>JAQJVL010000890.1:121019-324528 GCA_035578905.1 Stictocephala bisonia
AAAGGTTTGCTTTTCGTTCACAGGCCTTTGTCATAATATTGCCCTGTTATCAGATAGGGATGATATTGGGGAACCTTACAATATCTTTTTTCCCAAAAGTAAGCCATTGAAGATATTTGGCAGTATCGTCTTCAGCCATGAACGCCATTATTACCACAGTATCCTTATCACATTGTGGACTCTTATTGACACGAACATCACATTGTTGATATTTTATTTTAAACTTACTTTTTTATGCGCATTTAAATTAAATCTATTATTCAAATAAATATGTAACATGAAATCATTATGCACATATTTCACAACATAACGTAAACGAGATGTCATGTTGTTTATATGTCTTATTTGTAAGTTATGTATATCGTAGTTAAGTTCCCTTCTATTACTTACCCTGCTAGGGTCTTAAGTATATATGATAATAATTTTGTCAATCCTACACGTTTTGCTCCACATACATTATTTACAAAACTACTTATATCTGGCAATCACTCATAATTACATATATTTTGTGTACGTGAGTTTCGATGCTTTTTAAATAAAATAATGTTTGAAATCAACATGGGCTTACAGAAATGCATACAATTAAAATGGTTATATATCACATGCTCCTCCTTAATATCAAACGACAATTTCGACTTAAACTGCATCATGCATGCCGGCGTTAAATTTATTGAAAAATTATTTAGAAATAAATAGAAGAGCATGTACGTACACAAATTACAATTTTGATCTTTGTTTAATTACCATCGATAGAAATTACTTTCTTGAAAGATATCAAATAAAAATATATAAATAGTAACATTTAGGTTAAGTAAATGAACACAACACTGATGATTTGCAGCTCTCCACCTAGAAATACAAGATACGTTATAATAACAATTATTTAAATCTTTTCCGTTAATTCATTTCCATAAACATAACTTAGGTTAACCTAACCTAACCTAACGTAACATAATCAAAGTGGTGGTAGTGAATTATCGGAATAGGTCAAATTATTTAATTCATCACATATACGTCACAGTACATAACCATTCATTTTAGGTTAAGCATTGTTAATATTTTAGCTCATATTAGAACACTCATTGCATTACTTAAACTAGAATATCTTCATAACATTTGCCAATTTACGGAGAAATAAATAAAAAAATAAAGTATATATTAGTACCAAAGATATAATTTCATGTATGCCCAGCTTTACTGATAAGGACGAGGAGTATAACATGCTTTACAGAGAGAACTAAATACAAAAATACACAAAATTCTATGTTCTGTATGCCTAATGAGAAAAGCTTGAATAAGTGTTCAACGATGAATGGACCCCAAATGTCAAATGGTACATTACCTAATATGCTATAACATCATTTAGGATAGTTCACAACGGATTACTTTTCAAATTGTTGAAATTTATCGTAAAAAAATAAAGTTAATCTCTTACTAATATTAAACATTTTAATATCTTTTTCATGCCTTTATAATCATTGTACCTAAGAGATTCCTTACTAGGATTAAATGAAAATTATAAAATAGCACTTTAAAATCTTAACAATACCATAAAACATGAACATTTAAATTACTTAATATATATAGTAAATGTAATTCTCTTATTTTTACCCATAATACATAAACTTTATTTAAGGTAGTGCAATCGTTTCTCGGTGAGTTAATTATTTTTAAATTATTTAATCGAAATTAGTTAATATACATTCCCTTGAGAAAGGAAAAATATATGTAAGAAAACTTTTTAACCACTATATTACAACTTGTGATCTTATGAAGAGGTGAATTCAGCTGATTTTAAATCAGCACTATTACAAAACTGTTAGAAGAACAAGTTTATTTTTATTACTAAGTTTTTTATGAACTGAAGAGATTAGGATATTTTTCTTTATTTTTTTTAATTTTGAACACACAATTTTAAAGGTCAAAAATTTTATAAATAATAATAAATTATTTTAATTTTTTTAAATGGAACAAATATTAATCCCCTCAGTTATATGGAAAAGACGTAGTTATAATAAAAAATTAAACTGGTCCTTCGACCAGTTTTGTCTTAACGCTGATTTAAAATCAGCTAAATTCAATACTTCATGAAGCCACAAGTTGTAATATAGTGGTTAAATATTTTTTTATATAACTTTCCTGTCTCAAGTGAAGGTATATTAACTAATTTTGATAGTAAAATTGGAAAATATTTAACTCGCCGAAAGCCGATTGCACCACCTTAAATAAAGTTAACAGTTTTGTGAACACAGCTCATTCCTGACAAGTCTTGAAGTAGATGGAATGGAGGAAGCCCTATTCCTATTAAATTAATTTTATTGAGGAAGTTTAATATTTATATTCACACTTGTTTTGAGACCAAGTGAAATATATCAGCATACTTTCCTACTCAAAAGGAGTTTATTGCATTGCTGGAAGAATAGATTTAATGCACGCTATAGTGCACATTTGTATTCCAGTATTTGTAAAGCTAAGTCTTAATCTGAAATTCCAACTACGTATGTACATCAACCAAGGAAACTGCTGATATTAGTTGTGCCTATCTTAAGATAAATGATTTACATGTTCATTGTTCTCGAAAATTTGTTCTAAAGAGAGGTATAATTTTGCTAAAAAAGCGCTTTCACAAGATCAAAGAATGTATAGTTAAAGGTATATACAGAAAATATAATACCATATAAAAGCAGATAGATTGTTAACTTTTATATGTTAGTAATAAGTAAATAAATTGATATTTTTATAGTCTAAATCCTTTTTTTATTCAATCACAATCATATCATATTGAATTATTGTCTTTCCTCATATATACTATAGTTTGAGAAAACTATTCCTACTAAAAGAAAAAAAATATTTTATCATTAATTATAATTGGTCCCAAAATTACAACTTATGCATTTTAACGAAACATAAACGTAAAAATATGTATTCATTGAAAAAAGGTGAATTTGTATTAGGGCCTACAACGTTCTAAGAAAATGTATCGCATCGTCATTTTTAATATTTGAAATTAATTTAGGAAAAATAGTTGAACAGTTAAATAATTAATGCCTATATAATATTAACGTAAATCATATTTTTAGTACTTTTTATGATGAAAAGATTATTTCATCCTCCTTATTGTTCTAATGAGATTTTTCGCCATCATACTTAGCGTAGGCCCCTGGGAGGTGACCGGATGAACTTCTGCAAAAGGACGTTTTAATTGCGAGTTATGTATTAGATGTTTTATTAGAAATTCATAGCTAAGATGAAACTAAAATGTATCATTGGTGCTCTAGATTAGTTTTTAAGACTTCTGTTTTATGCAAAATATAAATAAATTGTTTCTCTTCTTAGTAAACTTTATAAAAAAACATTCAAAATACGGTTATACATATTACAACCAAAGAACAGCTCAGTAAAATTAAATGTATAAAAATAAAGTAAACGTACAGGCCACATTCAATAAAAATTTGATTATTTTCGAGTCTATACTCTAGAATGCTCTGTCCAATAATATTAGAACCATTGATGAGGCCGGAGGTGACTAGTTTTATTTTCTTCTTCTTTTAAGGAGTATTGGCCGGTGGAATATTTACTCCTGGTGATTAGTGATTGTGTTTGATGAATGTAATTTAAATAAAAACTAAAATGTAATGAATAGCTTAAGATTTTAGATAGTAAAATGTTATTTTAATGTTTAATAGACGTTTGCAATTTGTGACTGTATACTTTCCATCATAATACTTATTTGTTTTTTTTTTCATTGTTATTATATTTGAACACATCTTTTAATTAATAATGAGGTTAAGTGGTAGACAGGGCTGTTCAGCCCTAATTTCGCCTCTTGAATAATAAATAAAGACGGTTTTCATTTCTTTTACTTTCATTAAATTACGCAAACTTATAAAATTATAGAACTTATGTTATTTTTTAATGATTAATGTATGTAAAGCTATTAATATTGTGGTTTCTGTTAGTATTTAGTGAATATAAATAGAAAATATAATTACTCAGGTGCATATAAATGAAGTCAACATAGATTTAACACCGAATTCCTAATTATGTTGGTTAGTTAGAGTTTAACCGTAAATAAACCTTCGTATTTCAGTAGATATATCCACAATTGTAAAACAAACATCCATGGTCAACTTTAAAATGAACATTGAATATTACTCTAACGAGATACCCTTCATGTTGTTTGTATGAAAGTATATAAAATACCTTAATCTCTACTTTATTTTCGTATTTTTATCATTATTAAATTGACTAACATCCTAAAATGCATACTTTTTCATAATCCATTTGCACGACGAAAGTACATATTCTCTCAACCCTCTGCTATTTTCAATTATCTGAATTAAATTATAAAATTATCAATAATGTTACATGGCAACAAAATACAACTGATTGACACCAATAATAAATTATCGACCAATTAAAAAAGAGTATCAAATATAAACTTTTCGCTATGCCATTACCAAAAAACACATTAGGTATTGTATGAGTGAAAAGACATGAGTGCAACGAGACGTCAATCAGGTCCAGCTACAAAACGTTAAGTTGTCCTCGACAGCTAAAATTTCATCGCACCTGAGATTTGAGACTACATATGCAGGGAATTTAAATATTAAAAGACAATTTTAGGGGGGGGGGAATGACATTTTAATCAGTATGTTAAGATTGGAGTTGTGATCAACGCAGCTTTTGATTTCACAATCAGTAAAAAATAATAATAGGCAAAATAAAAACGACTAAAATGCACGGATTGCCCAAACGAAACGTCGAGCCATATTGATCACTTTATGACACTTGATGTTATTTATAATGAATTATTATTATTAACAGCCAGTTAATTAATTAATAACATCAGTGAATTACCCAAACTTACGATTTGGTTTTACCGTACCACTTGCGCTTATAAAGTGGGAGAACAGCGTCACCAAAGGAAGTAAGTGTGTCTTTCAATAACTCTGTCGTCCATATCAGGTGCTATGGCAGTTTGGTTCTCGTAGTCGACTGCACGGCCTGAAGCTGAATCTGATTGACTTCTCGTTTCCTCCAGCCTTAATAGCTGAAATTTTACCCATTTTATGGTATTAGTATAAAGTGTAAATTTGATCTTTTTTACAATAATCGATTTGATATTATTGGTTTTAGCCGGTTAAATTTTATCATCGTACAGCATTATTATTATTTATATTTTCCAAATAATTTAAGTTGTTATATTTATCTCCATATTGTTAATGAGGCTACAATATCCTGTGTAAAATTCATTTCAAATAGTATTTCCATAGTGAAACATTTCGTAAAATCAATACAGTAACAGACACGTATTGTGTATTTTATAAACTACGTTATTTTGAATCTTCGAATTTATCACAGATAATATAGTTTTAACAAAGTGCTATTTCCAAAATAATTGGGTACAAAATAAGTTAAGAGATGTAATTGATATAATATTTTATCACACATTTTATTGAAACATTTATTAGGTGATTACAAATTAGTTGCACGTTTTAAATTATTATTTAGGCCGAAAACAAGCACATTTTACCTGGTTAAAAATATTTCTACTACAAAAAAATCTATAAGCAACAATTTAAATAAAATTTTTCATTTATCCCAAAGGCATAACTCAAATCATGCAAGAGACTACGGTATGATTGGGAAATGTAATCAGAGATCATATCACGTACATTTCTCGTTACATCTAACCCACTGTAGGCTTTGAGAACACAATATCAAACACATTTCATGTAAACGGGATTTTTGCGTTTGAATTCTAAGTACAAACATATCAGGTGATTTTATTTTTATAAATTATTTTATTTTAATTTCATAAGTATAAAACACATTGTGAACTATTCAGTTGCAATTTATTGTGAACTAGAATAAAAAAAAGAAGGCTATGACCAATGTTCATTTAGAATAACATTTTCATGTGTTTTCGTGTATATCCAATATTGATAAAGATTTTTTTTAACAAAAGGTTTTTAATATTATATTTAAATAACAAACAAACTGAAAAATCTTCCTAATTTTCACTAAAACATTAAATGTTCAAATATTAAACAACAATTTATATAATACTACATAAAGTTGGCTTTGCAGACATTTCTCAACGTAAACATTATATTTATATTTCGGTTATGCATAAAAATAGTATTTATACATATACATAATGAGTATGATTACAGTGACTGATAATTGTTACATAATTGGTTAGTAATAAAACAATTCTATATTTATGATAGCAAAAAAACTTAAAATTTTTCAAGTAAGTTCAATAACATCCTTGAAAATATTAATTTTTTTAATTAAAGCAAAACTGAGTTAGGGTGAGAAGCATAGTTCTTTTTTTAACTATGGCTTAAAATATATTTTTTTAGTAATAAAATTACGTACATCTTAGTTAAAACGAATTGTTGAAATTAATGAAGTCAGGGCTAAGTATTTCAATATAATTGAATCAATATTACATAGATAAGAACATAATGAATGGTAGAACACACTTAGATTGATGAGAGTTAAGTGGGTTCACCTTTACCTAAAAGGTCTAGGTTGATCAAAAGATATATCTTTTCTGATTCTATGTTACTTTAAGTGTTTCGATAATAACTAAATAATGAAATGTTTAACCATTACCTAACTCAATTTGCTATTGATGTAGATCTTTTTTTACACAGGCCAGTTTAGTAAAGATTGAAATGAACCAATTATTCTAATAATAAACAAATAACTTCTCTGCTCTGTAAAATAAACGGTGTAAATGTAAATAAACCGAAACTGATAATAAACATTTTTAATTTATTAGTTCCAGTTTCAATATATATTTTTTGGAGTTTTAAATTCCAGCACCCTAACATCACATTCTTTAGATTTTCATAAATCTAATGGCACCAACATCATTTAATTTATTTGTGAAAATTACTAATGGTTTATAATATATTCTATTTAAGACTAATTGAAGATAATTTGTGGAGTAGTATTTTTAGTAGTTATACATTATTCAATAACTTATAGTCAAACAATAAAAATAATTAATTTTTTATAACTATGACAACGTTTAAGATCTCCTTGAGAATAGCGTGCATATACATCATTTACAAATTAAAGGTTTAAAATAATAAGCTTATTAAAATACTTTAAAGGAATTTGAAAAATAAATAAAAATATGAACGGTCACAAATCCGTAAATAATTAAAATTATATTAAGAAATAATGATCAATAGAATCGAAATGAGAAATTATCATACTAAAATTGAGTTGATCTTCTTTCACACATATTTTAAAATATATAATAGTATTAAAATAGCTATAATTCCTAACAACTTCAAAACCAATTCCCTTATTTGATAATAAAGTTAAGTCATAAGATCAAACAATTCAATTTAACAATGTATTGCTCATTAAAGTTTCAAAAAGCTCAAAAATACATATTCTGTTTCAAATATATTATCAATGTATTAATTACCATGCAATAAAACATTACAATTACTTCGTTCTATTATATAAGTTCTAACATATTTATATATTTGCACTAAAGAAACTAGATTGGATGAAAAATTTCTAATTATAATAAAAAAAATCCAACATGATGCTTAATGCTTCAGCTTAAATATGCTATGAAACATCGTTTGCTATTTTCTAAACAATATTACACAAGAAAATAATTAAAAGTAGATTTTAAATTATGTTCGACCAATAATAGAATTATTAGGCAAAAGTTTTATTTTGTTCTAAATATTGTATTTTACTACAGTTTTGCTTATTACGGTAAATAATAACTGTAATATTAAAAAAATTTATCAAATTATAATTACTTATAAAAATACAGCTAAAAAAACAATAAAATAATATAAATCAATTATTTTGATCCAATGATCACTAAACAAGTCATATTGTTAGCAACCATAAATTATGTTAATTTTAGAGATAAAATTAGTAATGAAGCCAAACCACATTTTGTTTAATTACAAATATATCAGATTAAAATTATCTCTGGGACTGCAATTTATTCAGAAACAGTTATCAGAAGTCAAATCACGTATGTTTTTTTGTGATATTGAAACTCCATCATGTTCCGAGGGGTTAAGATACTAAATCAAATTAATTAGTTTTATTAAATAAAAACATTGATATTGTTACAAAATAACGACTAGCCTGTTACTAAATAATGACTATGCTACATTTTTACATACTTCAAGATAGCGAACGACTTTCTTGAGCCATTTCACTCATTAGAACAATACACATTTGTAAAGGGCATTGTGTTCTTTTTCGTATTTGCAAGATTTAATAGTGCGTTTATATTGCAAACTAAACTTATATCAAAACAAATTTCATAACATAATATTTTGTATTTTAAATTTAATATATTATTGAATCGATTTTTATCAATATGTTTCAGATACCCTTTAAGAGATGAAATTCCAGATCTTATACATTTTCTTATATCATCTGCTTCTTCTTCGAATACACATCTGGTTCTTTTAATTTATATGGTTCCTAAAGTTACATTACTATGTATATTCTTATGTCAATCATTGAACTGTAAATATTTTATAAATCCTTCAGTTTACATATACATGGATTTTGACCTTTCTTTAAAGATACTCTGTTTAGAAGATAACTCATTCAATTTTGGAAACTCCATTTCTTATTACAATCGAATATAAAATAATTTATAATATGATTTTAACAAATCTAAATATGCTTTACATTATAATATTTATGTTTATAAAATATGTTATAAAGGCCCAAAATCATTCTATTCTGATAAAGAAAATATCATTAGCGATAAATAAATTCAGAAATAGTATAATTGATATATATTTACAATTTTAGGAACTTTTAATCCTAAATAACGTCGTGGTTTATTTTTTCGTAAAAAAAAATTACTCATAGCACTTATATAAGTGTCTTTAAATAAAAATAAAAAAAGTAATTATTTAAATCACTACATAATTATTAATTACTAATACTTTGAATAAGATTTCTGACATTGATTCTAATAAATTATCTTAAAAATAGAATGTCTTCTAATTTTAAGGCATCAGGCCACTTATACAGCCTCATAGCTGTAGAGGTTCTATTATACGTATATTATTGATATGAGAATCATACGGTAGTGATGATAGCCTTTTAAAACTACTGTATTTTTTAGCGTGAAAATTCTATTTTAGTATAAAAGAAGGGCCCAACATATATTTGCAATCGAGTATATCATATAAAGTTTATTTTCATTTTTGTCTCCAGTTTTGTCTGTATAAGCTCCCATTCATCTTAAAATTGATCATAGTTACTTCACCAGTTGATTAGTAACCATCAATATCGCTTTTAAGTTTATTATTTCAATATGTTAACGATTAAATGTTCTTGCTATTGGTTGCTATGGTTATTAAGTGACCGTGACTTTAATTAAGTATACGTGGTAGTATTGATATACAGTTTGGGTACTTCTTAAAAGTTTTAAGTGAAGAAGAGAAGACCAATTGTAAAATACGGAAAGACAGTACCAAAGTAATGGAACATTATGACAAAGAAATGAAATATTAAGAGTTCTAGAGATAGCAAAAGTCTATTGGCTCCAATAAATTAAAGCATGATCATATAAAAAAAATAATAAAATAAAATAAAAAATAGTCAAACTCCAGACAGAAACAAAATATAAATCACTTGAACACAAAGAGTGGAGTTTTGAAATTAAAATTAATGAAATACGTCTTGTTTTTTTATGTGAGGTTAGGACTAGACATTCTACCACCTAACCTTAAAATATATCTAAACCTTAAAATAGTTTTATTGGTGTATTCAAACGAAGCTTAAATTAAACACAAAATTAAAAATCATACTGATACCATAATAATGTATAAATTATGCAACCATAGATGCATTCAAAAATTACCAACAACATAAATTAAAGAAAAAAAAACCTACACTACCTAAACAAAATTGGTATTTCATCAATTAATAATGATATATAAGTTTTAGATATCTAAGAACAAGGCAGTTTTAGAATTAATTTTTATGTTTATCGATCAGTTCACAAACTAAATTGGGTATTCATATAATGTTTTTGAAAATATTTACATTTCATAACCAATCGTACGCCAATATCTACAAATTATACAGTTTATTTTAGTTAAACTTTTATTTTACTACGTTTAACTAACTAGAATACCATATTACTATAGAATTTATAAGTGGTCATGATGTATTTACAAGACACTCTTCAGTTCACATGGGCCTGCAGGCCTGTGCACGGACTTTATTCAACGAGTGAATTAACCACCGTTATGAATAAACTGCTGGACTCCACCTCAGTAGGTGTTATACGCACATACGATGTAATGAAGGTGGCACTGTCCACACATTACGCTTAGTGGTAGCAGGAGGCTTGTGTGCTCAGCTGAGTAGAAGCATGTTGTACTTAAACTTATGTTAGATGATATGTGAATGTGTGTTTAAGAGGGGCTCCTTGTTATACATGCATTTTAAATGAAGTAGAATAAGGGTAGGACTAGAACGCGTGGGAAGAGTCATTCATTTTAAAGCAAAATGTGAGGATCGTGATAAACTTACGAACAAACGGGTTAATGTTTATTCTGAAATAGTACCGTATTTAGTAATTTATTTTCAGCGAATAAAGTAACAGAGGTAACAAACAATTTTAATTAGCCGATAAAATCCAAACAGTCACCATTTTGACGATTCCAGCCAATATAGTCACGTGATAGTAGGTTTATATAAATACAGTAGTATAGTTAAACATCTTCTATGATACTCTTGTGAATCTCTCAGGTCTAAGAGAGGTAAACGTGGTTTTATGAAATTCATCTTTTACTTGTATTGTAGTATAATTGTGCATTGTGTGCTTATATTTTCATATGTATTTCCGCATGTTTGCTTATCTATATTGTAAAGGATTTTTGTTTGGTGACGTTCCTTGTACTGAGTAAATTATTATATTTTCACATACATTTATATTAATATTGAAATGAAATAAAATGTATGGCAAGATACTTTAATTGTTTCTTAATTAGTTTGTCAAAAAAGAAAATAATAATAATTTTCATACAGTTCAATGAATATTAACAAAACAATGTATTTTCAAAAGAACCAATTACAGAAGCATTTATGTTGTTAACTTTATTTAATGTAAAAAGCATAATAATACAGTAGTTTGAAAATGTCTTTAATTATTTTTTAACTAAATATAATGTCAAAGAAAGAATGTTTCTATCATTTATATTTTTATCCTGTAAGAAACACAATGAAAATATTTCGGCTCTGAGTTAATTTGAATGTATTAATAAAATTCAATTAGTCTTATTGACTAATTGAATTAATAATGTATGACAGAGTTCTGTACTGTATTATTTATTATATTTTTATGACACTCAAATACAGGGTGATTTTTTTAAGTGTGCAATCATTGGGATCTTTTAAACCTGCAGATATTCAACATACTTGAAATCGGGAGCTTTACCTCATGTTTTATGCTCGTTTCAATTACGTAGTTCAAAATTTAAAATGCTGTGGCCATTTTGAAATATGGCGGTAAATTATTAAATTTCTTATGAAAACCCCTATTTTTCATAATGGTTTAAGTTTTTACTAGTCATTTTAAGAATGTTTTTATCTTAGGTATTTTTTATATACTTAAACATTTCACGGCTAAGAGCGCTGTTATATTAAGAATTTCCAAAACTGTCAGTGCTTATAGCGAAAAAATGGTTAAGCATATCAAAATAATACCACGCACAAAAAAAGTCTAAGAATCACTAGTCAAACCTAAATACGACATAAAAAATATGGGTTCCCATAAGACATTTCAAAATTGATGGCCATATTGGAAAATGGTGATCGAATTTTAAAATTTGACCTACGTAATTGTAATGAGCATAAAAAATTAGGTAAAGTTTCCTATTTAAAGTTTGTTGAATATCTTTTGGTTTAAAGGATCCCAATAATGACACCCTTATAAAATCACCCTGTATATAACGTATATAAACCATTATGTTCCATAATATTTACATATGATGCACGTAAGTAAAAAGAATGCTCTCCTCATACAAATAACGTAAGTGATGTATGGTGCACTAACCATAAAAAGTCCCTCTCTTCCACAAGGCTCCTTGTATCACAGTTTTTAGGTAAAATTAAGTTCCACATAACTAAGCCAGAGGAGACAGAGAAGCCATATGATTTTTAAAATGATTACTTTCTCAAATAATATTTTAGACGGCATCTCGTTAGGCAAATTAGTCTTCAATAATTAATCTCAACTACAGAAAATAACCTTTCAGTTTAAAGTCCACATTAAATATATTTCATATAAAATAATAATATTTGTTTTTAACCCTTATAGTCAGATTTCTTTTGTAGCATAATCAAAAAAATTACAAAAATCTTTCTCCATGAAATAGTCAATGTCCAATATAAAAAGAGTAACGCGTTAATATATACATTTTATCAGCACATTCTTCACATGTCTCTTAGGAGTTAACATTCTATTGAACATGTTTAGAAGAAACTATTTTTAATGTTCAGCAAAAACATCATTTTTTTAATATTAGCAATTATAATATTATAATAGATTTACGATTTATTATATTTTTGTGTAAGACTCGCTAAACAAAAATAAAATAATAACACTTAATAATTTATAGTTTTCTGTAATCTGTATGTGAGAATAAATCGCTCACTCATCATATAATGCGTTTTTAGTCGTTAATTTTTATATAATATACATTTACGTATATCTTACTGTATATAATGTATATCATCAAGTCATATATTACTTTATATTTATGAACTTTATAATTAGATACTGTCTAAACAGAACATAAACCCTCTGGTGTTTGTATACTTCAACTTCAAAGGCAATACCGTGTTAGCTCAGGTGTTACCTATTATTATGTCAGAAGCAAAAGAGGTGGATTATCTGTTCATCTATCTCTTTTGATACGAAACTAAACGACTTACGGGAGTAGGTAGTTAGAGCAATCATTGTTTATATACGACTACTCAAGTTTTCTTACGTTGGTTAACCAAATTCTTCGTAAAAAATGTATATCTTGTTACTTATGGAATGTTCTCAAATTAATAAATGTAGCTCAATTATAATCTTTTGTTACTAAATAATGTAGACATTAAACAGAACTATTTAGAATAGTAACAATAATATATTCCTTAAATGTCATAAAGTATAAACAAAATATTAAATATTTGCGATTTCACTGTACTTACAATTTGTTTATTGTTGTAACTAGTACGTACAAGAAATTTCAAAATCTCAAAATTATTACTATAGTATATTTACAGATCAAAATAATAAACTATCAACGGCCTGGGGCCCAAACACAGACTCAGCACAGCCTGCTTGTTTTGATGTTTAAATATGATACAGTTATGGACCCCCATCCAGAATTAATTATATCTGTTAATATTAACTTTAAAATCTCAACCTCTACTTTATAAGCCTTATTTGTTGATTCACATTCAAAATATAAAACATACTGTCAAAATAAAGAGAGTATAATATCGAATATTTAATATATTAGATCTAATTTATAACCCTTCTCCTAGTTGAATATAGTTTTTATGTTATATTGTTACATTGGTACATTTGATATTTAACGTTTGCATACTTTTTATAAACAATGTCTGGACCTACACTATTTAATATGCACAAATAAAACAATAACTTATATCTAATACAAAGTAATATGTAGGAAATTATTTGTTGGATTATTTTAAATGAAAACTGGGATAAAATAAAAGGTAGCCATTCCCCATTACAATGTTGAGATTTAATAAATCACCAACAATACAAACACTTCAAAACAATAATAAAATCAAAAGTCTCTCTGTCATATCGTAAAATATTTACTAAACATATCTGTATTAGCTTAAAAACAAAGAGTAAACCGAAATACTTAATTAATTATTGGAACGTAGGCAAAGTAATAAAAGGTTGACAACAATAAAACGTCACTTAAATTGACTCAAACAGTTAATAAAACAAACTACGGATAATTAACATGCTTTATTTATTAAAATTTTATAGAATAATAAATAAAATTTGTCCAATGTACAAAAACAGGTCTTATAAAAGTCTTGAATTAATCTCTGGCCCAGCAAATAACAACTGCTTTGGACAAACATGAAATATTTATAACAAATTACTCTCTTGGTATTGAAAAAGGGTCTATTAATAATAAAAGAAAGATGAGTTAAAAATAAAAGACTAAACTTTTAAGTTATAAATGGTAAATCTTAAAAACAAGCTGTTTAACACCAATTGCCAGATTAATACAGACTTATTTAACAAATAAAAAGGACTTGTTATAAAAGTTTGAAAATAAAACTACAAACAATACTTAGTCTATTAAACAAACTGTCTTACAGACTGATAAACTTAGTAGACAAGTGGAAAACAAGAATTCACTCCCTTTTATTGAGAGAAAGCCGCGATGCAAATTGTATGGTTTCATGTAAGAAATTGAGTTTACAAGGTTTACTAATTAATGTTTTGCACATTAAAAACCAAATACAATTAATATCACACCAAAATAGATTGCTAAAATGAAATGAGATGTAATATGAGCATGTATCCAATCGACAATCTAAACAGGAAATAATCTGGTCAAGATTGACATACAAGTTTATCAGAGGATGATAGGAACAAGAACAGGAACTACTTTGTCTAGTTTTACGCCACGATTAGAATAAGGACTAAATAATTAAAATAGAAAATCATGTTTTTAGTTCTTTTGCGGAGAGAAACAACGGTACTTTAAAATATTAATTTTCTAAAATCAATTTCCCATATTATTATATACAATATAATTAACGTATAGCCACTTTGTAATCTCAATTTAACATTAAGAAGGAATTTCATTTCTTCTTTGACTTCTTTATTGGAAATTGTAAATAATTTAAGAAATCCTCAAAAATTCCAAAAAATATCTCACATAATAAAGCATTTTATTGGAATTTTTTAGAATTTCATAAATAATTAAGAAGGAACTAATATTTTTCTATTACTGAGCATTTTAGAATGTATATGTATATCGTCACAGCCTTGCGTACTTATGTATTATACTGGTACAGGCTAGAACAAGTAGTAGCCATTGGTGTCACCTTTAGACAGTTGGCAGTCCACCGACCAAACACCGTAGACTCCGCTACAGAAATGTATATATGAACAAAGTATTAGTTACAATACGTTTTACACTCTCAAGTTAAAAATATACTTCCTTAAAATTGACGCTACACTAATTATTATGACAACCATCCCCAATTGTACTTTATGACACTTACGAAATTTAGCATTGTAAATTAAACACAATTCATTAAACTAGGATGACATTTTTATGTTAAACAATAACAACTGAATTTCCCCGATAAACCAATAAGATCTGCATTTTACTACTCAGTTTCAATAATAAAACACTTTTAATAATGTCTTTTTAGTTTATAATTGTTTCAATGTTTATCATTTTTACTTAAATCGATGAATATAGCCACATAGCCTACTAAAATAAGTTTATCATTTAAAATTTTGAAGTGTAAATAGGTAAAATTTAGAACTTAAATGTAATATGGTTTTAAAGCCAGCTTCTGAACAAAATCAGGAGTAAAAGATTTTTTAACTTTATTGCGGTTAACACATCCCTCATCCTGACTCATATCAGTGATTGGTGTCTTAATTATGAATAAATTAAATAATATACAAAACCCCTTTGCTATTTCATAAAAGTGGCATCATCTTTGCAGATTAGTACTCTTCTGCACAAGATTCATTTATTATACTGAATAGACGGTCTTTAACGTGACAAATTATTCAATCAGCTCTCTTGTAAAGAATTAATTTGGTGTTATTTCAGAAATAATTTCTTCATCAGCGTTTTATCATTAAATAAAACGTCTTGCTGAAAGGAGAAATAATTTCAAAGTAGAATAATTGAAGAAATATCTTCAATATTATTTATTGAACTGATTATTAATTGCATTGTTTAGGAAAAAACTATTTAATCTGTCATAATTACAACGAAAATAAGTTACAAATGTAAGCTGTTAGATAGCACAGTGGCTGGTGCTTTCAAAGTACAAATCGTCCAAGGTTCAAATCCCCAACTTAGCTAATGTTTGTTAAGCTATTTCACTCGTTAAGAAAGTTAACTCACAGGCTTGTAAGCCAACGTAAACCTGTAGATAGATTGATTTTTTTACAAAAAAATCTAATAATTGGCTTTCACTCTTTTTATTATTAATAGAAAATTGATTTTTTATTAAAATAGTGATTAAATCATTACTATGCGAATATAGGATTACATATCTACATAGAGCGTAACTATTATGGATTACATATCTACATAGAGCGTAACTATTAGTCACGTTTTATAACGAATCATTTTATGTCTTTTATTTCATGTATATATTTACACATACATAGTTATATAGGTTACCTATACTAAACAAAAGTTAGATAAGTGTTAAGTTAAATTAATACAAATATAAATGTAATAATTGCAAACAATTGATAAAATGTATAGTTTAAACCTTTCAACAATTCTGTAGATGGGTCATTAAGTCCTGTCAGTAGATTGAAGTGTCAACGGCATTGTGGTCAGTCAATATCACTCTGTTTCAGGTTTACACCCTCAAGTGATATTTCATTTCGTTAACGACTCCCTTTGATATAAAGATGAAAAAGGTTATTAATAAAGTAGTAATAAATATTTCTATAGTGTTTTTATAATCGTTTGATTAAAAGGGTTGTAGAAAATTAAATATCTAAACTAAATAATGAATACTCAAAGTGAATATTTTTTACGATTTAAAGGTAATAATAATTCAATATAGGTTGGTAATAAAGGAAATTATGTAAAGGGGATGTCATATTATGAATAAGCCCTAGCAATTTTATGATATTACTTATAATTTTCGGAGAATATAATGTTGGTTATAATATTTCGACATACAACTGTGTATTTTCAATCACAATCCTGTTTGTCACAGTCTATTAGTAGAATGTATTTTCATAATCAGGAAATGTAACGTATATTATAATACTTACAACATTATAAAATTAAACTTCTATGAAAGTGAAAAAACTATGAGGATTATATGAAAAAAAATTACCTCTTAAAATGTTACCTAAACGATGATATTAAATTTGAAGGGCAAGTGGAACACCTTTTTTAATTTTGAAGATGTGCTATTAAATATAATATATGGGATTTTAAATTAAATATTTATTCGTATATTTAACGTATTTCTGCTATTTAAAACAATGCGTGCTGAAAGATGTCACCAAATTTACTTGCAGACCTATAGTAAACATACTTTTAAATATTAAATATGAACGTATTAGAGTGTGGTATGGCTAAAGCGTAATTAAATGGAGATAGAACATTTTAGATATCACATAATATTTACATGAATATATACACATTAAAGAATAACCCCAATATACAGATACATACCTAAGCAGGATAAGTGTACGCTGAATCTCCTACGACATTGTTCTTACGTTAACGTTGGTATTCGAGTTGTCATTAATTTTTAAATTATTATGTTTGAAATTAAATTTATCCTAAATAGCAGTAATCGAAATCAGGAACTATAAAACAAAGCGACAGTTGTTTGGAAAAATGTTATATCTTTTTCAATGAAAAACACATCTTTTAACAACAACATTTAGTTGCCAAATAGTATCTGTATTGAGAACTACGGCTTTAGGAATAGGGTTGTATTGATGAATCCCATCAAAGCCATTGTTTACAATGAATGGTCATTTCCCTGGTAATTGCTTTTCTGCTTCATCAGTTCAGCGTATATGTATCCATATAGTAAAACGACTTTTTTGTCCTACTGACAGGGTGCCAGTTTAAAACTACAGCTGAGACGGAGTTTTGTTGTTGTTGTACATTACTGCTATTACATCAACAGATAAAACAAATGGTATTGCCTAGAATGTTAAAGTGCTACTCTACGGTGCGAAGTTATGGTTTTCAAACCCCTATAAGTGTACTTTAGCGGGATATAACGTAGTTAAATAATGTCAGATTTGGTAGAAATGACCTTAAACCTGTAAAAATAAAATAAAAATTAGCCAAGATTTCGTGTTACTTGGATTATAGCCCGTTTACTCGTATGGAGAAAAAGGAAAGGTTAAATGGTACTTTATATCCCTCTAGAAGTGGGTTGGAATTTTATAAATCATTTCGTAAAGGGTCTCTATCATACCAAAGCTAACTTCCCTCAAAATACCACAAAAATCTCTTCACTGCTTTCGGAGATATCGTATTGCGTGGGTAAATTATATTTGGAAAGTGTACATTATGAGTGCAAATGTCAACTTAGTTATTAGTCGTATTTCAAAAACTAATTGTGGAATGGCCATGTTATATTTAAGATTACCAATGAGCATTTAATTAAGATAAAATTATAAAGAAGTTCCGTAACTGATATTGTATTAAAATAGTTAGATAGTTAAAAATTGCCTAAATTTACAACTGCGTTTTATATTTTCTATGTGCTAAAGGTTCTCAGTTCGACCCCAATCAGAGTCAATACATTTTGAGAAGGATCAGCTGATAATCTCCCACTGTTCATTTGTCATTGGGCTATTAATTAATGACACTTTCTAAGGAATAGTCGGCCTTAGTTTGTAACAATGACTACATTCGCTCATCTACACTCACCACACTCATTCGAAATCCATATTCGCCCATATCTTGACGATCGGCGTCTTATGAATAAATAAATAAAAAAAAAAATAAAAAATAGGCAGTTAGAAACTTTATAAAGTACATGTATAACAGTAAATTTAATGATGTATGCTAGTTTTATAAGAATTATCACAAGCAATTTATAGTAATTAATATGGCACTGATAGAAATATATAAAGTTCTTGAGCAATAGTTGAGATTACTCGGGGAGGGTTATCTAGATAATTCTGGTTACCATTTCAGAAAGGTTCTATCTCTACCTTCAGGCAAGTGAACTGCTATTATATCACCTCCTGGAAGTAAAAGTGTAGACCTAGAACAATTAAAATGCGCAATATAAGACATTCCTAAATATTAAAAGCAAGGATATTATAAAAAAAACGAAACATTATTGTGAAATGGTCAGTTTAATAAAATATAATAGATTTAAACAAAATGTATTCTTAAGATAAACTATTCCCAATAGAAATACTAATTACAAAGAAGTGTTATGTAAGCACATTATTCTATATCTTCATGCTACATCTGATTTTATTTTAGACTGTGTTATTTGCATCGTTTAATTTTCAGTACCCAAATAGTTTTTACAGTATAAATGAAAACGACGATGTTTAAGAAATTATCTATATTTCTTGGGTGGTAGCTTATTTAGACTCCTTGAATATCCATTGGCCATACAAAATATCGTCATATAAAACTAAAAATTATGTATAAGATTCATAAATGATAACTAAGCCAATATTACAAATTTATTATTTTCAGTTTAGATTAACTTTACCATTATAGAAATGATATAACAATTTAAAAATATTCTGCTTTGTTTGAGGTTTAAAGCTGTGCGTTAGCATTACCCTAAACTTTAATAATAATGACGTACGTAGTAGGACTAGTTCTAGGAATGTACTTCCTTCCCATTCTTAGTTATAATACGTAATTGTGTTAACTTTTAGAAGGTTACTGATTTTTTTCCTTTTAAAATAACCTATTCCTATATTTATGGTACAATTATTAAGCTTCAAATTAATATTTACCTTATTGTTACTATTTTTTTCATCTATGGCTTAGTAATATATAATTCCTCGTAAGTTAAGTAAATACCATGTGACTATGCACGCATGTAGAATGTGTCACAAGATCAAATCTTGACAGTGTGTATTTTTTATTTCGGTGCTCATACTTTCAATCTAAATTAATAGGCTACATATGACTCTTTTATCTTAAAACACGTTATATTTCGAATTCTATTTGAAGAAATTGAAAAAAAAATTATTAACCACGAAAACATTTACTGGAAACTTATATGATACAGTCCATGGCACTTTGTACAAAATATGTCTTATGTGATTTAAGAAATTAAATGTTTTAATCATATATACTGTATAAATTCTGATATACTGTTTAATCACTGACTGAAATTAAACACTGCTTATAATTTAATTAGTGGTTTTATTATGAGTTAATAACTGTTTCTATTTGAAAATTACTTTGGAATAAAAGTTAAAATGTTACTAATTTTAAAAAGTATTAAGTGTGACCTATTCATTTAGAAATGTTCAAATTTAATGAAATATCAAATAAATTATTAGTATAAGTACATATGCATTTAAGTAAATTAATTGTTAAAACGAAACGTATAATATTGGAGAGTTATTATTAATCATATTTTACTGAAACTGTAATAGGGTTACAAAAACCGTCCACAGCTCTGTACAAAGTGTTTGACGTTCTTGTCACTAACAAGCCTTTTACGTGATCGGAATTGTAGATAAGTCTGGTCCCCTTGTCGAATTTTCTTACTTAAACCAACATTAGTTGATTATTCATAATGTTTTGTAAGGGTAGAGTGACACAACTATTTATATCTAAATGACATTGATTACATTTAAAATAATTTAATTTGAAAACTCTTTGCTACTGATTAGTAAAATAATTTTTAAGGCCAGATTGTTTTTTATTATCAAGTTATATTAGTATCAATATTATAATTAAATTAAAATATTTCCATTGCTAATAACGTTTTTAATTTACAATAAACTTTCGTATTTTGTATAGACAGTAGGAAGTTTATACTAGTAAATATAAAATAATGTATGATCTGTGTTATGAGAATTATTATAGTTAAATTATATAATATTAATATTATTAGAAACTGGGCACTCAACTACAGTATTAGAAATGGCTATCATATATTTAGACGATTTATTATGTTTGTAAAGTCTTTACATATATAGGTACTAGGTATTTTACTAAGTATCTAATGTTCAATTGTTTTTTTCCAATGATTAGAAAAATGTTTGGGAATATCAGAAATTTAGTGCTTTTTCCCACTACAACATGTTTAAAATGATATAAATAGTTAAACAGTTATATTGAATGAACTCTCACACAAATAATATGTAACAAATAATAATCTAAATTTACTAATCCAAACCAATTTTACAATTATTAGTCCTATACAAAAAAAAAAACTTCGAAACATTTATTACACGAATACTTAAAAAGAAAAAAATCATTGACATAATGTCATGAATTTTATTTATTTATGTTTTTAGTTAAAGTTTTAAATAAATGTTCAAATATTTACATTTACGATGATTGCTCCGTGAATATATCCTGGTAAACTTCCATTGTGTAGTGTACCGGTGTCACCAACAGATTGTCGCTGGTGTGAACGGAATGTCGCTGACAGTCCACTAACTAAACAACTGTTCCCCGCTACAAAGTTTATTTGCTTACGATGTATAGTTACAACGTGTACCTCACTACGATTTATTAGTTACAAAGTTGATCTGCCAACGATGTATTAGGTACAACGTTTATCTGCCTACGATGTATTAGTTACAACGTTTATCTGACTATGATATATTAGATACAACGTTTATCTGACTACGATATATTAGTTACAACGTTAATCTGCCAACAATGTTTTAGTTACAAAGTTTATCTGACTACGATGTATTAGTTACAACGTTTATCTGACTACGATGTATTAGTTACAACGTTTATCTGACTACGATGTATTAGTTAAAACGTTTATCTGACTACGATTTATTAGTTACAATGTTTATCTGACTATGATATATTAGATACAGCGTTTATCTGACTACGATGTATTAGTTACAACCTTTAGTTACAACGTTTATCTGCCAAATATGTATAGTTACAATGTTTATCTGACTACGATGTGTTAGTTACCACGTTTATGTGACTATGATGTATTAGTTACAGCGTTTATCTGACTACGATATAGTAGTCACAAAGTTTATCTACCAACGATGTATGTAGAGCAATGAATGAGCAATGAATCCATACCAAGATTTATGTATGGAAGAGCAATGAATTAATGTGACACTTTTGTATGTATAAATATGAAAATTTTATAATGATTGTGTAAATATAGATTTTTTTAAAGAGTGACGATTGCGATACATGTATATTGTACTTGTCAATTCAATATAAATAAAAAAATGTATTAGTTACAAAGTTTATCTGCCAACGATGTATTTGTTACAAATGTTATCTGCCAACGATGTATTTGTAACAAAATTGATCTGCCAACGATGTATTTGTTACAAAATTTATCTGCCAATAATGTATTTGTTACAAAATTGATCTGCCAACGATGTATTTGTTACAAAGTTTATCTGCCAACGATGTATTAGTTACAAATTTTATCTGCCAACGATGTATTTGTTACAAAGTTTATCTGCCAACAATGTATTTGTTACAAAGTTTATCTGCCAACGTTGTATTTGTTACAAAGTTTATCTGCCAACGATGTATTTGTTACAAAGTTTATCTGCCAACGATGTATTTGTTACAAAATTTATCTGCCAATGATGTATTTGTTACAAAGTTTATCTGCAAACGGTGTATTTGTTACAAAGTTTATCTGCCAACAATATATTTGTTACAAAGTTTACCTGCCAACGATGTATTTGCTACAAAGTTTATCTGCCAACGATGTATTTGTTACAAAGTGTATCTGCAAACTATGTATTTGTTACAAAGTTTATCTGCCAACGATATATTTGTTACAAAGTTTATCTGCCAACGATGTATTTGTTACAAAGTTTATCTGCCAACGATGTTTGTTACAAAATTAATCTTCCAACGATTAATTTGTTACAAAATTGTTCTGCCAACGATGTATTTGTTAAAATTTTTATCTGCCAACGATGTATTTGTTACAAAGTTTATCTGCCAACGATGTATTTGTTACAAAGTTTATCTGCTAACGATGTATTTGTTACAAAGTTTATCTGGCAACGATGTATTTGTTATAAAATTGATCTGCCAACGATGTATTAGTTACAAAGTTTATCTGCCAACGATGTATTCGTTACAAATTTTATCTGCCAACGATGTATTTGTTACAAAATTAATCTGCCAACGATGTATTTGTTACAAAGTTTATCTGCCAACGATGTATTTGTTACAAAATTGATCTGCCAAAGATGTATTTGTTACAAAGTTTATCTGCCAACGATGTATTTGTTACAAATTTTATCTGCCAACGATGTATTTGTTACAAAATTGATCTGCCAACGATGTATTAGTTACACAGTTTATCTGCCAACGATGCATTACTTACAAATTTTATCTGCCAACGATGTATTAGTTACAATATTTATCTGCTTACGATGTACTAGTTACACCATTTATCTGCCTAAGATGTATTAGTTACAATACGTTATTAGTTATTATATATAAAATGTACTTCCATGCTTTGGACCTACATAAACTCTTACTAATTAACCATAATCCCACATATTACTTGATGAGGCCTACAACATTTATCAATCAAATTTGAAATAGCTGATAATACGAAATGTATGACTGAGTGCAATTTTGTTGCTTGAACAGAGACAATTTCATTTCCATAACAAATATCAGTATTTTATTACATATTTTACATTATGAAACAACAAAAATTAGCTTGTTAATAAAGAAAGTATAATTATTTTGCAAATAAATTATTATCTTTGTGAATGCATTCTAATTACATCGATTTATACAACGGAGTAAATAAGCAAAAGAATGTTCTCATTTAACATTATGAAGTAAAAAGTATAAATTGTAGTTGGATCTTTTCCGTTAATTCGCTACCATGGCCTTAACTTCGAAACATAACCTATCCAAACCTAACATAAAATAACCAGTCCTAACACAACCTAACCAAAATAGCATTAGTGAATTAACGGAAAATATCATATTCTTTAATTATAAAGACATACGTCATAATAAACCATTGTATAGCTATTAAATTTATCCTAAAATAAACTATACTAACATAAGGATTAAAATGTAGAATTTTATGAAAGCAAAATTGACTAACCACATGTTATTTATCTTAATACACAGAAGATTCTAAATTGATACTATTTAAAAAGAAGACTCGTATTTAAATAGTAGTGTCTTAAAAATTCAAAATTCATAAAAGTATCCTCGACACAATAGCAAGTTTATTGCTAGTCATGTCGTACAAGAATCATTTAGGAAGATGTTTAATTTAGTAAATGATGTTTGAGAGGGAATATTGAATGGAATATCAATGCTGTTGAATGTGACAAATCACTCAGTTGGCTCATTTATAAAGCGATGATTTGTTGTTGTTTCAGAGCTAATTAGTTCATCAGCATTTTATTATTAAATAAAGTGCATTGCCTAAGGAAGATATAATTTTAAAAAATCATCTGCGTCAATATTGTCTCTTTCACTGATTATTACTTACAATTCCTAACTGAATTATCAAAGAAACTCTACTTATTGTGTCATGATTAAAGAAAATAATGTAACTTCAAATATTAGTTAGCTGATGGCTCAGTAGCTAAGATGTCAAACTATGAAGTACTGGTTTGGAGCTTAAATCCCCAACTAAATGTGCTAATGGGTTCACTTGTTGAATAAAGTTCACGCATATGCCTTAATGCCCATTGTGATTTAGCTAAATGAAGTTTCTTATACAAAATAAAGAAAGATCTAATAATTTTGCAGTCACTATTTTTATTTTTCTTGTTAATAGACAACTGATAATAAATTTTGTCAAAAGTGTCTGAGTCATTATTTTACTAGTGACTAAGTTTTTTACCGTATATAAAACAAACATTGAAATTATGTCCTTATTTTCTTAATAACAACTAGTCTAGTTGTTTTGTTGATAATTAACCTAATTCAGGTGTTGATGAACTTTAATTAATGTAGTTGTGAAGGGTATTTGAAAACATAGCGTGATAGAAGTTTTCTTTTAAAAATTGGTACTTAATTCTTGTATTATCAACAAAAGTACTACTGTACATGCTTAATACATATAATAACTAATGACATTGGATCAAATATTACATTTTATTTTTTTCCCCCTACAATTATACGTCTTTTTATAAAGTTAAAAGTATGTTGAGGGTAAAGATATAAAAAACTGTCTACGAAGAGATTAAGAAACTGTGTGGTATATTATATTATCCCAGCTTAATGTGCTAAAGGTTCTAAGTTCGATCCCAATCAGAGTCAATACATTTTGAGAAGGATCAGCTGATAATCACCGGCTGTTCATTTGTCATTGGGCTATTAATTAATGACACTTTCTACGGAATAGTCGGCCTTAGTTTGTAACAATGACTACATTCGCTCATCAACACTCATCACACTCATTCGAAATCCTTTTTGCCCATATCTTGACGATCGGCGTCTTATGAATAAATAAATAAATAAAAATAAATAAAATATTAAACATGTGGTGAACCAAAGGTACGGGGAATTCCTTAAACATTCAACTGGGCGCCTGGATGAATACCCTTGATGTTAAAAGTATTTTATATCAGTGGTAAATTGAAATTAAGTGGAAGCACCACTAAAACAGCTCTATTTGTTACTATTTTTTAGTGTAACGACTCTTTTTTTAGCTAACTTAATTTAGTGTACTTATAGAATTCGATAAGTTTAGCGTTCGAGTAATAGTAACGTTTTCCAAAAGTAAAACTATCGAGTGTCATAGATTATTTACAACATATAAGATTAGTATGATGGGAATTTATCGTGATATCCTGCTCCACGAAATAATACACGTATTATATCAAATGAATACTGTTTTGGCGTTTAGTAAAACCACCATTGGTGGTATAAGATGTAAATTTATAAAATCTTAGAGGCCTTTGTTTGTTTGACTGGTACCAGCAGAATAACCTAGAAGACAGTTGGTTGAAAACTTGAGTGGTGCCATTGAACACCTGGACCGTCTTACTAATTAGACTCAAGGAGCCCATATATTTGACAGCTACAGTTAGATTTAATCCGTAACTTCCACCCCTGTCTAGACTCAATTAATTGAATCTATCTACTTTCTACCATCTTAAATTTATTTTGAGGTCACGAATCAACTGTGGTAGATATTGAACATATAGGTCTCTCTTTTACCGTTTAACACTGTCTAAATGTATCAGTATATGGATCAGTTTGTAAAAATTAGATACGGCAAAAGACACCGCTGAATTTGTGATATACCAGTAGTTTGGACAAGGGGATCTACTACCACCATTTATTATTACATATAATCAAATAAAATCTACTATTTAGTAAACTTCATAACTTTTTT
Source organism: Stictocephala bisonia (assembly GCA_035578905.1). Taxonomy (NCBI): domain Eukaryota; kingdom Metazoa; phylum Arthropoda; class Insecta; order Hemiptera; family Membracidae; genus Stictocephala; species Stictocephala bisonia. The sequence continues at coordinate 147,339 of JAQJVL010000890.1, forward strand.
TAGGGATCGTAAAACGTACTATTTTATCTATCGATTATTAAAACGTAATGTAAGAGATAATTTTATTAATGTGTTTTTATACAGAAATATGGAAATATGTAATTAATATTACGTTTATCAAATTAAATTTTGGAGTGTGATAAATGAAATCTACTGATGAACAGCTAATTTAAGCATTTCAACAAACCTGTAGATTGGTCATTAAGTCCTGTCAGTAGTTGAAGTGTCACAGGGATTGTGGTCAGTTGATACCATTCTGCTTCTGACATACAAATTGAAGTTAAGGTTTCATTTAGTTAAAATAATTTACTCAAATCCATCACTAGAGTAATAACTAATAATATAGCAGTATTTAATAAACCAAGAATATGTAATGTAGAAATTATATAGTTTTTTAAGTAAAGGTGGTAGCAATATATTTTAAGTCGTTACGCAAAGGGTGTTGTCATATTATTGTTGCGTAACGCTAGATATTAAGTATTATAATATTTGAGATTATTGTGTACTATCTGGTAAATATTATGGTGGTTATATACATTTTGTACATTTGTATACATTTTTACTACAATCGTTTTCGTTAAAGTGAATTGGTAATAAACTTTGAATTTGATCCTTGAGGCGGTTACTTTTTGTTGTCATATTTTATATTTAAGAAAAATAAAAAAGAAGGTTGAACGCTATCCATTGTACAAAATTTCACTTGAACAGTGGTACTGCATTAAAGTCATTCTAGAAGAATTTCTTTCTTTTGTATATACTAAACAAAAACCTACTAAAATTATAGTGTGATGAAACAGTAATGAGATGCCAGTTTAATTATCGTACATTTAATATATACAAAGTTTTAAAAATATAACGATTTATAAAGAATTTTTTTGTGTTAAATTATATAAAGCGTGTTTTAAAAGGATTGTTACCTTTATTTTAAGCCATATAATAAGTAAACGCTTTTTTCAACCAATAAAACCTGACTGTATTAGAGTATAGATCAAATGAACATTGAGGTGGTTGATTGTATTCATAAACTATTTTTAAATTAAACAACTTTATACTAATAAATAAATTAAACATAAAAGTATTTATATAAACACTATTAGTATTAGATAAAACTTAATACTAAACCTTACTGATGACGAAATCTCCGGAACTAAAAAACCAGATATTTATGAAATTTGGTATGAAGTGAAATCTGTATCAAAGAGAAATACTAACGAAACAGCCTCTCACACTTTCCTATTTCCCATAAGAGTGACTTTAGCATTTATTCTATTAAATAATTAATTTAAACCAGCTGATACAACAAGGATAGTACAGCTGATACTAATAGCTTGTCTGGTGTGGTTTTCGTTCTGAAATATTTAAAGTCATGGTTTAATTACTTTTCCCCCCTAAAGTAGACTTAAAAAAGAGTTTTCCAGACTAAACAACTTTGTTAAGTAGGTTGAATGGAAGCAAGCTGTTAGATAGTGTTATTATATGTAAAATGTATACTTACTTATAAATGACATATTCAACTATTTGTCGCACCTATGAATGTTATTATTCTTGTGTGAACTTTATTATAGGAATTGCCATATAGAATAAATTACATATAAATTATCTTTTATTTTAATAAAATGTATAGTAATGAGCAACTATTACTATGGTGAATTATTGGAAAAAGGGGACTGATTAAAAAAATAATAAAACATATTTCGTCAAAGAAATCTTCTCTTTATAACAACATTTAGTTGCAAAACAATAGCTTCATGTATTGAGAATTACGGTTTCGGGAATGGGGTTATATTGATGACTCCCATCAAAGCCATTGTTTACAATGGCTGGTCATTTTCCTGGTAATTGCTTTTCTGCTTCATCAGTTATTATTATAGGACAGAATATCAACGACTATACATTTTTGTCTGCTATTAGAAGTTGATAGTTTAAAATTACACCTGTGACGTCATTGTAATTATTTTATGTATACTGTACTGCGGCAGGCACGTCTACTGTTAAAAATCTCATTCCATCTAAAAATTATTAGGAAGGATTTGCATTCAATTTATATATTTAATTTAAAGTCTAATATTTAAGTCGTTGAAACTTAAATAAAGCCCTTCCCTTATCTTCTATAAGCATTGGGAAACGTCATAAAGGAAAATTAAACTAGTATAAATATATAAATTTATGATATTGTGTAATGACAACAATGTCTTAATTGAGTTATGTAGGATATAATAATACGCAAATAATTTTCGCTTGATTAGTTAGTGGTATAATGTTTAAAACTAAAGTGATTCATCGTAAATAATTTTTAAATTCACATTTACGATAAATTATTATGTATACGAGTACTGGGGTTGGTGAAAGTCTGGAGACGGTATAATACTTGTAGTAATAGTCAGAATAAAGGATTAAAACATAACAAATTTAATTCGAAAACTAAAAACAGATTTCTTAACATTCCTACTGACTCTCCATCTCCAATGGGGGGTGGCCCACAAAGAGTCAGTAGATAATTTTAAATGTAAAAATTGGGCGATGTGCATACCATATTGAAGGTCTTAGTAGAACATCATACCGGAAATTAGACCTCAAAAGGTTAATCCTAAGCAAAATGGCGTCACTCGAAACTTTCAATACTTATGTGCAAGTTCCAGGATTGCTTAATGTATTTTATTGTAACCATATCAATAAAACTTCACACATGAAATATACGCAAACGCCTACTTTAAGATGTATTAGGTGTCCTGCTATTCTTCTATGGGAACGGCCCAAGAGGAGTCGTAGAACATTTAAAATATAAGCAAAGGTTTATATGCATTACATTATAAAGGCCTGGTCAAGCAAATAAAATATCAGACCAAAACTCTTTTTAAACAACTTGTTATATATTTGTACAAATACAGGTTGCATTATTAAATGTAATGGTTTTATAACATTTAATATGCACTAGCTGTTTATGTTACTATTCGATTTGTGCCCTTAGATTTTGTAATTAATATTTGACAAAATATTAAAGTACACTTCAGCCAATATAATAACGGTTTACCTTGGAAGTTCGTCCATGGTATTCAATATAATAACGATATACCTTGGAAGTTTGTCCATGGTATTCAATATAATAATGATATACCTTGGAAGTTCGTCCATGGTATTCAATATAATAACGATATACCTTGGATGTTCGGTCATGGTATTCAATATAATAACGATATACCTTGGAAGTTCGTCCATGGTATTCAATATAATAACGATATACCTTGGAAGTTCGTCCATGGTATTCAATATAATAACGATATACCTTGGAAGTTCGTCCATGGTATTCAATATAATAACGATATACCTTGGAAGTTCGTCCATGGTATTCAATATAATAACGATATACCTTGGAAGTTCGTCCATGGTATTTAATATAAATAATTTACTTTTCTTAAAATTATGAAATAAATACTGTTATAATATCTAGATGTATAATAGTCTTCCATAATGAGCTTTATAATTATTAAATATATTTTACACCACAAGTAAATTTATCTTAATTAAAACTAACAAGGTGGATAATTTATTCATAGAAGGTGAACGGTGAAGGTTGTATGGAGATTAAGGCCAGCCTCGGGCCACAAGTTCGTCTCTCACACTAATCACTGCATTACTTATAGTAGCTGTAATATTGTACAGTAAATGATGTAGAACAACGTATATTATAGAATGTACTTTATTTCCTTCATTTATGTATAGTATAATGTTCCCAATATTTACAAGCACTTATGACAAGATTTTTAAAATCCTGATTACAAATATACAGGGATAAATTGATACATCAGAGGATTTTAACAGAAGAGTCTGATTTTATCGTAAGATAACGGTGTCAAGCAACATTGAATGTGTCTTTTTGTTGTTTAAGTAACCACCCAGGGATCCCATCCTTGCTCGAAACCCAACTGACCAGTTTCTGGTGGTGGTTCGGAATCGGAAGTCAGCTTTAAGCTATTGGTATCCAGTGTGTGGTCTCCAGATTTTTTTTTTAATCTGCGACAATACGACTAAGACTGTTCAGCCACTGGCTCTCCCTTTTTTATGCGGAAAAGTTATCACAATTATTACATGGTTAGGTTGAAGGTAAATTGATTGTTAATTCAAACATACCCCACGTAAATACTATAATCTATATATCTAGGCTTTAAAATATTTAGGCTTAATTGCATGTATATGGTCTTTGTTCATTTAAAAAAAAAATAAAAAGACAGATACAAAATCACGCTTTGAAAATTGCTTTAAAACCGATTACTATGCAAGAAAACTGTACAAAGAAAGAATCGGTATAAAGAATCTTCAAAGCTTTATGCCCAAAACAAAAAGTATATTAAAAATTTAGATTAAGAATATACTGAATAGTTAAATATTGTTGCTTTAAGTAAGAACGTTGTACAAGAAGACAAGATATGTAATACATTCCGATCACGTAAAGGGCTTGTTAGTGCTAAGCACGTCTGCACTGTATATGAAGATAGTCACTGGAATGGTTTATATTGTGAATTTTTTCAGTAAAATAATAATAATATTAAAAATATATTTATATTATCACAGTTTGTGTTTCGTTACAAAATTGGTTAACCGTAGGGCCTTATAGTGTGATTTTTCTCGTTCGTGTACTTTGTGTATGCAATTAGATACCTATTAAATTTTCCCTTACATATTGCTTGAAATTTATTAAAGTCGAACAGTATCTAGTTCTATTGTAGAGAACTAAAGGAAATAATTATCAGAAGTTCATCAAATAGTGCGCTGGCAGAACGTGTGTAGAGTAGTTAGTTCTCCAGTGTTCTATGCGATGACAGACCTAGCACCTTGTCAGTACCTCCCTTCAATCTCCCAAAATTCTGAAGGATATGTGTGGTAATCAGTACATCATATTTTAAATGATGTGCATTATTTGTTATCTATCTATGACTGCCATTAGGGCGTTCACTGGGGCCTTAAGAATGCTACATCTGTTTATTTTCTGTGTATTTATATGAAATATACTTATTTATTTAATTATCATTTATCTTTAACAGAAGTTTAAATTAAAAACATAACGGAGTTTCCGAGAAAGCTAAATATCTAGGGGCAACCTTATATTGCAAGTTGACCAGAAACTACCATATTTTTACTACAATTAACAGGGTAAAGTGGCAACCAGACTCCCTTTTAGCAACCAGGCTCACTTGGTTTGAGTGGGGGATGAGGCCGCAATGGATCTCTGGCTCTACGAGACTCGCATGCTAGTATCCAAATACTAGCATGCTTAATCATAACGGGGTGTGTTTTCAAGCATACCTATGGCATCACTTGAAGTACTGCTCAGTTTACTGCCATTTGACCTTTACCTTATGGTAGAGGTTATGAAGACAGCTTACAGTAAGAAAGCTCAAGAGAAGCAGAACCAAATATGGCTACTCGCGAGCCATTGAAAATAAACTACAACGCAGAACATTGGACATGTACCAGATGTCATGGACGCAAAAATTGCATTCTCCTGACCTTACCTGGTCAACATCGCATCCAGGGAGGACTGGAGACTAAGGATATCCCACCACCAACTGGATGGTACACGGATGGTTCGGTCATGGAGGGTGGGTGTGAGTACGGGGTCTACGGTCCTTCTACTGGGACTCGCCTATTGGGAGGTACTGTACGGTCTACCAGGCCGAGATCTTTGACGTCCTTGTAAAGATCCATCTTTGCCCAACAGGGGCTAGTAAGACAAGTTAGAGCCGAAAATTGTGTTAGTTAGTCAAGCTGGTCTTAAGGTACTTAAATCCTGCCAATTCACCTCAAGACTCTCTTGGGATTGTTTTCTAACTTTGTGTGCCTTGATCCGACTCAATATTGTCCAATTGGGGTGGGTTCCAGGGCACAGTGGCCTCACAGGCAATGAAGGTGCTGACCTTTTAGCTAAGATGGGAGCGAGGACTCCTTTTGTAGGGCCCGAACCAGACTTACCACTGCCAAACTGAAATACAAAACTTCAAAAAGAATCGTCACCAAAGTGGATGGCAGCGGTTTCACGGCCAGCTCTTTGTAAAATCTCTAGTGAGGGGACCAAACCCTACGCTGACTAAATCACTCACCAACATGAATCGGAATGAGATCAGGTTGGTGATTGCGTATATAACTGGACACGGTTAGTTCAGGAAACATCTTGAAAAGATTGGTATCTACAGAGAGGATACCAGTTGCTGGATTTGTGGTGAGGCTCTTGAGTCTGCCAAACATCTATTAACTGAGTGTAAAGCTCTGGATCTCAGGAGAAGGACAATATTCGAGAACGAGTTCTTAGAAGATATATTGGTAGTTAGTCATGGGAAAAAAATATTTTAGAGCTGGCTAAGCCACTTGTAATAGGCACCCTATTCTAGAAGGCAAAAGGGGGGGGCAGTAAACCTAAGGTCGAAGTCCAAACTAGGGATAGCCTCAGATCGTTCCTTCCCCTTAGTAAACTATTTATTTAAATATAAATTGTCTTGTGAAATGATGAATTGGTTATGTAATATATATAATAAAGTACCCTTTTATTCATTTTTTAGAAAAATATATTACCGGTTTTATAAAAATAAAAACAGTTTAAAAAATAAAAACAAAATTTTGAATGAATCAAATCCTCACAAACAAAAAATAATCTATTGGTTTCGTTATGTTGATGATGTAATATGTCTTTTCCAAGGAAACGAAAAAGAAAGTGACGAATTACTAGAATACTTAAATTCATTAAATGACAAAATAAAATTTACAAAAGAAAATGAAACAAAAGAAATAAACTATTTAGATCTAACAATCACAAATATTGGAAATAAACACTCTTTCAAAATTTTTAGAAAATCAACCCAAAGTGACCTACTAATTCCATATAATTCTAACCACCCATGGAAGTACAAATTATCTAGTTTTAGATCAATGATAAACAGAATGTTAAACGTCCCAATGCAAAAATATGATTATGAAGAAGAAAAAAGAACAATAAAATACTTAGCTTCGAAAAATGGTTACAATCCGACAATTATTGACAAATTAATAAAAAGAATAAAAAGAAACAAGAATAAGAAAATGGAAGAAAAAGAAAAGAAAAAATGTATCAGTGTTCCTTACAATACAAAAATGAATAAAGCTATTAGAAAGAAATTTCAACACAGTAATTATACACTCAGTTACAAAACAAAGAACAATACTTTTACTTTAATTAACAAATTATCCAACAAAGAAAATAAAAATAACAAATATGACAAATCTGGAATATATAAAATAAAATGCTCAGAATGCAATTCTTTTTACATAGGACAAACTGGAAGAACATTTAATTTACGTTACAAAGAACACATACAAGCCATAAGAAACAACAATTCAACATCAAATAAATCTAACTTTGCAGAACATATTCTCCAATCAAATCACAGTTATCAAAATATAAATGAAAATGTTACAGTTTTAGAATACGAGAAGAAAGGAGAAAAAATGAATACAAAAGAAAATTTACACATATACATAAACAATTATAATGAACCAAAGAACATATTAAATACACAAATTAACATGAACAATCCTATATACGAAAAAATAAGAGAAGTTAAAAAACATAAGAATCAAAAAGTAAAATTCAACTTACCCACACACTAAATTAATCATATGTTATGTTATTTTCATCTGTTTTATTTTTATTTTTATAATTTGTTAATTTATTTTAGGTTATATTATTTACTATCTGAAGATGGCCTAAGAGCCGAAACCGGTAATATATTTTTATAAAAAATGAATAAAAGGGTACTTTATTATGTTTATCATTTAATTTATTAAAATAGTAGCCCTAACGTGAACTAGTTTATACATACATATATATATATATATATATATTAATTAATTAATTAAACTAATATTAAAACTAGAATGGATTCATCTTTAATTTTAAAATTTTTAACCAACTGATTACCAAGGATATTTGCATTCCTCTCTGGTGGTTCACTTGGAGATAACGCTTTGAGGTTATCTCATATTAAATTGACACCCGCCCTCTCATACACGTACAGTGGTATTGACCGACCCGCCCACCCATACACATACAGAGGTATTACCGTCAATACTTCTGTACGTGTATGGGTGGGCGGGTGAGTCAATACCTCTGTATGTGTATGGGTGGGCGGATGGATCAATACCACTGTACGTGTATGGGTGGGCGGGTGGGTCAATAACACTGTACGGGTATGGGTGGGCAAGGGGCGGGTGGTCAATACCACTGTACGTGTATGGGTGGGTGGATAGGTCAATACCGTTGTACGTACTACCCTAAATTATATATTTGCTTCAGAAAAAACTTATATAAATTTGATTGGTTGAAGTAATAATAAATTAATAAACAGAGTAAATGCCAGTTTCGATAAAAGGATTCCCAGTTTCGTGTTCTAATTATTATTCTGCCTGTCCTTATCTGCTGATATCGTTTGAACCTTGACATAATAATAATGTTAAATTGCCAACTACTGCATAGTAGAACATTACAATGGTATTCACTTAACTCCGTGCCATATTTATATACTAACTAAAACAACACATTGTTTTTAAATAAAGTGGTAGAAAAGCAATTACCAAGAGAATGATCACCCATTGTAAACGATAGCTTTGATGGGAACCATCAATACAGCCCCATTCCCGAAACCGTCATTCTCAATACAGACAGCTGTTGTGTTGGAGCTACTACATTTTGTGAAAAGGGTTAAAATGTGTTTGATGGAGAGTCCAAGAAACAGGAGCTTTGGGCGACATTCCTTGTACTAACGTATAAACTAGATGTTATAAATTAACATAAATATTTTATATTTCTAGTTCAAATTTACTAGCTACCTATACTGTATACCAAGGTTTACCTACAAAACTACATTAAGTGGATCTATAATACCAGATATATTTGAGACATTATGTTGGGCTTGTTAGATGATAAAAATGAAAAAAATATGCAAAAAAAAACGTGAATTTATTGGAGAAACAGTCATAAACGGAAATGGCTATGAATAGGATATTTTATACTACGTTATGAACTTTACAAATAATGAATAATCTGGTGTTTTGCTGTTCAATCTTCAAGAAAAAAATTTAAATCTTTAGCCAAAAATGATCTAATCACCTGCTTCACTTGGATTGTGAAATTAACTTTGTTGGCACTGTTAATGTGTTACAATACATGTTCAGTTTGATGGACTAAACTCTTTTTACGAACTATACTCTCAACAAGGAATAAAAACAAAGGGGAAGAAACCTTTCAACCCAGTAGTGGCATCACACCAATGTGAGTTCTATGAAAGTGCTTTGAAGAGTTTTAAGCACCACTTGAGCGTTAGTGGTATATTTAGGTCGACCCATTAAAATAAAGCCTAACTTCTGAAGGTCACTAATTGGCTTAAAACAAACAGAAAATGTCGTGTATAAAACTCGTATGTCTGGAACAATTATCAGTCTGTCTGAATGTGATTTTTATAAACTTATGATACTCCTGCAATTATTTGAAACAAATTAAAATAATCTGTATGACTGTTGATATTTATGGATTTCATGAAATAATTAAATTTTAAAATTGGTGTTCATTTAAATTTTTTTAAATCTCAATATCTTGATAAACTTAATCTATCAAGTTCTGTTAATCATCTAACGTGTTTGATCAAAAAATTAGTATTTTATTCCTACAAGTATTTGTATAAAGCTTTTTCAAATAAAATAATTATTAACTGAGAAATTTATATTTTTATCTAGTTCAAAAATGTCCTCAAAATTTGACAACAATTACTATACAAAAAGTTTATTACAATGGAGTATAATAATTATAAATATCAAGAGGCACACTAATTTGTTGGATGTTATTTCAAATAACTCAAGAGATATTAAGCTTTAAGACAAAAATAACATACAGAGAGACGTACAGATAACGGTGTGAGATAGACGATTTTTGTTTGTTTTTGTCAGCGGAAGTTTGGCTGGCTACCTATGAGACACCCTGTATATGTAACAAGATACACCCAATCCATTGTACCCCTAACTGATTGTACCTATGCTAGCTAGCCCCTCCGTGAAAGAGCGCCAGTTCACGTCCTGTCCGGACAGATGCGATAAAATAGTGTATTGACGTATGTGTAACGTTTACAAGGTACGCACTCACAATAATACTAATGTAAATAAACACTAAACAGAATATACTTTATCTACAACTTCAATTAGCCACTGAACAAAGCTATTAAGTGAAAGCCGATGTAAAGCTTTACAGAACGTGACTCGCACATTGTTGCTAACTGTTCAGGACTACATCAACGGGGTAGTTGTTATCAAAGCAAAATTATTTTGAAACAACAACAATAAGGTATAAGAGTAACTCGTGGCCTGAATTCCAGGTAATCCACAACACACACACACACACACACACACACACACACACACACACACACACACACACACACACACACACACACACACACACACACACACACACACACATGAATTTCAAACTGTGGAAAACACTACAACTCAAGAACATATATTTTTCACAAGATGCAGACAATCTATATCTCTAAAAGGAAATTGTGACAAGTTGGATTACGACTTTTCAACACTTTACTAATTAAAATAAAATATATGGCTCTTAAATGTTTCAAGAAACATATTTCTAACATTTTATTAGAGGTTTAACTATAATTAATAGAAACATTTACTAAACAATTTTAAATATTAAATAAATATTTCTCTAATTTAATGTCGAGTACCTAAAATCTTTAATAAGAATCAATTTACAGAAAATTATACAAATCTAATTATTAAGAATAATAAAATTTGATCTATATATTTCCTTTTACAAATAAATTATACATTACAATACTTGTAAATGTCTCTACAATTTATTTGTACAAAGACAATAAAATGTATATTATTTATTTGAATGAGATGACTATATGCGAAATCGAAATCTATAACTCAACGAATGAATTGAAAGTACTGCTAAATCATGCATTAGTGATCTATATTAATTCCTCCTCTACTATCCTTGTAAAGTTGGTTTTCAAATTTAACTTCAGTCTTATTAAAATTATCCGTATTACAATACTGTATTTTATTATGCTTGTAATGAGAGTTTATTATCAGTAGGACCCGTGCGATATTGTATAATGTCGGTGATCAAGTATATTATGTTGCTTAAAAAATAATTATTATAAAATATTACCCAGTATTTAAATTTCCCGTAAGTAATTAGTGTGAAAGATTAACTTGTGGTCCGAGGCAAGCAACAATCTCCGGCTAAACTTCACCGGCTTCCTTCGATTATTAAATTATCTACCTTGTTGATCCTAATAAAATTTAATCTAACTAAATTATTATTTATATATTATAATTCTAACACAAAGGGCTAACACTCTTTACATTTCTTTTTTTGCGGTGACCTAACAGTTTTTTGACAATATATTATAGGACACCTAGAGAAACCAGTTATATTTTCAAGAATCATGTGACCAGAAACCTTTTTTCATTACTATTTGTCATTGTCACATTTATATAGCTGATATAATTTTGTCACTTATTTGTAAATGAACATTACGTTTACCTACATTAAAAAAACATCAATTTTGTTAGGGACTTATTCAAAATAAAATAGAGCTGGTTATTTGGAATATATTTATTTAGTTTCAACTTATTATTACATCCATGATTATTGAGTAGTATCTTGTCGTTAAGTATAATTTAAAATAGATTTAAATAATTTAATAATCCGATAAACTTCAAATCTATGGAATTTTTCAGTTATTAATTAAAATTGTATTATATTGTACGATTATTTACATAGATATAAAACGTACTAGCTTGTTAGTTTATTCTCCACCAAACAAGCAGTCATAGCAGTACTTGTAAATGTAGTGATAAAAAATAATTTTGAATTAGGAGTCTAAACAGTGTAATAATTGTATAAGTATTTACAACAAATGGTAATGTGTGCATTATTAAATTTCTAGAGTAACATGGAAATACAATAACAAGGACTTATAACATCAATATTTTATTGCACTAATCATAAGGACTTATTAATAGATATCCTTAGGATATACTTTTACATCTTAGGGAATGGCATAAGAGTTCTTAGCTAAGTTTGAGCTCAAAGGAAAAATAATAAATATTCACTTTCTAGCTTTAGAAAACAAAGCATTTTCTAAGTGTTAACTATTATGTGACATTTACGAACAATGAAGAGGCAAATAGAAGTTTAAATAGAGAACCAAACTGTCCTTATTATAGCATCTAAGTAATTTATTGGAGATTTGAACATATTTTTTTAACAATTACTTTATTTTAGTCAACATTTAAGCTTCATTTATACAATTTTATTCACCTCCAGTTTCATAAAATCAAAACAAATATAGATTCTATTCATTATTTTTTACAGCAGTATTAATTTGATAAAGTTTTAAAATATAAAATCTTAAAAATAAAAATATAAAAACGGTTTGCCCATCATTACGAAATCTCCAAAACAAATAAAGAGATTTTGATGACATTTGAAGGGAAGGTAGCTTATATATCATAAAGAACCACTAAGAAAGGATATCGAAATGTCAAGTCTATGGGATAGAAACAGCCTCTTGACGTTTTTTTTCTTTCCCATGAGAGTAACATTGGAATTATTTTTATTTAGTATTTTATTTCAAACAGCTGATACAAAAAAACATAACACAACATAAAAACCTGGCAAGTTTATTTTTATTGTGGATGTTTAAGGCTATATTTACAAACTCCGCCATTATTGCGCTATTTTGCACTCACCAATATTTTCTAGACAATAAAACTTTGTTGTTTAGGATAACGGAAGTAGGTTGAGCTTGTATATCGATCACATTAGTGTACAGAGAGCCACGGAGGGAAGGGTAAGCAAGCGTAGAGAAACAGCCGTAGCAAAGCATGAACTGTCAGCTAGTACAAATATAATATTACAAGAAAATACGTTATATCGTACTTAATTAAAATATGTGCTTACACAAAACCTTAAAATTATAATTTACAGATATTACAACACAATAATTACCCATCTATATATTTACAAAATCAAACATCCCTACATTGGTTTGAGGGTTAGTGGACGGATTCACTTATAATTGTTTACACGCCATTGTGATTTTATAAAAGTGTTTTTGTATGTTTCGATTCAAGAATTGTGAACATATTAGGTAATTTAAATTTTTTCCCAGCCTACCGAGTGTTTGCAAATGAAAATAAATGTTAGTACTGAAAGATAGTATTGCAACTGAAAAGTGGATAACATTTATACCCAAATTATATCGAAATAATAATCTTTAAATTAATTACTTGTATTTTTCTGCACTCATATTTATTTTCATTTATGAACTCCTGGTCGGTAAATATTTGTAATTAACTATTTCCATTTACAATTTTACAACCAAAACAAGTGAATAAATCGACTAGCTCTCGAGTATTGTTTAAAAAATTGCAGGGATATTTGATTTTTGTAAATATTTAGATAGGTACTTATTGTTCTGTGCTATATGTAATTATAATTTCAAGGTCATGTGTAAGCACATATTACAATTGAGTATGATAAAATATATTTTCTTGTAATGACTTAAGGAACTTAAATAAGTGGCTCTATGGATAAGGAGTAAACTTTATTTTAAATTATATTTTAATATTTGTAAAAATTAATTTAAAATCTACTAAAATACAGCTATCTTATGTATATTTGTTTACACTAAGATCATCAAACAAACGTTTTTTTAACTATTTGTAAAATGAAAGGACATTTATTTCCATCAAGGTCCATAACAAGATAATTGGACTCACCCTAATATTTGGAATTATTTGACAATTTATTTAGGAATATAATAATATGTTTTTAACAAAGTTGACGGGTTAACTTATTTTGACACAATATATGATTGGAGAGTTCAAGGAGAGTAGGAGGGATGTGTTTGCACTCAATGTAACTCAATTTAGCTTTGTAAACTTACTATCTCCACTTTCCTACGACACACTCTGTGCAATTGCTAGTGAGGAAATTTCCTAACTTGTAACTTTCAGATAAAATCAGGAACATTGAGTCATGTAACTCTATCTATATTGTCATGGAATATACATGTTCTATGCTGCGGTTACATTTTAAATGTTACATGTTGCAATGAAACAATATTAATCTATTTACAAAAGTATACTTTGACTAATATGATTTAGGACCGAGCTGAGAACCTATCACCTACAATCTCCATAACACTTTTTCCCCAAGACTAAGGCAGTAAAATATCTGGATAGATCCAGTGAACCAATTCATATAAAAAATATATTTTCAAATAACCACCACCATACGTCTAGGAGTGGGTGAATAGGCCATTACAACCGTACTGTGATGACCCCACCCATCCTTACACGTGTAGTAGTAATGATCCTCCAACCTTCACATAATCGTACAGTATAGTTATGACCATTTAGCAAATGAAATATTTAAACGCAATCATCTTCAATAATATAAGACAAATGTGACCTGTACGTTTCTTAGTACAAGTTCTCGTACAAAAAAAGGCTTATACATCTATAAACACATGTTAGTATGGAGATTTCGGCTGAACATGTTTGGACTGAAATGTATGAACAATTGTCTATACATATAAAACTAAACAAACCAACGTTAACAAAAGTTGTGTATAGTTTTTTACAAAAAAATAAATAAATAAAAATAAATCGCTGTGGGTCGGACGCCTTTTTCCTCTTAAAAATAAAGATTTTAAACACAGATTGTCAAATACAGCATTTAAAGCTTTATGCTTTGCCTAAAAAATTAAATTGATATTTAATAAAAAAATCTACATAAAATATTGTCAAGTTTAAATTTATGCTAGAAATTGCAGTACTGTGTTATTCGGTATTCATTTATTCATTATTAAGACGCCAATCGTAAATATATATGCCATTATAAGTTTAAATAAGTGTGATGAGTATAGACAAGTGAGTGCTGTCATTATGACTCACTAAAGTCGACTATCAACCTGATTACGAGATGTTTAATAGTAACCTGATAGCTAAGGTAACTAAGGACCAGTTTCACGTGGAATCCGAATAACATAGTATTGGTCTGATTTCAGTTAACTGACAAACATGATAATCGCTTCGCTTCCCACACAACATCCGAACCCTTACTACTACCCAACACAGCTCTTCCAGACTTTTAGAGTAGTGTCCACGTCAATGGCAACCATTGAGAGTACGCCGTGTTAGTATTTATAGGACCGAGCATAGAACCTATCACCTACAATCTCCATAACACTTTTTCCCCAAGTAGCTGGATTACAACACTATACCACTAGTGCCAATTAACTTAAAACTCGTAAGCTAATGTTTATACTTCAAAGTAGTTTCATTTCATCGATATTGATAAAAAATATAATAAGATATTCTATCATACCAGTTTCAATTCATTTTTCATGTCTAAGTTTAATCTACTAATTAAATAAGTTGAGTTAATTAGTAATACTTGATTAATTCAATCCTTTGAATCAAGCACCAACTTTGACGTCACTAATTGAATGTTGGTCTGTATGACTCTTCTTCAATGACACCTGTCTTTAAGTGCATCATTAAGGATCCTTTACGTGCCTTTGTCAAACAAATTCTGAGAATTTAATAATCTAATATTTCCCATTACGAAATTGTAACTCCTTACCTGAAACACCTGATCGAATAGTAATATTTTACAAAATATACGCCATTTATACAATATATTATGTTAATATGTTTTATATCCCAAGTAAGGTTTTATATCAATAGATACAAAGTAGATATTTTATTATATTTCAAAACCTACCACACACAGCAAAATGTATCTAAATTATTTTTTATATACTCTCTCAATTGGAAAATTCGATAAGAATAATATCAAAAGAGTACTTTAAGAGATGGTAAAACGTTTAGTTATAGACTTGTAGACCAACAATCTTACTCAATTAAATAAATATATTATGGTCATAAAAAATACACAGTAAAGTAGAAATTTTAATAAATAACAACGCTATTCACAAATCATTAATACGTGTTTAAGGTTAAAAGATCGTGAACAAAAACTAAACCCTCTTGTGTACAAAAAACTACTTCACTTGTAAAAAGGAAATCTTGTACATCATCATGGTATCAATGAATATACTTTTTAATGCCATTAGCGACATTTTATCTTTTCAGGGGGACAGCCTCAGGAGTTCAACGAAAATCTTCAACGTAAACCTAGGTCGAGTTTGGTATCAAATGAATGTCAATAGAAATTAACTGTCGCCAACTGGCCTTCAGAATATGAAATAATGAAATAATGAAATAATGAAATTTATTCCTTTATAAAAAAACACATTACAGGTTTGAATTACAAAAGGAATACTAGGTGGCCACATTTACATTAACATATAATATTATACATTAATATAAAATATAAATTAAACACTTAAACAAAACTCTTTAAAATCAGTCCAGTCCAACACTGTAAAAACTTAACTCGCCCTCCGCGGCGCCTGAAGTGATAGTAATAAAACAAAAACTAAATGTTAAACTGTAAATAACTGTGTAAAACAAAACACACTATGCTACTAAAATGTATAACTATTTGAGGCTCGTAAAAATTAAACTTATTGGTTGTTATATAAACTAAAACATTTCAAATATATTAAAAGAAAAAAAAGAAAAAACAGTAACAAAATTATCTGTTCAAAAACTAAAATAAATTGTGTTTAGACATTAACGAAATATTTGCTTAAACATTAAGCATAGGTAAATATTGAGTGGATAGTAACCATACTTTAAGCTTTTTTAAAAATAAATTTAAATTTTGACACGTTTTAATGTTATTTGGCAATAGATTAAAAAATTTAGGCCCATTATATTGAAATGATTGCTTAAACAAGGAATTGTTGACTTTAGGCAATCTAAAAATTCTTTGATAACAGCTTCTTGTTTTGTAAAAAAGGTCATCTGTACCAGTATTTCCACTCCGAATATAAAATAGCTTTAAAACTTTATAAACAAACAGATGATGAAAGGGTAATATTTTTAAAAGGGAAAATAGTGGATAAGAACTGTCATTTTTCTGTCTATTGAGAATAATTTTTATAAAATGGTTTTGGGTTATTCTAAGTTTTTGCGTATACGTTTTATACGCTCCTCCCCAGCAGCTAATAGCATATTGAAGTCTAGAGTCAATTAAAGCAAAATAAAGCGTTCTTAGCAAAGATTGATCACAAAAGTTTCTTAGGAAATAAAAAGTTCTAATAGAGAATTTTAATTTACTATGTAGCACAGAAATATGACTTCCCCAATTTAAATTTTGATCCATTATGACTCCTAAATATTTTACATTATTACTCTTTTCTATTATTTCACACTTACAGTCTAACCTTGCACAAAAAGACACATGATAAACCAGATCAGCAGGAAACTCAAAACTATTTACCAAACTAAAATTTATAAATTTTGTTTTACTGACATTAACTTTCATTTTGTTATAAAAACACCATTCGCTCAAGATATTCAGGTCATCATTAATACTTTCCCAAATACTTTGAATATTTGTCTCTGAGTAAAAAAATGCAATATCGTCAGCAAAAGCACTTGGGTGACCATGAAAAGGTAGTTCAAGTAAATCATTTATGAAAACTAAAAATAATGTAGCTGACAATACAGACCCTTGAGGTACTCCAGCTTCCACACATAGAGGAGAACTTAACTTGTCAGAAACCCTTACTTTTTGAACTCTATTCCTTAAAAAACTATCAAACCAGTTCAAAGCAGTACCTCTAACTCCCACTGCTTCTAGCTTTGCTAGCAAAGTGTTATGATCTACTAGGTCAAAAGCCGTTTTAAAATCAATAAATAGCCCTGTAGACTTATTTTTGGTGTTAAAACTATTATGGACTTTCTCACAAACTGCTAACAGTGCGTCTTCTGTATTTATACCTTTTCTAAAACCATATTGATATCTACTAAAAAACGAAACGCTATCTAAGTATCGCACAAGCCTATTCCGCATTAGTTTCTCAAATATTTTCGAAAAAACAGATAACAAGCTAATTGGTCTTATATTATCAATTTTAATTGAGGATTCTTTTTTAAAAATTGGGACTACACTACTTATTTTTAATTTTTTTGGAAATATACCAGTTTGAAAGCTGAGATTAATTATATACACCAAAACAGGAGAGATTATTCTTGCTATTTTTTTTACAATATCAACAGATACACAGTCAAATCCAGTAGACTTTTTATTTTTTAGATTTGCAATTGTATTTAAAACTTCATTTATATCAGTTGGAGCAATAAAAAAAGATTGCGGCCGCTGCCGTAAATTCCTATTTACCGGCGGCGGTGTGAGGGTGACTGAGCTCGGGCTAACCTGACCTTGAACCGAGATAAGATAAGAGTTAATCAGTTCAGCTATCTGCTTTGGTTCACTAACAATCTCACCACTGGCCAATTCGATTTTTGATATGTTTTTGTTACTTGTTGAGCCAATTGAATTGTTTATAACTTTCCAATATTGCCTTGAATCACCATTACAATTTCTTATTTTATTAGATAACAAAATATTTTTTGCTCCATCAACGTCATTTTTTAATTTACAACAGAATGACTCAAAATATCTTTTAAAAGCTATGTCATATGGTCGTTTTTTAAGTAGTGTATACAACTGTTTGCGTTTTTTAATTCTACTTAATATATTTGCCGTTATCCATGGACTAATTGACCTGGCTTTACTTAAATTATGTTGCTTGATATCTAATTTACAACTATTCATTGTGTTTGACAATAGTTCGTGGAAATTATCATAACAGTTATCTACATTATTTGATGATAAACATACTTCCCAATTAACTTCTTCCAACTTACTTTCTAGTAAATTAAGGTCGTAACTAATTTTTTTTGGTGTTATGTCATCATATTTATCCCTCTAGAGTAGAGGTGTTTAAATTTCAAAGTAAATAATTTGAAATTCTCCGCTTTTTATATCTTTTAAGTAAATTATTCTAATTAAAAATTATACTTTATGGAACATAATTACTTTACAAAATTATATTATCAAATGATCTATGGAAAAAATAATGTTATTATGAAAGTGTTTCCATATTTTTCCACCCTGTATATTATTTGTTCAGGAAAAATAATAATATACATTAATACAACGTAGAGGTATACAGATATTTCAGTGGGTTATCGACATTCTCTGTGGCTCTAGTACAGGTATTCCAATAACTTACATAAAGTGGAATGCAAAGCCAGACATTTAGTGGGTCAGATTTATGTTATGTTGAACTGTATCTGCATTTTGTTAATTCTTTTAATTATTTAAAACGCCAACCCTTCTTGTTTTCGTGGTATGTATGTAGTATTCCACGAACAAATTTTATATTTATTTGTAAAATCGTAAGTGTAAGGCTCTTTATTTACAAAAGACGCAATCTAAAACATATATATCTTTAAGAAATTTTCATTTTAAGTAGTTGCTGGAAACTTTGGAGTGGAGATAGTACTTAAATGATTGTCTATGGCCTGGGGCTGATGACACTTGTCGTCTAATCTACACGGGCAGCCTTTCATGAATAAATTAACCCTACCTTGTTGAAATTTACTAAAATAAAGTAAGTATTCTTTCGTTCCCTCAATTGGTGATAACATATAATTATAATTTATTAAATGCATCTTTTAATATTATAAAGAATAATAATTGCGTATCGATAATCTGGCGTATGAAATAATTTTGTTCTGTTTTCGTTTTACCAATATATAATGAATATAAATTTTACTTGTACTTTTAATCATGATCATTTATTGTTGTCTTTGTGATATAAAGAAAATCTTAAAAACCAGGAAAATAATGTTGTAACAACATTTACTTGTAGTTTTGTGACTAAAAGGAGTTTAATATTAAGTTATACGCATTTTAAAATCAATATGAACCTTCCGGTATGATTAAACAAGTGCAAAAATAATGTTCTACAATGTCCTTAAAAGTAAAAATTCGTATGGCTAACTCAGTAAAAAAAACAAAATGCTTAATACTTGTGAGTAAGTAGTTAAAATATATTCTTAAATATTATTCGATCTGTGAATATTATTTAATCCATATTCCTACAATATTCTCGTCCCCAGAGCTATGGCATCCAGCCTCGTATCATCCACAACACATATCAGATGTGCTCCATCGGAAGTAATGTGTTTTCCTGCATGACAGGCGCTTATCATTGTGTCCATTTCCCGTAATGCTGTTACTTATCCACCCCCCAACTGAAACAACAGTGAGCATTTCATTAAACCAAACCATAAACAGACTACAGACATTTTAATCATTTCATTAGCTTGATAGTCTAAACGTAACTAGTTTTGTCACCATTTTGACCTTTAATTCAGTGCCAGCTTCTTAATATGCATTAAATAAAATTAAACTGATTTAATGTTTTATTTGCATTTTATTAATTAAGTTAATATTTGATACAAACGAACTATTAAATTGTATATGTATTTGAATTAAGAAGTGTATCGTCCATGTTATAATTTATTAAATGTATTGCTTAATAAATGTACTATATTTTGGTAGTTATTAATAAATATGTTATCAAATCCTACTGTAATAAAAATTGTTATTATTTATCACTAAGGGCTATTTCTTTTATTAATTATTAATTTTGTTATATATATGAAAGCTAGATAGTTATTTTTCCAGCACTATTTTTTCTTAACTAATACACCTAGAAAATTAACATCTGTCTATTAAACCAAGAACGATCCAATAATATATTATTATTTTAGTACAATACCACGTTTTCAACTTACAATTTTAACTTTGCAGTAAAGTGTGTTGAATGTTAATACAACTGTATCAATCCTTGATTGCTATATTATTCAAAAAAACACTTTTATTTCACTTATATTACTTAAATATTCATAAGTTACTATAAAAAGCAAAACATTCTTAAAAGTTTTTTTTTTTAATTTTATGTTAATATTTAGTTATTCCATAACTTATTTACTATTATATAAGGTCATAATCTTAAAGGTTCTGTGGGAGCTGTGGTAGTCAGACCTCTTCAGTTAAAGGTGAGAATATGATTATTGTAATAAAAGGATTATCAGTGTTCCGAAACCATTATACAATTCTGGGCCAATATCACTTAGGGGTGGCCCAGTGGGTATGAACACGTGTCTGGGAATATATGCTGAGGTTATTAGTTGTCCACGCATGGTTTGGGTGTTTGGTAATTTGGGTCATAAAAACTATGGGTGGATGTATAATGTGGTTAGTCAGTATTTACAGCCAATTATGATGTAACTGGTCATTGGTCACTGGTTAAGTCATTCGTTATAATCAAGTATGGAATGGGTGGTTAGTTAGTGAACTGCTATAGTTATAACAATTTACGCACTGGTTCGGTGGTGGGTTGAGTTGGAAGTAAATAATAAATGTGCTCATAAAAAAATTTAAAAAATAATTTAAAAACGTATTACTATGGTAAAATGTTAAATTTATTTATTTATAAAATAGTAAAGGGTTTTCATAAAATTTTAACTAATCAAAAAATAAATTCAAGTTATTTGCAGTAAAGAATGTTTTTTTAACATAGCATTTCTGAATTAATTGTAAACTCATATTTTTAATTACGGTTTATAAAACGTGGTGAATGAAATCAGGCCTGGTGAACGAGACAGTAATTAGAGTGGAAAATTCATTTGTCAGTCCCAAGATTGTTTCTTATATAGATACGAATGTGTATTATCCTTTAATTAAACCTCTTTTTCACTACCTGCAATTAGGGTATTTATAAATTATTGAAAAAGGAATAAAATAGTCTATTTAGCTGTTTAATTAAGAAAATATCTGTTTTTATATTTTTTTTTATTTGAAATCACGTTTAAATGGAAGTCCCATTTTACTTAGTATTCATGAAATTTATTTCCGAAAATCACTAAAAATAAAGTGTTGTAATATTATGTTTATCTATATTGGTTATTGTAGCCTATATCCAAAGAAGATCCTGTCGTAGGTGGCCTTTAATTTTCCAAAATTATAAGGGCTAACATGTTTATTGATTTGTTCAAAACTTTAAATATCAGTGTGACTATTATTAGTAAAGAAAGATCTTCAAAAAGAAAACCCCTATCCATACTTCATACAAAATTACATCCAGTGTAATCTTACAATACATATTTTTTCAAAATATTTAATAATAATCACATAATAAACGATTATTTCTTAAGCTAAATAAACATTCAAGTTAAAACATGAAATAAATATCCATCACGTTTTAGTTATTAATTTACAAATCAATCAATATATTTTTTAATAGAAAATATTTAGTTAGGATCTTTTTTTTATCAGTTTTCCTAAGACAATTGTTATATTTCCATGAAAAGCTTCTTATGTGTTCAGCAAATGATCTATCAGTAATTTTTGGTACAATGAGTTAAAGTAAATATTTATTAAAGAGATTTTTCTAGTCAGAATATTTTCAGCTTGTATTTGATATAATGAAGACATAAAACTAACTTCAAAGGTCTTATAATAATAATTGCCAATTAAGACGTTTCAAACAGCGTAATACTCAACTGAGTCACTCATTAAACACAAATAAGGACATCTAACGAGGACAAAAACGTTGCTCAATGCTCGTTTTATAAACAAAAAATCTTATTTAACTATTCATTCGGATTATACAACAATTAAGAATTTGAATTTTATTTTACCTTAGGTACAACAGCTAATTATGTAATTGCGTAAAAATATTTTTTTGTAATATGTTTTTCTTCATAACATCTGGTACTTATTTTCGGGAACAATTTCAACACATATATCACTATATGAAAAAATAAACTGTGCATATATGTGTCGTGTATAATATGCACCATTACATATTTTGCTATAAAACCTACTAAATGATATTGAAAAAATATTTTAAATTTGTCAAAACCGTAAATAAAATGTACTATTTACGTCAGATGTTCCAAATTTAAGGTAGGCATCATCGGACATCAAAGTAAATCAGTTTCAAAAGTAATTATGGAATGAAATTTTATTATAAATAAATTTAAAAATATGCAACTAAATTTAATGTTTTTAATTACCTCAATTCATTGTTCACTTATAAAAATAATCATATTACAGTGTATAGGCTATGTTACATTGCAGCAAAGAGATTAAAAGAATATTTACATAAAATATTATTAAAATGACTTATATTTAATCTAAAGAAGAGGACTTTAAAGCCGTTTTCTATTAATAATTTAAAATGTGACAATGATCCTTAGTATATTAGAATAGAAGAGAATAGAAGTTACAATGATTGTACAATATTTACAGTGATTCTACAATAGTTACAATGATTATTTAATAGTTACAGTGATTATACAATTGTTGCAGTGATTATACAATAGTTAAAATGATAGAAGCCTATGATTATTCTTTAGTTTACATAGGTGTTTGTTTATTATCAAGTTATAGGAAGTCAAAACATATTATCGTAACACAAACTGTAAAATCATTTCTTACAATTCAGACCACTATTTATAGTCATATTGGAAGATTGCGTGATTAGTCAATTCGGAGATTGCAAGAATTCACAGTAATTAAGAGATTTTGTTATCATTGTAAAAATTCTAAGAATAACACATACTACAGAAAACTGCGGTAAGACGCAGAATTAAATTACCTAAAAATGTATAACTAATTTTTAGAAGTTGACCTAGTAGTAGATATACACCTGACGTACAAACTTCCTACCTTCTCAACTCCATTTCGAAAGACGCCATGGCCTTATTACTCCTAAAATGCCTAAGCTACACTGCAATACAAAATCTAAGGAAACATATGGTTAGTTAATTTATTTATTTTTCCAATATACATTCCAGCATTGAGTTTTCTGCCATTTTATTGACTCGATCACCAGTAAACAATTAATTTAATCATTTTGAAATTAGTATGTGTACAAATGTATAAAATCCAAGATTGGTATTTACATGTCCTTTGGAGTAGTATAAATGTTTTAGTAATTTTCCTATCATCGAACAGTTCTTTTAACCAGGCTAAGAAAATACGTGTACTATGTGTAGTATCCTACTTATCAAGTTCTCACAAGTCCTTGAAAGTAAATTATAAAATGATTATTGTAGTTTGAGGTTACGAAGTTGTCACAGGGGTCGTTCTGTATTATCTAACTACACAATGTATAAAATTTCCTTCATAAAATACAACTTAAGAAGAACTAGCCAAGTTGCAGTAGCTAGGAGGTGATGCTGTCTAAGACATTAATAAAGCCTCAGACTAAGCTAGTTAAGAGGTTAGTTAGTTCCTATTCAAGAACTAATTTAATTTCCTCCAGTATCTTCTAACAGCTAAGTAACTAAGGAGGTTGTGCTTTCAAGTTGTGATTGAACTCTAAACATCATTCCTTAGTCCTTGCTTGAACATATTTTGTTCTGATGTTACAACAACTTGACTAATCTCATGAGATCTTCTATTGTCAGTTTTCAATGGAATCATATGTATAGTAAACACGATCATGAGATAATTATTTTATGTTTAGACTAACGTATTTTATGTAGACACTACTACACATTTTGTGGAATATTACATGCAATGAGTAAAGTTATTATTAATGAACATTGTTTCTGGCACCAATCATGTAGACATACGGGATAGTAGACATGCCACATAAACATTTTTAAGATTATTCGCTGGGTTTTACTATAGAAGAAAAAAAGTAAAAAAAAAACAGAGGTCACATTCTTATGGAAGTAGCAACATCGGAGTTAACTCTATGTAAATTCTTATACAGTTTTAGTAATAATTACCTTCAGGATTTGTTGGAGAATGGTGGAAGGGGCAGACAACAGGAATAAAGTACAGTATGTCGTAAATATCTGAAATAATTAACGATTTGAATTGATAACATAATGATATACATTAAAAAGTTAAACCCTATTTCGGGAACCATAGCTATTTTTCGAAAATATTGCCTTCAATTACTACTTTAAAATAGTTTATTTTGCAAAACCATAAAAAGAGTTAACTTGTTTATCATCATGCTCCTATAGTTTCCAACAGTTTTTATAAATTTATTAGTTATGGGAATAACATAGAATATTAAGTTATAGTAATAATTATGTTATATAAAACAACTAATGAGAAACTCTTGGTAAATAATATTAGATGTATTCGTATATTAAACATCGAACGTGGAAAATAGCAAAATCCATGTTTGCTATATCGACCGAGTTAGGGATTTCCTTATTATAAGTATGAAGCAACAATGTCAGGAAAAACTGTTTTAAAACCTTACTTTATATCAGTTTTTCAAAATAATTCGGCAATAAATTCCGGTACATTTTCCACTGGAAGTGAGTGGGTTACTTGATACCGTCATTTCATTGTTGGCCTGGAGCCAGTGTGACGGTGCCGTCATTGACGAAGGGTATAAACTCAACAATTGAGAGCGATTGTTATACTTCCTACTATAAAATAGCAGTAAATAACTGCTCACGTGTCTAGCACTAACAGTAAATCAAATAACTGTTTTGCAGTATATAATACTAAAATTTTTTTATAAATTATAAACATTTATATAATTGTTAATATATTTATATTAATTAAGTTTTACCATGATTAAATTTTGTTTAATGTTATATGATAAAATAATATGTTAAAAATAAATATTATATTGCGATTTATCGATATCACTTCGATCTACTCAGTAAAATAAGGTCGAATAGACTACCTAAGTTTATTAGTTTTCTTAACACCAAACATAAATCTTTTATAAGTATTTACTATTACTATAGTACATTTTTCTTACTTTTTTATACTCAATTTATAGTTTATATTTATACTTTCATATATAAGACTTTTCGTGCCATAATAACTTGTAGTAGAACCGTTTCATATAGAGCTATGTAAAAAACTGTAACTTTAAAAAATGGCAATTGTCAAAAGGTCACAACATTGTTTTTATCGCAATCAAAATATAGGGTTTATCATAATTGCAAAAATATATAATTGTAGCACATGATCACAAAGGTTTTTAAACTTTCTTTCAAATTTTGTTTTTACTGAAAGTCTTATAAGTTATTTTCTTAGAGGACCTTGAATGCGTAACAATTCGGTTAACACATTTGAAACATGCCAAGTGTTGCCTTAATGGCAGGTATTTTTTAAATGTCTTTTTAATTTTTCATCTTTACTATGATGCTTTTGTACTTTTAACCATGGGATATTTTTGTTTTGAAAACATCACAAGATAAGCTTATATGGATATCGTATGATTTTTAAAGTTTGTCTTATGGTTGCAGATTTTCCAAATTCGAAATAATTTGCAGTCCTGTTCCGAACAAATTTAAAGAAAGTAAACATGGATCATGTGGTACATCAAACTAAACGTTATTTATAAATAATATTGTTCTACTTAGAACCTTGTTTTTATCTCTTTCAGTTTAACAAATATCGAAAAACTCTGCATTCTTATTAGTTACTAGATTCTTACACAGGTTTTAATCACAATGATCACAAAGGAACTCAAAAAACTATACTCGTTACTGTAAATATGATTATCTTATACTTTAAAGCTGTCTATAGTTAGTCTAATGACTGGCATTAGCTGTCTATACCAGTAGTATATTCCCTGTACTTAAAATCTACATGTAGTAGTCAACGGGTTACCTTAGGATAGTTGAGATAGATACCTGTACAGAATATAACCAACTTACTAAAGGATGTGGGAACATTTTATGTCCTTAAGAAAACACCTACCTTAGTACACATCATCCATCTACTATCTACTCACCTTAAAGTAATTCTTCTTATTTAACAAGCTAATTTAGGCTCCCATGTAATTAGCTCAAGGTCATAGCATAGTCGGCACTAGAAACCCAGCTACTAGGGGGTAAAGAGTTGAGGAGATTGTAGGTTCTATGCTCGGTCCACTTAATATCATCACAGAATCCACTCAAAGGTTTTCTTGAACATGGATTTTGCATATAGAAGTATGG
Source organism: Stictocephala bisonia (assembly GCA_035578905.1). Classification (NCBI taxonomy): domain Eukaryota; kingdom Metazoa; phylum Arthropoda; class Insecta; order Hemiptera; family Membracidae; genus Stictocephala; species Stictocephala bisonia. Next base: position 174,384 of record JAQJVL010000890.1, read on the forward strand.
GGTGTCCATGATGGGTGGTAGTCAAGGTCCCGGTACTGTGTAGTAGGATAACTTAGTATCAGGCTCGTTAGATAGCTGAAAATCAGACTAAAACTGCGTGGTTTGGATTCTACGTTGAGGTGTTAAATGGGCTGTTGATAAAGGAACAGTCGACCTTAGTTAATAACAATGCCTTCACTTGTCCATCTACACTCATAACGTAATTTGTCTCTTATATCCACCCCTATTTGTACGACCGTTGTTAACTAATGGTTAACATTGTTAATATTTGAGGAAGACAAAGGTAGTTGGATATTTGCCATCATTACGTGAAAAGTAACAATCACGACATTTCAATTTGGTAAAACCCAAACCTTTTTCAAGTGCTAAAAACTAAATTACATAATTTAGTTTTTAATCTCTCTAAGGACTTGATTTTTGATCTCGTTCCGGGTCCATACCGTGAGTCAACTTTGTTTTTGAAATTTGTTAATGATGGAGTATCAGTATAATGATAATGTATAATGATACTCCATCATTAACAAATTTCAAAAACAAAGTTGACTCACGGTATGGACCCGGAACGAGATCAAAAATCAAGTCCTTAGAGAGATTAAAAACTAAATTATGTAATTTAGTTTTTAGCACTTGAAAAAGGTTTGGGTTTTACCAAGTCGAAACGTCGTGATTGTTACTTTTCACGTAATGATGGAAAATGTCCAGCTACCTCTGTCTCCCTCATCTGATACTCCATCATTAACAAATTTCAAAAACAAAATTGTTAACATTGTTAATAGTCAGGAACAATATAGTTACCCGACTACATGGACTAATTGTAATAGATGCTATATGTGATAAAATATCCTCTGGCATTTATGCACTTAGACATTTGGCACATTTTTGTAACACCCAATTATTGAAAATGGCCTATTACGGTCTTATATATCCACACCTGTCGTATGGAATTACGTTGTGGGGGGGTTGTGCAAGATTTAATTTTTTGAGATGTTTTATTTTACAAAAAAAGGCTGTGAGAATTATTGTAAAATTGGGATTTAGAGATTCTTGCAGAAATAGTTTTAAAATGTTAAACATGCTAACACTTCCGTCCCTTTATATGTTTGAAACAGCTCGATACTGTAAAAATAAATATACACTAACAAGGGGAAGGGACGTGCATGATCACAACACCAGGGGGAGGAAGTAGAGGGGAAACGGGGGTTTCACGCCGTTCCATGATGAATTTTAGTCAAATGATGATTCGGTGGTGGGGGAAGGTCACGTGACCTGATCCAAGATGGCGGTCCGGGATCCAAGATGGCTGCCCCCAGTCCTGCCAACCTGTTGGGAATTTTCCCTCCCAAAATTCCCAAAATTCCCTCAAAATTCCCTTTTTGTACTATATAAAATACACTATTAGCCTTGTTATACTATATAAAATGAACTTTTTTCTCACATCATACTATATAAAATACACTCTTAACCTAACTTTTACAATGTTATACTATATAAAATACACTCTTAGCCTAGCTATACTATATAAAATAAGCTTTTTTTTTTGTCCAATAAGGCGTCTTTTCCCTCCCGTGCAAACTCAGACTCGGTACCCCGTGGGAAAATTCCCTCCCAAAATTTCCCTCAAATTCCCAAATTTCCCTCAAAATTCCCTTTTTGTACTATATAAAATACACTATTAGCCTTGTTATACTATATAAAATGCATTATTTTCTCTTATACTCTATAGTAAATCTATACTCTGATTGGTCCATTTTTTGTGTGACGTCATCCAAGATGGCGGCGCCCATGTTTCCCGCCAAATTTTCTAACTTCACTTTTCCTAACCTCACATTTCCCTCCAAATTCCCTTGTTATACTATATAAAATACACTCTTAACCTAACATTTACCACGTCATACTATATAAAATACACTCTTAACCTAACTTTTACCATTTTATACTATATAAAATACACTCTTAGCTTAGCTATACTATATAAAATAAACTTTTTTTTTTGTCCAAGGCGGCGGTCCCGGATCCAAGACGGCGGCCGGACACAGTGCTACCACCCTCCCCTCCCAAATTTCCTGCCAAATTTCCCTTGTTATACTATATAAAATGTACTCTTAGCCAAAATGCACTCTATTTACAGTCTGGGTTTGGCTAACCCGGGTTAGCACAACGTGGGTTATTAAAGCCCGGGTTGAATCAACGTGGGTTAATAAAACCCGGGTTAACACAACGTGGGTTATTAAAGCCCGGGTTAAATCAACGTGGGTTAATAAAACCCGGGTTAACACAACGTGGGTTAATAAAACCCGGGTTAACACAACGTGGGTTATTAAAGCCCGGGTTAAATCAACGTGGGTTAATAAAACCCGGGTTAACACAACGTGGGTTATTAAAGCCCGGGTTAAATCAACGTGGGTTAATAAAACCCGGGTTAAAAACATGGATCAATCATACTAAGGAACTAACAAAAGAACTCCTACAAGTACTTTTCCTTCAACCATTGTGAGAGCCCCAGCCAGATCCAATATGGCGTCTTTTCCCTTCCCGCCAACTCACACCCAGTACTCCGTGGGAAAATTCCCTCCCAAAAATTCCCTCACCGGAAAGATGGCGGCCTTTCCCTTGTTATACTATATAAAATACACTCTGTTATACTATAACAAATGTAATATTTCATATACTCTATGTGGCTTCCTTCGTACGCTCTTAGCCTACGATGCATGTGTGAGGAATTGCCACATGAAACTGCTGTGCGCTGCTACCAGCGCTCCCAGCACCAATTTCCTAAAACATAAATATATATTAAACAAACTAGACAAAAAGTTATCAACCCCCGTGGTCCAGTGGTTAGCGTACCCGACTCCCAGAGCCTGCCAATAGGAGAACATCAGTCATGAGATAGAGCATGGTAATCTTTCATTGAAGTCATACCAAAAGTGGCCCACACAGTCTGTGCATGGGTATAGTCGTCATAAGTGATTGGTGTTTGAGTCGGATGCGGAACCACTCGGACACAAGGTTATTTTTTAATTCGATTGAATTGTGTCCAATTCATAACTAATTGACTCATGAACAAAACACACTACATAAACAATATTTCATATATATATATATATATATACATTATAACAAATGTCACATCGCACCTGGCTGCAGCCTTATCGAGGCACGTATAGTGTCGACAACCTACAGGCGTAACTACTACAGCATGCACAAACATATTACGTAGATACTCACCCTGAATGGTCGATAGAATGTTAGTACAAAAGCCTCTGAAGGAACGTCAACCTCCTCTACCAGCTCAGAGGTCACTCTTTTGATTTTTAAGGGTAAACAAAGAGGCTCCCACAGGTCTAGACCATATACCCCTGTGGTACGGAAAGACAAACCCATGTAACTTGCCCCAACCATCGCAAGCTACGGTGATAGCCACTCCACAACAAAATTGCTACCTCCCAGTATTATTTTTGTGTGTTATTTTATTTTTTATACTTTTTTTTTTTTTTTTTGATCCCCTATAAGTCTAGCCGCCACTTTACTTGGAGAAGCCTTTCAATATGACGCAAAAACTTACAAAGGGCTTTTATTTATTTTTTTATTTTCTCGTTACTAAAAATATCCCTTACTCACACCCTGAACTTACAGAGTTTAAGCCAGCCATAGAGTGTTACACACATCCAGATACACGTACCGTACAAGGGCCCATTGCATACTAGATGCATCTGCGACTCAAGGTCTTACGGGGATTAGCCCAGCCCCAAGCTGCAGGACCGCCTCAGGACTTATGCGTTTTACTGCTGCCTTAGAGAACAGTCGGGCGATTTTTTTATTGAATTTGGGCCGCCCTCACCTCGACGTTACGGTTATTACACTTACACACACACACACACATACACACTGGTTACGCAACGGTTACGGACCGTTAGACCACCCCAGAGCCCACACACCATGGAACTACAGATTACAAGTTTTAAAACTTAAGTCTCTAAATGCTTCTTTCTACAATTGGAAGTTATTATAGTCTTTAATATTCCGCGCTCCTTTAAGTTCTTCTAATATTGTAATAATCTCACTGTCATGGTCAGTGTTTCCCGCCTTTTTTGAGGCAATCAACAAACGCAACCTGTCTACTAATTGATTAGGATCGTCCCAGCTCGAGTAATTAACCTTTGAAAATTTTAAAACATCCTTTTATACTTGTCTCCTTACTTCATCCATTTCATTTCCATCGTCTGAACTACTATCAAAGTAATCTTGCTCATTTGAACTATACGTCTCCCCACCCTTATCTGCATCAAGTGAATTGTTTTCAATCTCATCCACGTGATACCTACCTAATTTTTCCATTTCATTTTCATCGTCTGAACTACTATCAAAGTAATCTTGCTCATTTGAACTATACGTCTCCCCACCCTTATCTGCATCAAGTGAATTGTTTTCAATCTCATCCACGTGATACCTACCTAATTTTACAGGTAACCTATCTGGAGTTTTTGAACGTTTCCTAGGATGAAAAGTACTGTCTATTGGATTATTTACATACATTGTACTACTTTCCTCACTTATTGGTGTTAAACCGTTAATTAAAGGTTTAATAATGTTTTTATATTTAAGACCCCTGCTTCATTTCACCATTCTATTATTAGGATTTATATAGGATTTTGTTTGCAGCAACATTTTCCTGTACGAATCCAAATCTCCATCTCTATAGCCTTTAATTGATGTTTTTATGGGTTTCCTCATAAAAACTAACTCGAATAGATCAGATGACCCAGGATATACCTTACCGTCAATCAAGATGTTATTTCCTTCAAATTTAACTGACTGTGTACCCATTTTAAATTGTTCACTTCCTTTATCGAAAGTGATCCCATAAGTATGGTCAGCTGCATTATTCAAGTTTTTTATACTAAACTGTAACCATGACATTAGATCACTCCCAACTTCACTATGTGCATCGTTACCTTGAATTGAGGACACTTTTAAAGCTTGAGCTTTCTCAGGTTCAGTGGAAGCCGAAGCTGATACAAGATCTTGTTCATTCGAATTCATGTTTAATAATAATAAAGAATTTAGAAAACAACTCTATTTATAGCCTGGGTTGGGCTAACTCAGGTTAAATCAACGTGGGTTAATAAAACCCGGGTTAAATCAACGTGGGTTAATAAAACCCGGGTTAACACAACGTGGATTAATAAAGCCTGGGTTAAATCAACGTGGGTTAATAAAACCCGGGTTAACACAACGTGGGTTAATAAAACCCGGGTTAACACAACGTGGGTTAATAAAACCCGGGTTAACACAACATGGGTTAATAACACCCGGGTTTACAGGTCTGGTGGGAAATGTTCTTCTGGCTGGAGCGACACTCACTTTTCTGACCTCTGATTGGTCAAGAGCGGCCACCTGCCGGATCCAAACGTTATTGATTGTTTCGGAGAGTGGGGAAGCCACCTGCCGGATCCAAACGTTATGGATTGTTTCGGAGATTGGGGACGCCACCTGCCGGATCCAAGCGTTATTGATTGTTTCGGAGAATACCTTCGGGGGTTTCCGGAGATTATCGGCTACCTTCGTACGCTCTTCACCTGTCGGCTACTGGTCTGGCGCGCACCTAAATGCTACGCTCTGATTGGTTGCCTCCCTCACACGTAATCTTTCTCACTTCTGCTCTTGCGCTCACGCCGATCAGACGTACCTTCACTTTGCTCCCACTCGATATCAGTAATACTTTAACGCTTTATTATATTTTGGATACAGTTCTCTGTACGGTATTTCGAAAGTGATATACCAAGAGTAAGTCCCGTATACAGTATAATTAGTCCTTACGTTTGATTGACTAAAGTTTGAATACCCTTGCTTTTGAGCTTTTAATTCGATTTGAATTACTATTAATATCATTTAATTTTGTTTCAATATTATCAAAGATGGAATCCTACGCCATAAACCGCAATATTGTGACCATTTCCCGTCGGTTCGACACTACAGGAACTGACCTCCTTACCGTTCTGACCGTACATAAAAATAAAATTATGTCCGAAATAAATAACCACCTAAACAGGCTCGGGGGAGTTAAATGGTACCTTGCGGTACAAATTAAATTTTCCAAAATTGTTAACAACGAAGAAATCACAACAACACCATTCTTTCACGGCAAAACTCATCCTTTGTTACCTTCCGATTCTCTAGATGTACAATACTCTGAAGCTACAGACAAAATTTTAGAAAGCATGGCTAAGTGGATAAGTCAAGGTAGTGGGTGGGTAATAGAAAATGTTTTATGACTCGATTTGTTTATTGTAAAATTTCAACCTCTCTACGCCTCTTCTTTCATACCCACCCCGAAAAAAATCTCAAACTCTATGCATGGAATTATAAATGTTGAAAATGACGACAATAAATGTTTCCTATACTCTGTACTTGCCCAATTGTTCCCTGACCGAAATAGACGAGTAAGTTATTATAAATCCTTGGAACATAATATAAACATGTCCGGGATTAGCTATCCGGTCAAAATCAGCTATGTTCTACTGTGACTACTGCCTACACAGATTTTGGACTAAAGACTTACTTACTAACCACTTACCTTCGTGTTCACCACACGGTGCACAAACCAGTGAGGGGTACATTTCAGTCACCCTTGAATCTTTACGATTTTTGGACTCACTTCAATTCCTTAACGCTTCTTTGGACACACTCGTATCCAACTTAGTTTCTGACGGAGCATCAAAATTCAAAATTTTAGGGCAGTGTATGACCAACACTGACTTACTTATACGCAAAGGTGTCTTTCCCTATACGTACATGACAGACGAATCAAAATTTAACGATACTGAACTGCCTCCCAAGGAGGCGTTCTACAACGACCTGACCAAAACACATATCACTTACGAAGACTACTTACACGCACAGACTGTGTCACTACCCAGACCATTTACACGACTTACATTCTGACTTTCCACTGGCCCCCGAACGAAAAGTAGTGTAAGTCGACTTCTAAAATATATCCAATGTCAGAGTCGTCGAGTACTTTTGTAAAGTCAATGTCTTGAGGGTCATTCCATTTAAAACCAGACTCTGGGAGTCTATCAGACATACTGGTTTCGTACAAATTATTACAGTCAAGATAAAGTAGGTAGTTGATGGGTTTTGTCTTGTCAAAGTTGGGTAAGTAAGGGTTGTTGGCCTGGGCGTACCGGTTGGGTATCATGGAGACACCGCCCCGGATCCCAGACTCGACAAAGAGGTGTTGGTCTATGTCAGTGAGTAGTTCAAGATGTACGTCTGTCATTTTTAACATGGAATTCCATGCCAGTCCGGGGGCAGAGTAGTCGTTACAGGGGTCAATCCCGTAGTAAGTCATACTAGTGGTTCTAAAATTTTCAAACAAGTCTGCTAGTAATAGTACGTCTGTAAGTAGGTACAGGTCGTGGTACTGTTTCAAAGTGGTCATAACAAAGGTTGACCACACAGTCTGTGCGTGTAAGTAGTCTTCGTAAGTGATATGTGTTTTGGTCAGGTCGTTGTAGAACGCCTCCTTGGGAGGCAGTTCAGTATCGTTAAATTTTGATTCGTCTGTCATGTACGTATAGGGAAAGACACCTTTGCGTAGAAGTAAGTCAGTGTTGGTCATACACTGCCCTAAAATTTTGAATTTTGATGCTCCGTCAGAAACTAAGTTGGATACGAGTGTGTCCAAAGAAGCGTTAAGGAATTGAAGTGAGTCCAAAAATCGTAAAGATTCAAGGGTGACTGAAATGTACCCCTCACTGGTTTGTGCACCGTGTGGTGAACACGAAGGTAAGTGGTTAGTAAGTAAGTCTTTAGTCCAAAATCTGTGTAGGCAGTAGTCACAGTAGAACATAGCTGATTTTGACAGGATAGCTAATCCCGGACATGTTTATATTATGTTCCAAGGATTTATAATAACTTACTCGTCTATTTCGGTCAGGGAACAATTGGGCAAGTACAGAGTATAGGAAACATTTATTGTCGTCATTTTCAACATTTATAATTCCATGCATAGAGTTTGAGATTTTTTTCGGGGTGGGTATGAAAGAAGAGGCGTAGAGAGGTTGAAATTTTACAATAAACAAATCGAGTCATAAAACATTTTCTATTACCCACCCACTACCTTGACTTATCCACTTAGCCATGCTTTCTAAAATTTTGTCTGTAGCTTCAGAGTATTGTACATCTAGAGAATCGGAAGGTAACAAAGGATGAGTTTTGCCGTGAAAGAATGGTGTTGTTGTGATTTCTTCGTTGTTAACAATTTTGGAAAATTTAATTTGTACCGCAAGGTACCATTTAACTCCCCCGAGCCTGTTTAGGTGGTTATTTATTTCGGACATAATTTTATTTTTATGTACGGTCAGAACGGTAAAGAGGTCAGTTCCTGTGGTGTAAAACCGACGGGAAATGGTCACAATATTGCGGTTTATGGCGTAGGATTCCATCTTTGATAATATTGAAACAAAATTAAATAATATAAATAGTAATTCAAATTGAATTAAAAGCTCAAAAGCAAGGGTATTCAAACTTTAGTCAATCAAACGTAAGGACTAATTATACTGTATACGGGACTTACTCTTGGTATATCACTTTCGAAATACCGTACAGAGAACTGTATCCAAAATATAATAAAGCGTTAAAGTATTACTGATATCGGGTGGGAGCAAAGTGAAGGTACGTCTGATCGGCGCGAGCGCAAGAGCAGAAGTGAGAAAGATTACGTGTGAGGGAGGCAACCAATCAGAGCGTAGCATTTAGGTGCGCGCCAGACCAGTAGCCGACAGGTGAAGAGCGTACGAAGGTAGCCGATAATCTCCGGAAACCCCCGAAGGTATTCTCCGAAACAATCAATAACGCTTGGATCCGGCAGGTGGCTTCCCCAATCTCCGAAACAATCCATAACGTTTGGATCCGGCAGGTGGCTTCCCCACTCTCCGAAACAATCAATAACGTTTGGATCCGGCAGGTGACCGCTCTCGACCAATCAGAGGTCAGAAAAGTGAGTGTCGCTCCAGCCAGAAGAACATTTCCCACCAGACCTGTAAACCCGGGTGTTATTAACCCACGTTGTGTTAACCCGGGTTTTATTAACCCACGTTGTGTTAACCCGGGTTTTATTAACCCACGTTGTGTTAACCCGGGTTTTATTAACCCACGTTGTGTTAACTCGGGTTTTATTAACCCACGTTGATTTAACCCAGGCTTTATTAATCCACGTTGTGTTAACCCGGGTTTTATTAACCCACGTTGATTTAACTCGGGTTTTATTAACCCACGTTGATTTAACCCGAGTTAGCCCAACCCAGGCTATAAATAGAGTTGTTTTCTAAATTCTTTATTATTATTAAACATGAATTCGAATGAACAAGATCTTGTATCAGCTTCGGCTTCCACTGAACCTGAGAAAGCTCAAGCTTTAAAAGTGTCCTCAATTCAAGGTAACGATGCACATAGTGAAGTTGGGAGTGATCTAATGTCATGGTTACAGTTTAGTATAAAAAACTTGAATAATGCAGCTGACCATACTTATGGGATCACTTTCGATAAAGGAAGTGAACAATTTAAAATGGGTACACAGTCAGTTAAATTTGAAGGAAATAACATCTTGATTGACGGTAAGGTATATCCTGGGTCATCTGATCTATTCGAGTTAGTTTTTATGAGGAAACCCATAAAAACATCAATTAAAGGCTATAGAGATGGAGATTTGGATTCGTACAGGAAAATGTTGCTGCAAACAAAATCCTATATAAATCCTAATAATGGAATGGTGAAAGGAAGCAGGGGTCTTAAATATAAAAACATTATTAAACCTTTAATTAACGGTTTAACACCAATAAGTGAGGAAAGTAGTACAATGTATGTAAATAATCCAATAGACAGTACTTTTCATCCTAGGAAACGTTCAAAAACTCCAGATAGGTTACCTGTAAAATTAGGTAGGTATCACGTGGATGAGATTGAAAACAATTCACTTGATGCAGATAAGGGTGGGGAGACGTATAGTTCAAATGAGCAAGATTACTTTGATAGTAGTTCAGACGATGAAAATGAAATGGAAAAATTAGGTAGGTATCACGTGGATGAGATTGAAAACAATTCACTTGATGCATATAAGGGTGGGGAGACGTATAGTTCAAATGAGCAAGATTACTTTGATAGTAGTTCAGACGATGGAAATGAAATGGATGAAGTAAGGAGACAAGTATACAAGGATGTTTTAAAATTTTTAAAGGTTAATTACTCGAGCTGGGACGATCCTAATCAATTAGTAGACAGGTTGCATTTGTTGATTGCCTCAAAAAAGGCGGGAAACACTGACCATGACAGTGAGATTATTACAATATTAGAAGAACTTAAAGGAGCGCGGATTATTAAAGACTATAATACCTTGCAATTGTAGAAAGAAGCATTTAGAGACTTAAGTTTTAAAACTTGTAATCTGTAGTTCCATGGTGTGTGGGCTCTGGGGTGGTCTAACGGTCCGTAACCGTTGCGTAACCAGTGTGTATGTGTGTGTGTGTGTGTAAGTGCAATAACCGTAACGTCGAGGTGAGGGCGGCCCAAATTCAATAAAAAAATCGCCCGACTGTTCTCTAAGGCAGCCGTAAAACGCATAAGTCCTGAGGCGGTCCTGCAGCTTGGGGCTGGGCTAATCCCCGTAAGACCTTGAGTCGCAGATGCATCTAGTATGCAATGGGCCCTCGTACGGTACGTGTATCTGGATGTGTGTAACACTCTATGGCTGGCTTAAACTCTGTAAGTTCAGGGTGTGAGTAAGGGATATTTTTAGTAACGAGAAAATAAAAAAATAAATAAAAGCCCTTTGTAAGTTTTTGCGTCATATTGAAAGGCTTCTCCAAGTAAAGTGGCGGCTAGACTTATAGGGGATCCAAAAAAAAAAAAAAAGTATAAAAAATAAAATAACACACAAAAATAATACTGGGAGGTAGCAATTTTGTTGTGGAGTGGCTATCACCGTAGCTTGCGATGGTTGGGGCAAGTTACATGGGTTTGTCTTTCCGTACCACAGGGGTATATGGTCTAGACCTGTGGGAGCCTCTTTGTTTACCCTTAAAAATCAAAAGAGTGACCTCTGAGCTGGTAGAGGAGGTTGACGTTCCTTCAGAGGCTTTTGTACTAACATTCTATCGACCATTCAGGGTGAGTATCTACGTAATATGTTTGTGCATGCTGTAGTAGTTACGCCTGTAGGTTGTCGACACTATACGTGCCTCGATAAGGCTGCAGCCAGGTGCGATGTGACATTTGTTATAATGTATATATATATATATATATATATATGAAATATTGTTTATGTAGTGTGTTTTGTTCATGAGTCAATTAGTTATGAATTGGACACAATTCAATCGAATTAAAAAATAACCTTGTGTCCGAGTGGTTCCGCATCCGACTCAAACACCAATCACTTATGACGACTATACCCATGCACAGACTGTGTGGGCCACTTTTGGTATGACTTCAATGAAAGATTACCATGCTCTATCTCATGACTGATGTTCTCCTATTGGCAGGCTCTGGGAGTCGGGTACGCTAACCACTGGACCACGGGGGTTGATAACTTTTTGTCTAGTTTGTTTAATATCTATTTATGTTTTAGGAAATTGGTGCTGGGAGCGCTGGTAGCAGCGCACAGCAGTTTCATGTGGCAATTCCTCACACATGCATCGTAGGCTAAGAGCGTACGAAGGAAGCCACATAGAGTATATGAAATATTACATTTGTTATAGTATAACAGAGTGTATTTTATATAGTATAACAAGGGAAAGGCCGCCATCTTTCCGGTGAGGGAATTTTTGGGAGGGAATTTTCCCACGGAGTACTGGGTGTGAGTTGGCGGGAAGGGAAAAGACGCCATCTTGGATTCGGCTGGGGCCACCACAATGGTTGAAGGAAAAGTACTTGTAGGAGTTCTTTTGTTAGTTCCTTAGTATGATTGATCCATGTTTTTAACCCCGGTTTTATTAACCCACGTTGATTTAACCCGGGCTTTAATAACCCACGTTGTGTTAACCCGGGTTTTATTAACCCACGTTGATTTAACCCGGGCTTTAATAACCCACGTTGTTTTAACCCGGGTTAGCCAAACCCAGACTGTAAATAGAGTGCATTTTGGCTAAGAATACATTTTATATAGTATAACAAGGGAAATTTGGCAGGAAATTTGGGAGGGGAGGGTGGTAGCACTGTGTCCGTCTTGGATCCGGGACCGCCGCCTTGGACAAAAAAAAAAAGTTTATTTTATATAGTATAGCTAAGCTAAGAGTGTATTTTATATAGTATAAAATGGTAAAAGTTAGGTTAAGAGTGTATTTTATATAGTATGACGTGGTAAACGTTAGGTTAAGAGTGTATTTTATATAGTATAACAAGGGAATTTGGAGGGAAATGTGAGGTTAGGAAAAGTGAGGTTAGAAAATTTGGCGGGAAACATGAGCGCCGCCATCTTGGATGACGTCACAAAAAAAATGGACCAATCAGAGTATAGATTTACTATAGAGTATAAGAGAAAATAATGCATTTTATATAGTATAACAAGGCTAATAGTGTATTTTATATAGTACAAAAAGGGAATTTTGAGGGAAATTTGGGAATTTGAGGGAAGTTTTGGGAGGGAAAATTCCCAACAGGTTGGCAGGACTGGGGGCAGCCATCTTGGATCCGGGGCCGCTATCTTGGATCAGGTCACGTGACCTTCCCCCATCACCGAATCATCATTTGACTAAAACTCATCATGGGACGGCGTGAAACCCCCGTTTCCCCTCTACTGGAGGAACATGCTCAGAACCGGACAGCATAGGCTCCAGGCTTACGAAGCACTGCCGTCCGAAGTAGGGGCCAAGCTGATCAACGCGTTACCGGAAGATATAAGAGGCGAGTCCAACGGAACACTGTTTGAGGGGAAATTGCGGCGTTTCTTCGTCAATGCAGCTTTCTATAGCGTATTGGAGTTTTTGGAGATGACTGCGCACTAAAAATCAAACATTTCAACGACTCCTGTGTAGGCTATTACATATATATATATATATATATATATATATATATATATATATATATATATATATATATATATATATTTGTTTTAACCTATTTATTTGTTTAACTTTACTTAATTGTGACGCATGCTATACAACAATGTATTGTGTTTATGGCAATAAAGAATATTATTATTATTATTATTATTATTATTATTATTATTATTATTATTATTATTATTATTAATATATGTATTTGGTTGAGTCTGATATGTAATTATGAATTTGTTAGTAAAAACTAATACTTTACTTCTTACTACTTCTACTAATTGGATCAAATAACTGTAATGATTTACTTTTAAATATTGTTACAGAAATAAAATTAGTGTAACATAACTATATGTAAAGTAAAAAAAACCTTACAGTTAATGGTTTTGCTAATGATAACACACTGTGTCCCAATATTTGTACAAAATAGTGTTGCTAAAAATACATGTAAATAGCTTTATCGGGTGTTCTCCCCTCAAGGGGGAGGTTCAAGGTTTCATTCTCGATACAAGTCCTGGGAAAGCACCCTATAACACCAGATTTCCTTACTATGTGCTTCATAAGATATGAAAGTGGATAAAATGTGAGATAGTATTAGTATAGTTTCAAAACAGTAGGCCAAACTTCAATAATTTATTTTCATAATTGAAAATAATGTTTATAAAATATAAATGAGGTTATATTTCGCAACATATTGGTGTTTATTATTAAATCATACAGATTACTTTGGTCAGTGAATAATATTCAAACAATACAGAATTGACTAATGAATACACATTGGCGAAATATATATTAGGAATACATCATGACTTAATCAACTAATATATAACTTACTGCATAACTGATAGTTAGTCATATAAATCAAATAAGTTGACTTACTGTTCGAACAAAAAATAAAATCTGCACAGTCATAATAAATTTAGTTTTATAGATATATATTTACGATTTTTAAAAGGAAAAACATAATACGATGTAAATAAGGATAGAGCTACAGTTTACCACACCCTTATCTTACTTCTTAAATCTCTCTCCCAAAACACAGAACACAAAGGGTGGGCCTACAAGAGCTTATCGCAATGTCCGGTCACTGCTTCAGCGCACTCATCTAACTTGTATGGTTAAACCCTTACAAAATAATACGATGTAAATAAGGATAGAGCTACAGTTTAGCACACCCTTATCTTACTTGTCAAATCTCTCTCCCCAAACACAGAACACAAAGGGTGGGCCTACAAGAGCTTATCGCAATGTCCGGTCACTGCTTCAGCGCACTCATCTAACTTGTATGGTTAAACCCTTACAAAAATCTATTAACAAAAATGCATTTTGATATTTAGAGAGTCGTTTAGTTAACTTACATATTATTTTGTAAATACTTCTCCTTATCCAATGTACAATTGGCTTGATAAAAATAAAACTGTCTTGGAAAAGCAATTTTTATTAAAAGTGTTAGAAAATGTGCCTTAAAAACAAGCTCAAAAGTCTATAGAAACATATGATGCACATATTGCCAATACATTCGGTTTTTACGAATGTTCTATTGCAGGAATATAGAAGTGATTGTGTAACAACTGCGGCCATTTCCATTGTTTATATATGTATGTATAATTCACTACTTGTTTAATTTCAAACATGGAAAGAGACTTAATTTGGAATATTTAAACCAGTAAGACTTATCAAGAGGACCACTAAAACAGATACCTATTATACAAAGTTACAAGTTATAGTAAAATGAAAAAAAAAACACACAGACTAAAATCAAAGGTAAGAACACAATGAAATAAATTAATAACAAAACGTTGTTTATACACCTGTTCAAATAGAACTGATAATTTTGACAATCGGGTCTTAGAAAGGGCTTGAATTATGCAGAGGTTCCAGTAACGACCCTGCAAGTGGCACCCGGTCTGCCTGATCTGCACGTCAGGGGCTGTCTGAGTAGAATCAATGTCCCTTTAAACTCGTGATTGATGCTGCTGATTTTGCAGAGCTGCTGAGTCCGATCGACTTGATTGTTTCTCCCGTTCCTCAGTCATTGGACCTCTTTGGCAGACATTAGTATACTGGGGACTATATATATCATGGTTCTCTCACCGGGGTGTAGAGGCTTGACCACTCTGTCCACTTCCTCGACAGGTCTTTTTCTATATATACTCATCATGGGTACACAACCCAGTAGTATATACATATACTACTGGGTTCCTTGCAAAACCATGGTTTGGTTTTGTCTAATTTTTGAAATTATTTGCCTTTCCTCATCTGCTTATTGTGTTATTTATCTTGTTATTGTTACTTTGTTTCTTACGTGGATACTGGTTGATATTCTACGATGTAGTTGGTAATTATTTAGTATAGTGTTGTATTTTCCATTTTATGTTATCTACATACCGTTGATTTTTAATGACATAATTATTTTTTGTTGTATTTATCGGTTGACGTTTTTTTTACTCATATTTGATTTTTGCAATTTGTTCTTAATTCTTAGTTATTTTAGTATTATATAAGTAGGTATAAACATACAGATTAATTAGCCTTCGCATGTTTGACTGTTTATACTGGATGTTTGTCGTTAGAACGAAACAATGAAATAAAAACCAATCTTGCACAGAATAAGACAAAGATGGGCATATATTTTCCACTTTGTGGATGACGTGTCACCATTTTAAGGCGACTTACGTGGTTGGTGTTACCCCTGCAGAATTGGTTTGACTAATCTTGCTTATATGGCCGAGAAATTGTGTTGCTACCTCAGTCTCAGAGATACCACTGAGAATGCTACATCACAGTATGGTCGAAGCGTTTGGTTTTGTAATTAAATGTACTTTTTCTTAAATTCACTCGTCAGTTCACATGGTCTTGCAGGCCTGTGCGTGAACTTTATTCAACGAGTGAAGTACCGACCGTTGGCTCAGTTGGGATTCGAACATTTGAACATCCTCTCCATAGTTCGAGGCCTCATCCACTGAGCCACCACGCAGGCAAACCTTTATGATGTAAATGCATATTACATAACAACTGAACTCGGTCGTCACTGGAATGTTTAGTTTTTAATCATGACACTTGCCAGTTGAACCTACGAATCAAGAATAAAAGAATTATAGTAATAAGGCCAATACTTTCCATATGTTAATTTGGACTGTAAAATACGCTCATAGTCCTCAAATATAATAGCATACTACCTTGAAATGAACGAAATTGTAAATGAGATTTGCTATTCAAGATGAATCTAGGCCAACGTGGCACTTACGGCCAAACTTATGGCCGTCTAACGTCTCCTAGTACTGAAATTAACCAGTAACAAGGAAGGTAATGGGCAAGGAGGTGTTACTACAGTTGACAACCCTCTGTGGGATAATGTTAGGTACTAATTCCTTGAACATCATATACTTACAATGATTAATTTATTGTATATATTGTACACATTATATTTTACTATTAAGTAATTCACAGACACATAGATAAATTATAAAGTATCAGTTAGTTAAACACAACAAACTTGATATTTTTTTGTTTTATTAGGCACGCAACATTTTAATGTAACTTAGGTAATGAACAAAAGGTTCTTGTCCTAGATTTGTAAACCTATTATAAAATGTGTATTACAACGCTCAAAAATGTTTACACATAATTGGTCATATATTATAAATATGTTTTAGTATTTCTGATGAGTTAAATTTAATGGCCCGCATATATTACTTCTTAAAATTAACAAGAAGGAATCTATAACTATAATTAGGGTGACAACCCTTTTTAAAAGAACAAATATTAAATAATAAATAAGTTAATTATTTTTCCTTTGACCAAACAATTACTATACGGAATACAATTCATTAAAAAAAATTATGAAAAGTACAGTAAAAACTCCAATATTTTTAAAATGAAGGAAAACTTTCACTTGTAGACAGTATTAGTGTACTGGAGACTGTCACTGACACACTGACAAATCGACCGAAGAGTGCTTTTACATAATGTGGTACTATAAGTCTAGATAGTTCTGGAAACATGTTGCAGATTGTACTGGATGGGGATCTAGATAATTCTGGTCACCCTTTTCTGAAGGTTCTGACTCTACCTACGCCTGTTAAATCAACTGTTATTCCAGCATCATCTCCTAAAACCCCTAGATTAGCTGAAAGTATTGCACCTAATACAGGGAGTGGCTACAATCGCCTGGGTGATGTTTTAGGTGACCTTTGTGACCCTAAACAATATCTTACCATAATTTGATTCATTAGGTTCTAAGAATATAAATATAATAATTTTGGAAAAATTCAGATATTTAAAAAAAAAATTGATTAAACATTGCAATTGTACCATATAACATTTTTAGAATAAGGCAATAGGAAATGTATATCAGGTTGATTTTAGTGGTAGAAGCCTCTACAAAATTACGAAGACAAATAATTCTTCATAACACTAACTGATTCATAAAAAATCAAGTGACTGTTCTGAGTATTTTAATATATTGCATACAATTATTGCTAAACAGTTTCCACAATAGTAAAAGTATTTTATGTTTAAATGCATTTCTCACTATTTAAAAAACACAGTTTATGTATGAAAAAATAAATAAGGCAAAACCGTCTCTCAGATTTAAAATTTAAAAATAGAACAACAAGAAAACTTTATTTACTCATAACTTTAATACAGGATTAGTTGTAGTAGTAGATATAGCATTGCTATACAACCAAATAAAAATGTTGTACAAATTATCATCGGAATTTGTCTTTATAGATAAGAGACAACATATGATAGAAACTGTAAGTACATCATTTTAAAATAATACCTTTTTTACACCATATTTTTAAAATTCAAATGCACGTTTTTAACTAATGGGTAATATCGTTTTTCGTTATTTCCATATTAAAAAAAAATATATAAGGAACAAAATTTTTATAAAATTGAAACATTTTCTTAAATTATTAGAGTAATAAGTTTTTATTTTAGCCATGAATAACAGTCTATTCATGTAAAAGAATTGAAAAGAATGTTTTCAACGGGGTAATTATAAGGAGCTGTTGTTAGCTTCCCCTTCATTATTTTTGGCCTTCAAATGATTGATTGATGCTGCTTTTTACGGTACGCATTATTGTAGTGCGTCATATTACATTTTAAAAGTTTATCCTTCCCTCTTCTCACGTAAATAGTAATAATACGTGTTATTGTAAATATAAAAAAACACATTTTTTGCTTTAATGATTTAAAATGGCATGTGCCTACAGGTTATATTAAATAATTTACTTCTTAATTATAGTCAATTTCTGTTCGTATAGTAAACTGTCAAACGAAGCCCTTTTCTTCTATGATAATTGTGACCAATTTTGATATTTTCTGCAATATCACCAATAGTCTGAAGTATAATACTCTATAGACATGTCCTAATCTATAAGCAATACATGATATTATTTTAAAATTTAAATGATATGACATTTTAAACGCCACATCGGAAAGAATACTGTATTGTCTAGTTGGCTTTTTTTATCATCGAGACTGCTTTACATAGCAAATAAATGTTAATGAAGCCTAAACGTGATAAAAAAAAATAAATTTATAGAACAGAATTTCATTTACCTTATTTTGAAGCAAATATCCAAGTACGATTACAATTACCAAAGAAACATTTGTTCTTTAAATATGTATCGTTATAGATAGATGTATTTTCTTTTAGTGTTGGTATTTTACTCGTTTGTATTGGGTCGAACAAAGAGTTTAAAAGAAAGAAGACAATATTACCGAATCACTTTATCTGTTAATAATTTTAAAAATTCTCATATATTCCAATAAAATGATTTATCCTGTGAAGCCTTTCGCCTGCAATGTAGGCATCTTCAGACATCGACAAATTTCTGATTTAAAAAAATTTGTTTGCAAAATATAATAATGTAAATATTGTAAACATATGGAAGATATAAAAAATATGAATAAGTAAATTTAAAGTGTGTATATGTAAATATGAATAAATAGTTATTTTCATTTAAATTATAATATATAAACACAGAATTTTGAATGGGAGTAGGGTCATTATTTACAATTAATGTATTAAATTTGAATGTAGAATTTTTCTGACGCATCTAATAACTGTATCTGTTATTCATAAAATAAAAAGGTTGCATAATCAGAGCGGGTGTTATCTTCAGAACGAAGGTTTCACAGTTTTAGGGCATCCAAGTTTTAACTTTCAACTCTTTCAGTCAAATAAAAGTGATGTATATAAATAAAATATATGTTAAATAATATTAAATATCAATGTCAAATATTATATAGATAAGTCTTTTTATTTTTGAAAACAAAATAAACTATTTAAATTCTACTTTACTTTGAAGATGATTTACATAATTTATTAAACATTAATTATGATACATACATATAACATATATCATTTACATATAGAGTCTAGTTATAAGATTATGAAAACTATACACCATCAAGATAAAAAAATTAATTTTCACTTTAAATTGAAACGCTTATCAATTACAAGTTTTTTTTCTGATCATGCGAATTTGTACAAATGGAACATTATTATCATCAAACTTAGTTAATAAGTAAGCAATTTCCTAACGCCCGTCAGATAATAATATGATTTGTAATACGCTTGGAATGGAAATTTTTTTTAACTTGCATTATTGAAAACACAGTCATTAAAACTTATGTTAAAAGAAAATAGTTCTTAGAGAGTTGCTAAGTTGTGTTGTCTTTAAATAATCTATGTGTAGAATATCTGGACATAATTTTTAATTAAATTATCACTAAAATATTTTAATACATGCAAGGTCATATTAAATCGTTTATTTTTATTTTCAAGCATTTATTACACAATGTATTTAAATCTAGTGTTGTAACTATGTTCTAATATTTACATTTTCTAGAAATTGTTTTGTTCGTGATTTGTTTATATAATCTATTTTATTTCAAGTAAACACTGGTTCAGATCTTATTGTAAATGTTTGATTCTAGACAAGCCCCGTGTAATTTGATCCCTGTCTATTGATTCCTTAGTCATTCTGCTCAAAGCATAGATAGATACTGGAGGCATCTCTCGTAGCATCTGCTTTGTGTTGTTTGTGAACTCTAGCCAATACAATGTCCCTTTGTGTGACTGGTCTGTACCAAGTCTTACTATTACTACGGACTGAAACTCCGTAGGCAATAAAATATCCTACTGTGACAGAACTCAGAGCAGTATATCCTCAATACACGACAGGTGACACTGCCTACCTGTATATGTTTGCTCATTAACAGCTCCCTTTTTTTAAGTAATAATGGCTAGGGTTCGTTTAAGAAAGTAATAATTAATCCTGATTAACACAATAATAAGTATCAGGTGGCAGTATACATTACTTCTGTCTCACACTGTTATTATTTCCTGCACGTTGTATAATACTTCATGTCGGTCCCCTATTGCTAATATATAAATAATACACTTATGTATTCATACATACAGTTGTTCCAAGTTCATTTTCATCAAGTTTCTAGTGATAGTATACAATTTGATTTTTACATATTAAATTAAGATAGTAAAAATCATCACGTAACTGCTTCATGAGTGTCACTATCCTCATCTAGGTCAGATGTTTCTATGGCATAATTCACAATACGGTATCTTGATTTATGAAAATATTCTTCCACAAGTTTATTTAAAGGGCTTTAGAGTAATAAATGGCTTGGTAAAGCATTAGGTTCAGTTTCGTATCTTATTAACTCATGTTTGTATACTAACTGACTATACAAATCTAACGATCCTATATACTGGACAACAACTTATGGTCATATTTGTTGCAAAGCCAGATGTACCGTAAAAATGAGATCCTATAAAAATAAGGGAGCTATAATTTACATAATACACAGCGTCATAAGTTTAGTTTGTTCTAATAAAATATACCTCAATATTAGAACAAATGGGCTTGGTTCCTTCGACTATACAGAGTGTCTTTTTTAAATGGGCCACCGTTGTGGTCTTGAAACACATAAGTCTAACACTTGACTTTTAATGGGGGACATTACCTTGTTTTTAGAGACAATTAAAAATACATATTTTAAAATTAAAAAAAAACAGCTACCATTTTCCAATATGGTGGTCAACTCTCTTATTCCTATGGAACACCCTATACTTTATCATTTTTTTAGATAAAAATAATAATTTTAAGACTGTTTTATTTTTGGCAGTTTTCGATATTTAGACTGATAACGTACATATGAGAGCTCTCATTGTTTAGATTCCTTATGGAGCTTACCATTGAGATATATTTTTTAATGTAAATTAAAAACATTATGTAATTTGCAAAATATACAATCTAAAATGGGAAAATGTATGTCTAGCTATTCTTATTTTTACAAATTAAGAAAACAATGTGTTAAATTATAAAATACAGAAATTGAAACAATCATGTTACTCTTCTGTCACATTGATGTACTCTTCTGTCATTGATGTTAAGTAATGTTTTAATACAGCTGATATATATATTGGAATATATTGGAAGTCGACTTAAACGGCTAATAAAGGTAACAGTGCTGCCAACATAAATTATTTATTACTAATATTATAAATAAGACAAAATATTAACATTTTCCTTTCAATTTCTGTGTGTTATAATTCATTACGATATGCTGTTAAATCGTTGAAAAAGAGTAGCTAGGCATACATTTTCCAAAGTTGTGTTGTAATTTTTGCAATTAAATTTTTTTAATGCATATATTTTTTGAATGTTTATCTTAATAGTAAGCTCCTTAAGGAATGTGAACATTCTGAGCTCTCACATCTCTGTTATTAAGCATAAAAAAACTGCCACGAATAAATATTTCTTAAAATTACTATATTTATCTAAAACAATCATAAAGTACAGGTGTTCCATAAGAAAAAAACAATACAGGATAAAAACTTTCCCCTGTTTACTAATATTACATAATACTTTGTTTAATAATAATGATTTACCAGCCCGAAATTTATTAAATAGATAAATTGTTATATTTTACGTGAAATATATTCATGTGAGTGGGTTATCGACATTCTCTGAGGCTACACCAAAGGTATTCCAATAATGTTAAACTAAATGGAATTCACGACCGGTCACTTTTAGGTTCGCACGACTGTTGCTTTATTTATAACCGCATTTATTAAGCAATTAATGTTCAATGAAAATTGTAACTAGACATTCTTTATCTTTATTACCGGACCAAATATTTTAAGCCAACAACTTAATTAAAAATAATTAAAACAATAATAACAATATAATTATTCCATTGAACTGAACGTTGTCATTGTTTTATTTATTTATGTCCTGAACAATCAATTGAGGAAGAAGTTCTTTATTGTCTTTTTCATAAGTAAATGTCAAGAAACAAAATTTGAGATAGCTTTTGTCACTGTTAGAATATTTATGTGTTCCTACTGTAGATAAAAATATATGTCTAATTATTAGTTGATTCGCATTGCTAAATAAGTACAATAAATACATTTTACACTAAAAAACGTTCGGGAAAAATATATTAGACTTTTTTATAATTATTTTGAATTTTGTTTATATTTTTATTAAATAAAAAGGAATGACATTTAAAAAACTTATTTAAATTGCTGTTCTCTATATCCAATATGAATAATAACTTTAAGACCTATGTTGAACATATGTATGTGATGGAAGATCACGGCACTTACCCAACTATTTTTCATCAATAGCCTATTTTTTTACTTTACATGAAAACGTATAACCATAGTATAGAAAAAAATATACCCATGAAAAGATTTATTTGAACAACAAATTCAAACCAATAGTAATATAAAAAATAATCTTGCAAATGAAAACAGTTAATTGAAATATATTTTCAGGCAAGGATATATAAGACAATCCTGGAATGAAAATAAGAGCGTGAAATGAGTGTTTTTGTCCTGGGGACAGCCACAATTTCCATCTCATCTACAGCAGCAGACTTCTATGAATAAGTTATTTATACACTGTCACCCCCCAAAAAATATAATTCGAATATAAATATTTAATACAATTAACAATAATTATTTATCTGAAAGTTAATAACTTTAAATTACACATTAAAAATGTTAAGTTGATTTGAAAAAGGCAAAGAATTAAAATTAATAAAAGCTTCAAAATGATATTTAATAAATCTAATAAACACAACAACGGTAAATTAGTGTACCATTTTTTTGCTTTTTTATGCTTATTTAAATGAGTAAAATAACTATAAAAAAATAATTGTACGATCTGAAATATAGTAAATATTTTTTTTTTGAAAAATATTATCAGACTTTGTGATAAATAACAGTTAAAACATTGCATTGTATCATCTATTTGTATTTATTACATCGCAGTATGAAATTTACTTTCTGGTTTTTATTTCGATTATCTTACATTCCCATTAGGATGCCTAACTGTGTCAGTCCACATTGATTATAATATAAAACACATACAAATGATTTGGTTTACTTTTAGGAATTTATATATATATATAAATATATATATATATATATTTATTTATATTGGTATATAAAGTAGTTTGGGCCCAGCAGCAGTTTGGACCCACTGTGCGGCTGGGGTCAAACTGCTGCGAGCATATATCAATTTCGAACATATAACTTTAGACGTTCAAAGCAGATTAGGCTCACCTACTTGACAGTAGTTTGGCCTCATAAACATGTATGTTCGGGGTAGTTTAGGCTCACGTAGTCTACCAGTTAAACCTCAGCAATTCACACAGTACTTTTGCCTCAGTATTTCATATAAGTACAGTAGTTTGTCCTCACCTGTCTAAGCAGTTTGGACTCATTTATTTTGCTCAACAGTACATAAGTGCTAAACATTTATTTACCAATGAATGTATTTGTCGTTTATAGGATATGATTTTATTGTGTGGATAAAAGCTGAGTTAAAACATAGTTAGAAACAAATTAACGTTATTCCTAATAACTATCCAAAAAATCTTGAAAAATAAATTGATAATAAATAATTAAATTAAATAACCAATTTTCAGAGTACTATTGTATACAGATACAGGAGTTAGCTAAGTAAGTCGCAATTTTATAAAATCACTATTATTTGTAAGTAATAGATCTTTTAAGAACAGTTACATACATTTAAAACGTGATGAACATGGGTTGTACCAGTTATTACATTGGGTACCACCCGTGATCAACTTGGGTGGTATCTGTGATTATTTTGGGTAGAACCAATGGTTAACTTGGATAGTACCTGTGATTACCATGAGTAGCACCCATGGTCACCTTGGGTAGCCACCCGTAATTACCTCGATTATAAAACGTGGTCAACATGGCTAACCACTCGTAATTACCTCGGGTAGGACCCGTGGTCAATTTGGGTAGTATCTGTGATTTACCTTGGGTAGCAGTACCCGTGGTAAACTTGGGTTATACCTTTGATTATTTTAGGTAGCACCCGTAGTCAAATAGAGTAGCCACCACTCATTATCTTGGGTAGCACATGAATTAAAATTGAGTAGTACTTGTGATTACTTTACTTAGCACCCATGGTCAACGTTAATATCCCCCAACCTGATGACCTTTGGGTGATTCGACAGAGCCTTTAATTACCTTAGATAGCACCCTTCGCTAACTTGGGTAGTAAATGTCATTACCTTGTACCACCAGTGATCATTTTGGGTAATATCTGTTGTTAGGTAGCTTCCATGGTTAACTTACATAGCACCTGTGATTACCTTGGGTAGTACTCGTAGTCACCTTAATTAATACCTGTGATTACGTTGGGGATTACTCATAGTCAACTTAGGTATTATCAGTTTTTTCCTTGAGTAGTACCAGTGGTCAATTTGAGGGAAATATGTGTGATTGTCTTTGGTAGCACCCATGGTCAACTTAGATACTACTTGTGGTTACTTTGGATAGGATAGGACGTGTGGTGGACAAGACTTGGGAAGTCACCTGCGATTACCTTGAGTAGACCATGTGGTCAACTTAGGACCTGTAATTTATCTTAGGTAACACGTGGTCAAAATGGGTGGTACCTGTGATTACTTAAGTTAGGACCGTTGGTGAACATGGGTAGTGTCTGTGATTACCTTGGGTAAGACCTGTAGTCAACGTGAGTAGCCATCCTTTATTACCTTGGGTAGAACCTGTGGTCACCTTTGATAGTACCTGTGATTATTTTAGGTAGCACTCGTGGTCAATTTAGGTAGCCACCCGTAATACCAGTAATCATCTTGAGTAGTACCTGTGATTGACTTGGGTAGCTCCCATGATCAACATGGGTAGAACCTGTGATTACCTCCAGTACAACCCGTAGTCAACTTGGTTACTATATGTGATTGCCTTGGGCAGCACCCTTGGTTAACTTGGGTAGTAACTGTAGTTACCTTGTGTACCACCTTTGATCATTTTGGGTAATATCTGTAATTACGTTGGGTAGCTTCCATGGTCAACTTCGATAGCACATGTGATTACCTTTGGTAGCACCCATGATCAACTTGGGTAGACCCACCTGACTACCTTGAAAAGTACCCGTGGTCAACTTAGATAGTACATGTGATTACTTTGAGTAGGAACCGTTGTGACATGGGAAGCCACTCGTGATTACTTTGAGTAGAACCTGTGGTCAACTTAGGTAGGACCTGTAATTAGTTTAAGTAGAACACGCGGTCAATTTGAATAGCCACCCATAATTACGGTGGTGAACTTGGGTAGTGCCCTTTATTACCTTGGGTAAGATCCATGGTCAATGTGTGTAGCCATCCCTGATTACCCTGGGTAGCATCCATGATAAACTTGAGTAGCCACTCGCGATAACCTCGGATAGCACCCGTTGTCAACATTGATAGTACCTATGGTTACTTTGGGTAGCACCGGAAGGTCAACTTGGGTAGTACCTTTGAATACTTTGGGTAGGACTCATGGTCAACCTGAGTAGCCACCCCTTATTAAATTGGGTAGCACCGGTTGTCAACTTGAGTAGCCACTAGGATAGAACCCGTAATCAATTTGAGTAGCCACGCCTAATTAACTTGGGTAGTACCTGTAGTCAACTTGGGTAGTACATATGATTAACTTAAGTAGCACGCGTGGTCAACTTGGGTAGTACCTGTGATTATCAGGTAGTACACCTGTTCCTGTCTGGTAGTATATCTGATTACCTTGGGTAGCACCAGTGATCATATTGGGCAATATCTGTGATTATCATGCATAGTTCCCATGGCCAACTTCGATAGAACCTGTGATTACCTTTGCTACCACCAATGGTCAATTTGGGTAGACACACTTGATTACCTTGGGTAGTACCCGTCATCAACTTAGGTAGTACATGTGATTACATTGGGGATTACTCATAGCCTACTTAAGTATTATCAGTCATCATCTTGAGTAGCACCAGTGGTCAAATTGAGGGTAATATGTGTGATTATCTTGGGTAGCACCCATGGTCAACTTCGATAGTACCTGTGATTACCTAAGGTAGGACCGGTGGTGAACTTAGGTAGTGTTTGTAATTAACTTGAGTAGAGCCTGTGGTCAACTTAGGTAGGACCTCTAATAGTCTTAGGTAGAACACAGTCAATATAGGTAGCCACCCATAATTACTTTGGTAGCACCCTTGGTAAACTGAACTTGTGTAATCACCAGTGATTACGTTGGTTAGCACCTGTTTACTAGCCACCCGTTTTAACCCAACTTATTGGGAGCACTCGTGGTCAACATGGATAGTACCTGTGATTTTTATGAGTAGCACCCGTAGTCAAATTGACTTGATACCATGATTACGATGAGTGGCACCTATGGTCAACTTGGGTAGCCCTCCGTAATTACCTTAATTATAAAACGTGGCTTAATTATCACATGGCTAGCCACTCGTGATTACCTTGGATAAGACTCGTAGTAAATTTGGGTAGTATCTGTGATTACCTTGGGTAGCACCTGTGGTACACTTGGGTTATACCTTTGAATATTTTAGGTAGTACCCGTATTCAACTTGAGTAGCCACCACTCAATATCTTGGGTAGCACACGAATTCAAATTGAGTAGTACTTGTGATTATTTTGGGTAGCACCCATGGTCAACGTGAATATCCCCCCCTGATGACTTTTGGGTGTTTCGATAGTACCTGTAATTACTTTGGGTAACACCTTTGGCTAACTTGGGCAGTAACTGTGATTACCTTGCGTACTACCAGTGATCATTTTGGGTAATATTTTTTGTTAGGTAGGACCTGTAATTATCTTAGGTAGAATACGTGGTCAATATGGGTAGCCACTCACGAGTCCTCCAGTGAGCCTTGAACCAGATACTTTCTATGATTCCAAAAATTAGTACTACAGTAAACGCCACTTTACGGTTGGTCAACGTCATTGTAAGTGTATATATCATATTTTTGTCATTGCTAAACCTATTTAAATGTCTTAGAAGAAGTCAGGATCAAGACTTGCGTCATCTATGATATATTATTACATATTAATACTCTAAAAATAATTTAAATTAACTTTACCATTAAACCAGTTTATCAGCATTCTCGTCGAGTAAGGAATGATTACTTAGTTAATTATATCATTCACTGATATACAATAATGAAAAGCCTACACAAATTAAATATATAAATAGTCAAACGAGTACACTTATGTATAGTTGGTTCTCTGTAAGCTACTATTACTCCACGTTGATAAGCCTATGTCCGAGACTCAAGGGGAGACATGCTGACGTTGTATGTGGTTGTATACATGACTAGGACTAATTATGCCAAAACCAAATGCATTACTATATGCAGGGCGTGATGTAGCATACATCCCCGGTCTGCGGACCTTGCAGTTACAGTTTACTGATATGTCTGCTGTAGGTAACTTTATCTTTGGAGCAGGAGATAATTAGTGTTAAAGAAAACAGAATACTAAAACATACAACTATATACCTTGTAATATTTCAATGTAAACGTAATCAACAACGTTATAAATTATATTTAGTTATAATTTATAATGTCGGCACTGGTGGCGCAGTGCTGTAACCTAGCTACTTGGGGACATAGTGTTTGGGAGATTGTAGGCGATAGGTTGGGTGCTCGGTCCTCTTAATACCGACATGGCATCCGCTCAATGGTTGCTATCGGCGTGGACACTACTACAGAAGTCTGGGTTGTCCATGTTGGGTGGTAATCATTGTGCCGATGTTGTGTGGGGGAGATAACTGAATATCAGACTTGTCAATTAGCTGAAAATCAGACCAGCACTACGTGGTTCGGATTCTACGTAAAGCTGTAGGGTCCCTTAGTTGCCCTGGCTGTTGGGCTATTAATAAACTGCCCGTTCTGAGGAACAGTTGAACTCAGTTAGTAACCAGACTTCACTCATCCACACTCGTCCTACACTCATATAACCATTCATATTCACCTTAAAATACCAACAAAGTTTGGTCGGCGTCTCATGTGTAAGAATGTAAGAATATGGGTAGCCACTCACTATTACTATGATTAGCACCCTTGATGAACTGAACTTGTGCAGCCACTAGTTATTACGTTGATTAACACCAATGGTCAACTTGAGTAGCCACCCGGGATTACCTTCTTTAGCATTCTTGGTGAACTTATGTAGGACCTGTGTTAACCATGAGCAGCACTAGTGGTCAACTTAAGAATATAGGAATGGTAGCATCCGTGGTAAACTTGGGTAACAACCCGTAATTACCTTTGGTAGCACTCATGGTAATGTTTAGTATCCACAACTTATTACCTTGGCTATCACTCGTGGTCAACATGGATAACGATTGAAGCTAGTTCCTTAAAAGCCATGTCACATTGCAGAGAACTTAAGGTGGCCCTTTTCCTCCGCGAAAATTGCTATAAACATGGTTTTGATTACTATTTCAACGATTCATTCCGTAATAATAATCTTAGCGGTTATCTAACACTTGAAGCGGTTGTGTCCAATTTTCGAACAGTCTAGTGAACAAGGATAAACGAGTCCATTTTGCGAACAGACAAATATACCTGAATAATATTTTTCCAGTTAGCTAGCAAAATTCAAAATGTTGGAATAGCTGTGAACAACGGGGCCACCCTTATGAGTTATTTCCTGTTTGCGTACACAAATGAACGACCCTTACCGAAGTGACCGCCATTGTAAGAATAGATGTTACATAAACTTGATGAATTTAATAAATAATATTTTAGTGAATTACTGATTAATTATTATTATTACTATTAAATAACATACGTATAACATAACATTTTCAGCCAAAAGATTGACAAGGCCACTGTGTTATATAATTAAAATTTGTATACATAAAACTTTATACTAGCTACAAGTACTTACAGATGTAATAAGTTATTTCCGAGGACGTTACTTTGTTCGTAAATCTAAATCAGTGAATGGAATTTATAAGAATGGTATTCGGTATCAGCTGACTGACAGACGTGACCCACGAACATTCTGTTGTGTATTTGCAGCTGTAGAAGCATCAATGATATGATAAGGAAGTGGCCTTGCTTTCTCGCGCCCGTCAAGCCACGTGTGGTGAGATCATCACCAGACATCACAGGCCTCTGAAAATTAGTTAGACTTGTAACATGTTGGAATATACTTTATGATCTGAGAAAGGTATCATTTACCGTACAGAAGGTAATTCCTGACCCTTTTTTACCTGTAATTAAGGGTAATTAACCCACCTGCCCACCCATACACGTACGGTGGCCTTATTGTATGGGCGGGTGGGTCGGTACTGTACCAATGTACATGTATGGGTGGGCGGGTGGGTCAATACCATTGTACATGTATGGGTAGGCGGGTGGGTCAATACCACTGTACGTGTATGGGTGGGCGGGTGGGTCAATAACACTGTACGCGTGTGGGTATACATTGTGGATTGTAATCAGCTACTATTAACAATGGTAGTCTTGGGCATAAATTACCAACAGCTATGAGCTTGTAAATCCAAGCTGGTAATCCATTTGAATCCGTCTACCTCCATCTTGTTACTACCAACCATACACGTACAGTGGTATTGGCCAATTCCATTGGTATACAGAGGAATTGGCCCACCCACCTACACATAAGCATACAATTGAATTTCCTGAGTCTCACCCACCCACCAGTACTTTTACAGTGAGTCATGACCCTCCCACCACCCATACATGTAGTGGTGAGGACCTTCCAACCTACATAACAATATAATTATTGGTAAATCAGTACGATCGAACGGAATGCATTGGAGAGTGGGTGAATCAGCACCAACGTATGTGTATGGGTGGGAGGGTTGGCCAATACCACTATCAACTCCACTATACGTATATGAGTGGATGAATGGGACAATGTACTGTGAGTATATAGTTGGTTGGGTAGGTCAATTGCAAGTGTGCAAATGAAAACCAAATTTAACTATGTATTTGTATTATACATTAATATAATGGTAATTATTGTGAAAACATTTATTTTATGTATGGATATACATATAAATATTTACGTACCATGAGGCGATAGAATTTAATATGTTAGAAACATTATTAAAACCGTACAACATCCAAAATACTTACTGTCGGCGCAGAAATTATGTGCACCCGAGTTTTAAAGTTGTTTTCTGAGAATTTAGGAGGCCTATTATAATCATAATATTGTTTTATTTGTTTAATTGTGCGTTAAGGCTTATGAATTTCACAATTTGTCATAAGTTCTAATAATTTCTGTCTTAATTGGAACAAAAAAGTACTGGAATTTTAGTTAGTTTTCACTGTATATTAAATTTACACCGTTATTACTAAAAAGAACCTTTCATATAGTGCATTTATATTTGAATACGTGGTTTATAGGAATATTTCCTATACATTTTATGATGTTACATGTTCAAAAAAAGTTCTTATCAGTTACCTGAAATATTGTTTTCTTGACTTATAAAGGTTAAAAATAATTGTTTGGTTTTGTTGTAATCTTTATTACTCATATAATTATGATTTATCATTGTCATATATGTAAGTAAATGCAGTAATTTTAAATCGATTTAAAATAACTTTCAATTTATAAATTTAAATCGATTTAAATCAATATAAAATCAATACATTTACTTACACAAATGAAAATAATGTAAGTATATATGCAATAAGGATTACAACGATAGCAAAATTTAATTTTACAGCCTCTAGAAGCTAAGAAAAAAATGTTTCAGGTAATTAATGTAAAATTTTTTATTAAAAACGTACAATTATAAAATATATAAAACTTATAGGAAACACTCCCATTAACCATGTATTAAAATAAAAATTCTTTAAACAAACGGGTTTATAAGCAATAATTTGATGTACAGTGAAAATTAATTAAAATTCTGTTAATTTTTGTGTTCCAACTGAAATAAAAATTATAAGAACTTATAATAAACTTTTTAAATTCATATTCCATAACGCACAATCAAACAAGGTTATGATTATAAGTTTCATATGCCTCTTATTTTTTTAGAAAACAATCTTTTAACTCGGGTGCAAATAATTTCTACACCAACAACAACTATTTTTTTTCTTCAATGTTCAGGATTTTCTGTCTTTTTACGTTATCATATACTAACTTAAACAACAATGGATTCTAAAATATTGAATAAATTATAACGTACACTTTATGCTATTCCTAATTCAATATTCGAAGGGAAGGTGGTATAGTGTAATTAATTTATTCATAGAAGTCTGCTGCTTTAGATTAGGTGGAGGGTGTGACCAGCCCCAAGGTACAAACACTCATTTTACGCCTTACCTTGTCTTATCTCCGTTCCGGTGTTTTCATAAACCTCGTTGGCTGAAAATATATAGTAACAAAGCTGTTCTAACTACCAAATTTAGTTATTTGATCTTAGTTTTAGTGAAGTATCTTATATTAAGTAAGTATTATTTTATAAATGCAATTTTTATAATTTTCCTTATTGTTTTTATTCCATAACTTTTTTTACTAATATTTTACTACTTTTTTATAATTCGCCTTTTAGATTCTCGCAACAAGATCAAGTAAAATAATGGATTGGAAAATTTTTGTTATACGTCACATGATCAATAGTCTATTTTTATAGAAACATGATATGTACCTTAAATCCTAATTGATTCATGTATTTATTCACTGGTATCTAGTTCCATTTCCTTACGCTGAGTGTAATTTTCAACATTCTCGATAGTCAAATTAAGTGAATTCCAAAACGTTGTAATCATAACCCATAATTTAATTATTCTAAAATATATAAAACTTATAAATAAACATATAATAAAAGAAAGTTTTTTTTGTTTATTTAATAACTCAAAGATAATTAATGATTTAAATCTTAGGCTAAACGGATGATGTATGGAAAATCACTCCAAATATTAAGTATAACAATATTAAGTATACAAAATAAATAACGAATGCAATACTAGAACTGTGTTATATAATACTACAGTGTAGATGTTTGCACGAGATATAACAAACATAAATAGATTTCACATTGCTTTGTTCGTATAACTAAAATCAATATATTAAAACTAATAGGTACTATAAATATTAACGTTTAAAAACTTTCCCTGAAAAAAAACCAGCACAATGCCATTTGTGTGCAGATACAATACGAGAATAGGTAAATAGAGAGATTCCCAAATTACGAGCTTAAACAAACATGCCTCGAGTAAACATGTACATTCCGCAAACATAAGTTTCAGTTTCTCCAGGTTTTTTTTCAAAGCAATTTGCTTTATTTTTTTACAAACTTTAGATTATAAATTAGTTTTTAGGGTTGTCTACATTCTTATGATTATTATTTTATAGAATTTAATTGTTAGAAAAAAACACAACCAAGCTTTAATAATGTCCATTGACTGAGCGAAAAAATTATGTATTTTACATAAAATTCAATCTCTTACAAAGCAATATTTTGAAACTAATTAAATTTTAATTTATTTTCTTTTTAACTGTTGAATTAAGTATGTTAAGTCTTTTTTATGGCTTTAAGATATTTATAGATGAGCATTTTTACTTATATAAATGTGTAGGGAATACAGCCTTATAACTTTATATCTTTGGATTCGTTATTTGATGTTTACTACGTAATGAAAATTGTCTAGATACTATATAGATATAATACTGTTTAAAGCTTAACACAAATCTTAAAACATATGTGTTAACATTACAAATAATAAATATAGTTTTTTTTTTTTTTTTTTTTTTTTTTTTTAACATAATGCAATAATAATTCTTGCTAACAAGGATACATGGATAGTAACAGGATAAAACAATGTCAGCTATAGGCCTACTGATTTTTGGAGGTTCATTTATTTTATGAAGGTGGGTAACTTTTTTCATAAAGCAATTCGTATCATAACTGAACCAGATTTACTAAATTATTTACAAAAATGTATATTTATTAGTTTTTTTACCATTTTAAAATCTTCAGTGAGCATATTAAAAAGGTAGTTTTTAACTTGACTAGAAAGTTCATATGGGCACAGCAAGACCTGTGCACGAACTTTATTCAACGAGTTAAGTACAAACCATTGTATCATAGGGATTCGAACCTTGGACCTTTCCCCCACAGTCCGTAGCCTTAGCCACTGAGCCACTGTACAAACAATTACTATTTTTGAAAATTGTTCTAAATTTAGAGGAATTACTTCTATTTTTTTTTTTTTTTTTTTTTTTTTTTTTTAAATTTTCTGGAAAATCAATGAGCCGTCCCCCAATCTAAACTATTTAAACGTTCTATTATTGACAGAAAAAATATTACATATTTATATAATTAATACGATCAATTTTAAATGTTAATCCCAACACTCTATGTTTTATTTTAATCTTTCAATATAGAATTGTATAATTTATAACACTTTATTTCGTTCAAATATGCAATGAAAGTGAACGTTACCATATCCTTAATGAAGATAAATTCCCACAAAATTAATATACTTCAATCAATTTTCAATGAAGTCGATCGATTTATAACCGTTTTGTGGAACGTTACCTAAGTAGGAAAACAAAACTCGTCTAATGTCTGACTACTATTAATAATAAGGGTTACTAATTAATAACAACTATTAATACACTACAAATTTTAAGAAGTAAAAGTCAAACTGTAACATTTTAAAAATAAGTATTTATAAAAGCACCAGGTTAGTCAACAATATTGCAATTCTATATTCGTACCTCTTATTTTTCTTTATACACGTACAGTGAGCAGTATTAGTAATAAATATGTGTTCTTCGTTATTATAATTTGTTCTGTACGTATCTGACCTAGTAACAATAATGATGCTATCTCCAGAGTTATAAAATAATACTATAACTACATAACTACACCCTTTACCCTACATACTTTATGTCTGTCTCGCCCTTTTCATCCTACAATGGTCATAGTGGACGGTAATCAAGATAATGGTAGTTCCTATTCTATCTAATGTATTCATCATAAAGCTTTTAACACTCCATCAACATTCCAATTACAGTTCCAGTATAATACCTATTTGTAATCGTTGTGATTCATAATTAATTGTTTTTACTATTTCTCCAATGTACAATTAATAAACTAGAACAACGCCTATTGTTACTGGGTTTGTTCATGACGTGCAATTATATTTGGCCTTTGTTATAGAAACAATAGGTGTAAACATGTATCTGTCGTTCTGCTTGCGCGTATTCCTTTGTCCTCATATTTCTGTTTCTTAAATCAGCTGTTTATAAATTGAAAATGTTTGTATTATAAACAACTGACATTGATTACTAGACAATCTGCTAGTAGTCCTCATCGAAGGGTTCTTACGTTAGTGCAATATAAGGGCGTTAAAAAACATCAAGCGTGGCTTTTTCCTTGGATAGGAACCAGTGAGGGATCGCGTTCTACCTACACAATCACTGGTGGTGGTTCGGAATTGACCACCGAACTAAAGTCGTTGGTCAACACGTTAGGTTTTTATAAAGAGCTTGTACTGCAAGGCCTAAGTTCTCCTAATAGGCACATTCGTTTTCCGTCAATAATTTCCAGCTGTTAGGGACACTAAATTTAGACTATGAAACGCAAAGTTAGGTAATCATTTTCCTTTGCACTTTTGTTTAGGAATACTAGCTGATCTTCATTTAGTCGGAGACATTGGTATTTATATAATACAAAAGCTGATCTCTGTGACTATATATCACCATTCCATCATTAAGATGCAAGAACTTAGAAAATTAAATTTATTTATTTATTTGTCCTTTTTTGAAACTGTCAATTTGATCTTGAACTTATCATTTCCCATCACAAAAATGTAAAAGGTGACATTGAAGGCCATGCGATAGTGTATGTAGATATTTATTTAGTTCTTATTGAAAAATATATTTGTTTATCATTATTCCATGTTAAAAAGAAATTTTGAACATGGAATATTATTACCAGGCTAAGCAATATAGAATTTCTTTGCTACATGTTTCATATTGAAACAAAGAACAAATCATATACTGATGATTAAATTACAATCAAAGGAAATTAAAAGCAATAAATGTTACAGACTGCTGTCTTATTAACTCCAAATTATATTTAAAAATATTAAAAAGTACTATAAACTAGTAACAACTTTAAGATTTCTGAATAAAAAATCACTTTCGCTGAATTGTATGTAATTAAAAACTCTATTAAATATAGGAGGCGTCATAAATCGTCAGAATTAAAAATACTTAATAGAAATCCTTGCATCTATTTACTTCTATATATATATATATATATATATATATATATATATATATATATATATATAGATAATTGTAAAATTTACGTTTTAATTTACGTCTCAGATAACACACACTACAAGCCGAATGTTGATTAAATTAAAAATAATCTTTTATCAATGGTTTTATCAACATTTGAGGTCGATGTAGTGGATACTATAATTGGATAATAATTGGGGTAAGCGAGGAAATCCCCTAAGAACGAAAATAAGTTTATGTACCATGACATAGAAAAGTAGGACCATAGGTAGCATTTAATAGTGGCTCGATGTGTCACCCGATGGTAGGGCTAGCACCTTGTCAGTGTCTTCCATATTACTCGAAACCCTCAACGATGAATTTAGTTATTATGATGATGTAAATTTGTTATAATCTATAATATCACTGCTACTGATGCGGTCGATGCAGCCATAATAAGTGATATAGCTTTCTTTTTTCTATGTAGTACCATAAATTATATTTTATATAAATATATATTTTGCGAGTAGTTATAAAATACTTGGGATAATTTGTACTTATACAATGCTTTTACGATAATAAGCAATGTATTATAACTGTGAAAATGTACACGGTATTTCAAATTATCCTTACGTCAAAATGGTTATAATCCTGTTACACAGCTATTTTTTTTTTTTTATTGTGCCTGAAAAGTGTTTAATCAAATTTAATACTGAAATTAATTTTAGAACATGTGATTTAAATACATAGAAACACTATGAATTTTTACATTTATGAACATTCTAATCTGGAGTAAATAGCAATTAAGTTATTATCTGAGCCAAGTCAATATCAGTTAAATACCAGTTAAGTAATATGTTCTACCAAATAAATATTAGTTAACTTTGCTTCATTCCAACTATCAATCTAAAGGTTATATCCGAAGTGTCCATCTTAAAATTGTTCTTGCCAACCACAGAGCCAGTGTAAACCCCTATACAGTGAACTTATTAAATTTCCTTTATAAGGCATTACTAAATAAGATATATTAGCCAAGTAGCATTAGCTAGGAGGCGATGTTGTCTAAGACCTAGTTAAGAGGTTAGTTACTTCCTATTCAAGAACTAATTTAATTTCCTCCAGTATCTTCTAACAGCTAAGTAACTAAGGAGGTTGTGCTTTCAAGTTGTGATTGAACTCTAAACATTACTCCTTGATCATTGCTTAAACACGTACAGTTTGGACGTAAGGATAATTTTAAATTCTCTGTAATAATTTTGTGTACAATGTGATAACTAATCACAAATTAACAACCATCATAAAAGTATCCAAATTATAGATAATTAATTAAACCTATTCACTTTGTGTTTGTTCTTTTTCATTAGCAATACCTAAAAATAATTGATTTAAAACTTTTTACTGATACTCAATCTACTTATACTTAACGCTTTTTTCTGTTCCCATATCATCAAATATAAGAGACAACGCATTTTTTAATTATTTAAGCATTGTATTTCCATCTTGAACACTAATCACTGTGTTTTTCACATTTTTCAATTATCCTTAAACCTGTATTGGTCTTTTCTTTAGATATACTGTATTATGAAGTGTGAAATAATGAGGTTGAAAAAGAAATGAATGTACCTTAATGAACATGTGTACAAATTAGCTAAAATTGTTGGTCAATATTATTTTACCACAAGTGTTAAAAGTGTCCACCAATGAATGTTTGTTGACAATCTCCAAGACGGATGTAGAATGCGTTTGCAGCATTAGTGTTTATTTAATCATTTGTTTCCAAAACTTGCTGTCCACGCAGTTTTTATTTATTTATTTATTTTTTTGCTGTCCAAAACTAGCTTGTAGTTCATGTAAATCTTGAGGTCTATATGCATAGATGTTTGTTTTTAAATACCCCCAGAGAAAGTAGTCTAATGGGTTGAATTCTGGAGATCTTGGCGGCCACTCAATAGAACCCCTTCTACCGATCCACCTATTAGGGAATTTTACATATAAATAATCTCTATGAAAATGAGGTGAGGCACCATCCTGTTGATACCAGAGAGTGTTGAACTCAATTTGCTGGTCTTGACGTTTTTGCAATATTGCAGGCTTTCTTTATAATAACTAAAGTCCGGAACCATATTATTTTTACTTATAAAAACATCCACAACTTCAAACAAGTATATTATGAAACAGGCGCATCAAAAGAACTTATCGGCGTTGTGGGTGGCTTTCATCGTCCCGCCATTGGTCCTAGCATTCTTAAACCCCTGGTAGTTGAAGCATTTTCTGTAAGAGCACTCTGAAGTCAAGTCGGGGAATTAATTAAATAAAGAATAATTATCTTTGCGCTCGGTGAACAGAGTAAAACAATTTGGGTTTCTTGTTCAATTTCATAGTACATATGACGATAGATAGCTTTGTCAAAATTCGTAGACAATTTAATATATTAAAATTACAACAATGAATATATATATATATATATATATATATATATATATATATATATATACATATAAAACAAACTTTGACGTATGTTTGTTAGTATCTGGAAGTATGCCTAAATGTTCTACAGTTAACTCAGCTTCACAAAAATCATTAGCTTGTAAATGTTTTTTGATTTAATAACTAGAAACATACATTTGAATCTGTTATTTGATTTTTTTTGTTTTTTTTCTAATCATATTCCAAAAGTTAAATAACTCATTTTAATTTAATGTAACATAGGAAGTATTATATAAAAATAGGATGTTCAAGTAAGTTTAATGTAGTCAACAGTAATAAATTTAATCACAGTAGTTTTTTTTATAATAATTAAAATATTTACACCAAATTTTAACTATGAAGATTATAAGTTAATGTTTTTATGGTAAATATAATATTTTAATACTTATCTCGCAAATATATAAAATGTAAATTAAACCTGTTCATAATAAGAGAATTAGAGAAAAGCTTACTATCAATTACAATTACTACACCAACTAGTTTCCTTGAAATGTTTATTTCTACTCGTTTTAAGCAAAACAAACTTACAGCGACAACTTCGTTTTTGTTCCAGGATGCTTTGATATCGCAGCACGCTAATGACGGACCCAGAGAGGAAACTTGTCTTTTCCCTTTGAATCCGTCCGACAAATTTACATAACATCTTGCAAGGATCTGGTGATGTACAAATAATTCTCTTGAAATTTACTTTTTTTTATATAAAAACTATGTTTCAGCTCACTTTGTTGAATAATGTGAGGCAAAATAAAAAAGTATGTATTGTATGTATACATATTTACATATATACACAAACCAAATTAGGTTAAATTGATAACTTAATATTCCATAGTACAACTTCTAGTAGATAAGTTTAAAACCCCTGTTTTGAAATTCGTTTGAAACACCAATAGTTCCTTCACATGGATTTTTTACGCACCTAGAAACAACTACAGTACCACTTTCATATAAGTTTACAGCCTATTAATATTTGTATACCGTATAGGATTATGTGAAGCAGA
Source organism: Stictocephala bisonia (assembly GCA_035578905.1). NCBI lineage: Eukaryota > Metazoa > Arthropoda > Insecta > Hemiptera > Membracidae > Stictocephala > Stictocephala bisonia. The sequence continues at coordinate 213,511 of JAQJVL010000890.1, forward strand.
GATCAGCTAGTTGTTCTATAAAGCGCTATAAAGATTAATGATGTATAAAAATTTGACAAAACAAACAAAAAAATACATTTTTAAGAATCTTTCAAAGTTTTAAACAAAGTACCTAAAATTAAGTCACATTCTACCACTAATATTAAATAATTGTTTCACAGTTGAATTTGCACTTAAAAGGTTTCATTAATATTCGGAAAGCCGTTTGTATCATATCAAATGTAGGATTAATATTTTCAAATTAGAAATTAAACCCAGCGAGATTATTATTTTGGCAATTGTTAAACAACATATACTTTTAATCAAATTACTTCAGATTTTTCTTAACATAAAAATATAAATATAAAATCAATTGTATTAGGGATCAATATAAAGGAGGTGAGCATAAAAATAAATAAAGAAAGTGTGCTGAAAACTACAATAAAACTAATGATAGAAGTACCATTAATACAAATAAGGTACAACATATTGAGAGGCGCTGTTATTAAGAAATAAACTTCCGCTAGTTGAATAATGAACCTTTTTATTCATTAATCAAGAGTGATTAACGTATTTGTTACATGGCAAAATTAAATATATTATCAAGGTCATATACTATATTACTGTGCTCATCTAAAGGAAATATTAAAGATATTTAGCGTATAAAAGGCATAAATATAAATGAAAGGAAGTTACTGGTTAACTACTTTTATAATTCACAATCGAATAGGGACTTTTACTTTAAATTTCCTGTCTAATATTAACTTAACAATAATTAAGGGATAAAGAAAAATTTTATGTTTTCTAAAAGTAATCTCAGTCTATGACAAATCTCAGTCACTAAACCTGATAACTTAAACAAATGAACTAGTCCGTTACTTCTATTGTTATAGTAATGTAAGAGCTACTACAAATAGCTGCAGTTTATGACTCATCAAGCTGCAAGTCCTGACAAACTAAAGTAACTAACATTATCCATTACCTGAATTGAGACAAACTCTCTGGTAACTAAATGTGGTTACAGTTTTTGACTCATCTAGGCACAAGTATTGATAACTTAAAGTAATTAAAATTATACATTACCTCAATTGAGATAAACTCTCTTGTAAGGAAATGTGATTTCAGTCTGTGACTCGTCCAGGCAATTTTTTCCATTACCTCGATTAGTTTACTGTCTCAATTTAACTCTAAGGGCTACAGTCTGTGGCTATTCTAACCTCTTGCCTCTACTACTTTAACTGATGAATGTTGTCCATTATTTTAATATCTCTCTCATTACTAGTGGCTATATTATAGTAGTCTACTAGTCATTGTTGCGAACTAAGGTAAAATGTTCATTAAAAAGAGCCATTTCATTAATATCCAGGGCCAATAAGGGATATCTAGCTTTACGTGGAATCTGAACCACTAGTATTGGTTTGATTTTCAGCTAAGAGGCATGCCTGATAATCAGTTATCTTCCCTACACAGCATCCTTACACTGATTACCTCCCAACATTGACTCAGGCTGATCTAATAGTGTCCTCGTCGATGGCAACCACTGAGTGGTCGCCGGTTATATATGACAATAGAGGAGGCTATAGAACATATCGCCTACACTCTTGAAGTAAGTAGAATAGAGAACGGAGCCACTATGCTGAATTAATAACAAATCTTTCCTTTACAATTTTGATTTTAAGTTATATAAAATTCAAATAAATGTCTTTCGCTGAAACGTTGGTAAGTTTTTAATTAATATTCTAAATTTAAGGAAATACTTTAATACTTAATTTAAAACTATTGGGTTACTAAATGTTATGCTTAGACCAAATTTTACGTTGTAAAATTATAAACCCATTAACACTTATTAAAATTGTTAACATGGTATCCTCTGTTCAGGATCTTTAGTATGCAATATGTTTATTAACAATATTTATTATATACTATTGAAATATTACTTAGCGATCAAAACGTGGAAAAAATTTATTGCGTACAGTTATTTGTATGTAACAAATAAAAATGTTAAGGATTTATAATTGGTTGTGTTTTATTTCATATCAATTTAGTATCATACTACTATTATCTGCACTAATGTGATATTAAGCTTATCAATGATAGGATTACAATGATAAAATCTTCAAAATTATATCGTACATTCTCTGAGAAACCAATAAATACAAATCTGACTACTTTTTGGTAAACAGCACAATTAGGCTCTTGATATAAACAAAAGTTAATTCTGGGATTCGGGCGGTAAATATGTTATTTGAATACAGTATAACTTCACGAATGTATTTCTTTTACAGGTAATCTAAAAATAAAATCTCGTACTTCTCTTCCATTAGATGTGAGTGGGTTACTTGATACCGTCATTTCATTGTTGGCCTGGAGCCAGTGTGACGGCGCCGTCATTGACGAAGGGTATAAACTCAACAATTGAGAGCGATTGTTGTACTTCCTACTATAAAATAGCAGTAAATAATAGTCTATAATATTTGGTAGTTTGCTACAATAGCACTTACAGTAAAATAAATTACTTTAATACATACAATTCTTTACTGATAAATATTTGGAAAGGATACGTGTTGTTCTTAAAAATTTATTTTGAATGTATTGTAGTTTTTCATGATTGAAAATGGATTCTAATTTGGGTGATAAGGCATATTTATTATTTATATGCAATTACCATAAAATTAGTAAATTATATTACCTGTTTCCATATTTTATACATGTTTTTACTACTTTCATTATTATGCCATTTTAGCCCAAAGTTACAAAGTATATGAAGCAGTAATGACAGATTTGTATATGATCCAAAATCAATACGTATAGATTTTAATATGTGGTTGTGAATTTGACGAACCAAATTAAAAGCCAGTTATTTACATAATAAGTAATGTAAACGGAAATGAGTACAAATGGTTAACTACATCCAACATTTTTAAAAAGGACAGCGTCATCCAGGTTAGTAAATATACGAAGAGTTTCTACAATAGTCATTTGTGTATCTAAAAGTAACTTCTTCATATTCCAGACCCTAGGGGCTCTAATTCAAGCAAGGTGAATGTAAAAGGTGATATATTAGATTGGAACGTCCTCAGAAGTAACTAATCTAATATTCCACAGTGAAAGTTTGATTAAATAAAGTTGGATGGACATTTTTTAACATCATGTTCTACTTTGGCATGAGGCTAATGTAAGTCGATAAGTTAAAAAGATGAATGTTAGTCAATAAAGCTTCTATGTAATTACCTAAATACAGTCGTACAAAAATATCTCTGTAACTGGTTATATGTTGGAAAACAGTTATAGACGAACGTAGGTTTGATTTTTTATGAACTTAGTACCCGTAATGTGGTAAAAGAATATTTTCAGTGATTAAAAACCAAAACGTGCCATAGTAGTGCAGTAATTTCTTAGGAATCCATGTTAACTCTCTCAATCTTTTGAGTGAAACCCTGAAACAGAAATATACCGATATACAGTAGTAATTTGAACAATTATTCAGGGAACAATTGTTTGATCGTCACAGATAAATAGTTTCCAATTGAACCAAAAGAGGGGGTTATGATTAAAAGTTGACTACCTCATAAATTTTTTTCTGTCATAATAGCTGTTGATCATACTGTCTGGCTTATTTATACTTTAATAATTGTGTATTCTTAATTGTACGAACAGTAATAGATTAAATATTAATTAACTTTAACATAAGCAAAAGTATTATTTATACTTTAAACAAACTGACCTAGGTATGGTCCAATCACGAACAAATTTTAAAAAAATATACCATATTTAAGCACGTTGTGGGAAATGTGGATTACATTTATTTTGTATCATTTAAACTAAGGGCATCAGCTAGCTTTCTGAAACGTTTTTACGTTAGAAAACTGTTGTTGGCCTTATGAAATGAAAGAATATGATTTATAGTATATTTGTTATATATAAATTCAACTCATATTCAATCATGAAAGTCTGACACATTTTTTTTAAACGGAAGGATTAATTTTGAAGAATTAAAAAATGAAAGCATTTTTTATAGATATAATACAAACTATTAGCTATAAAATAAATTAACAATTCTTAAAATAGTTATTTCAGAATACGACAAAATTCAGTCTCTCCCAATACTTTTACGCAGAGTGACGACAGAAAATATATAACTGAAATGTTGCTTTATCGCATGTTCTCCCCTCAAGGGAGAGATTCAAGCTTTAAACCGTTATATACGTCCTTGGATACCACCCGATAACACCTGACTTCCTGACTACATAAGATATGAGTCGGTATGTCTCACTAGACGAGATTACAGTAGATATATAGGCCTAGTAAAACTATATTTAAGGTTTATTATTATTCACATTAGCATATTATATAAACTTTGCCCAGTCCATTTAACGTAATATCCATAACAATCTTGAAAATACTAAACCTGTTCTATAACTGTATAGTGTTATAGTTATGTTTCTTTGGAATATGAGCTATAAAATATGCACTATAAGTATAGTTACTTATAATACATGTATTTTCTGGTGTGGGTAAAAACGAATGTCAGCCAAAAAAAACATTGGTTTTCTGTACCAAAAGCTGACCAAGTTTATTGCTTTATTGCTCTGAAGAGACTAACACATCCCTTAGGGTTTTAGTGTGCTTGAAGATACTGACACACCACTAGTCACTCACAAACTGTCCTCTGTACAGTGACTCACAAAATACTCTTTTATACTGGCACCCAGCAGTTGATAAGCTCTATCCCTTGTGCTCGGGCCGGAGAGGGACAATAGGAAACATGTACAGACCCGTAGACGTATATGGAGTGTGGCTAGTAACGACCAACTCAGAGCGGGTCTTAGCTGGCGTGACTTATACCAGCAGTAGTGCGAGGGAGGATATTGGTAGTTACACACTAAATGGGAAAATAAACGATCGTTTTACGTAGGCTAACTAGAATCTATATTTCTGGTTAATTTGCTTTGATGGTAGTTATATTTGACTATGGGAACTAATAAAGCTAGTAAAAATTTAAGCTTAGGTACAAAATAATATAGCTAAAATACCTAAATAAAAAAATAATTTCTATTTGATGTGTTGCTACTAATACATATTAAAAATACGTTTTCTTTATTTCCTACTAAATAATATTTTTTTGATTCTTTATCTAATCATGCCATTAGCATAATTTCAAATGTAACATAAGTTGTCCTTAATTTTGAATTATTAATCAACTGAACGCCCTCTGTTTTCCTTAAGAGTTCGAGGAAAACATTTGGCTTTAACATCATATATAAATTAATTTTAACATATAACATTAAAAGATGAACAAACTACTGCTTTGCTCACGTTATCTTAACTATCGAGTAGTTTCCTACCCCCCCCCCCCCCCACCTCAAATACAGAACACAAAGGGTGGACCTACAAGAGCTTATCGCAATATCCGGTCACTGCCTCCTCTTCGCCATCAACCTGGGATAGTTGGACCCTTATCAATTAATTGTTTAGCTGGAATTTAAGCTCTCCAGAACAAATCCATACGCTCATATATTTTGGAAGTTCACAATAACTATGGAGTAGGGAAAATTGTCTATTGTTTGTATTTCGTGGCTAGTATGGTGTATGGAATGGTAGGGTATAAAAGTCACGGTTAAGTAGCATATCCTAATGGTTTACTTGATGCCATAGAAGAAAGAAATAATGGCTATTTGGTGACATTCTGTTACTTATACAAAGTATGATTATTATTCATACCTATAATAATTGTCTACAAATTCTAATTATTTATAATGGACAGATAAAAAATTGTAGTCCCGTAAACAATAATATTTATTTATATATTAAACAAATTATCAGTTGTATTTAGCTTATATAATGAGCATATATTCTGCATGACTTTCCTCCTGAAATAGTCTTAAAAAATATGGACCAATTTACTGTGTGAAAAATATTACATATAAGGCAGTTGGGTACTTGGGTTATTCCAAATGTGCATAAAAAGTGTTATAAACCCTCATTCCAAAAAGTATGATGAGAAGTGACGATACGTCACAGTATTTTTACCATTAAAAACATACTCTTTATGTTTTTTTGTTAAATTTAAATCTTTAACCATTTATTTTATTTAGTCATTTTTCCAACTTATGATAGTCCGAATTTGAATCATAGAAGTTGTTAGATTACATACATAAACAAATGTTAGTTAATCTATTTTAACTATTTTATGAAATATAATGTAAAATATTACGTAAGAGTAGAGTAATAAATAATTTGTGAAGCTTATTTGTTGACGTAAACTACCCTGTCTGTCTGTCTGTCTGTCACTTAATAGTTACTATTTAAAGACTATAGCTTTATTTTATAGACCGTTACACTTAGTTTACTATAAGTGCTCCAATATTCCTCAGCCTCTTCACGTATATATATATGATCGTTCTTCAGCCAGGTTCTAAAATAGTGCAGAATATTACTGTAATCCACCATCTGAAAATATTTAACTTTCATTACTATTTTTACAAAATTATGTTTCATTGCTCATCCACACAACCTTAACAATCAATGATTTATTGATCTTCACATGGCCTTCACATCCCATGCATCATTTCTAACCCAATCACCCATGCGCTCTTCACTGATAGGCGATTGCGAACCCACACTTCACACTCAAATAATTAACTATGCACTGAATCGTCCTAACATATTACAATCAATGGAAGATTACCCACACATCACTCTCAAGACGTTATTACCCACCCACCTCTTACACTCATTGTATAATCAATCAAACACCCACCCTTTACACCCACGACTTGAAACCACAACGTTTCAATAGAATAATGTAAAAATACTAGTGTGTTTAATTTTAGTCACTCTAATATTAAAACAGAAAACTGGATTTTAATCATAAATATGTAATATTTTAATCACAGTTATCAAACATAATGGCCGGCAGATATGTATAGAATACAAACTTGGGATAAACGAAACGATATTGAGGTTTGCTGTTCAATACGAATCTAGGACAATGTGGCACTTGCCGTCTAACGTTTCTTGGCGTTGAAATTAGCCAGTTATAAGTGAAGTTAATACTCGTGCAGGAAAAGGGTCCTCCGATACTTAACTGGCTGACAGCCAGTTGACCCTCCTAAATTGGCCATTGTTATATTATCAATTGCCTCGCCTTCAATGATATATAACGTGCTTGCAATATTTGTTGTATTGTATTTATAATTGTAGGATGCTTTAGTGTAATTTTTATAGTGAATAGCGCACATTGTTAATGTATTTATTGAATTATATTTACTATGTTACAGTATTACGTTACAAATTATTGATATTTGTTCATAAATTAATTGTGTTTCTGCTGCTGTTTTTTAAAAACATATCCCTATTTTATTTATGGTTACCTTTTTTTTAATACATTGAACATGAGTATATTAAGTTGGAATTACCTTGAACAACTAGATAATAGTGAAAAAAATCGTTTATTTCTGCGTTCAAATTGGAAGTGTTTGAATAAAACCATTTATACTCCAACACCTCTAGCAGAGATCTTATGAAGTAGCAAAGTATGTGATTTAAACTGTAAACAAAAGATGTAATGAAAATATTTTTATACTGGAAGTAAAACTGTCTTACACTGCCATATTGAATGTTTCAAATACACCTGGTCCCTTATGGTCAGACGTAGTTCTTCCAGTTTTTTAACAGCCTATCCTTTATGTTCGGGGCTTAATCATAACAGGCAATGGGGTTACCCATCGGAAGATGATAATGGAAGAAGCCTGACCAACTAATTATATTATGTTTTGATGCTAAAAATACAAGTAATTTCTCCCCAGCTCGTTGGCTTTGGGGTTATTCCCCAGATATATACTATTAGGAGAAGTTTTTCTGGTGCCATAGGAATTTAGTACAGTGTAGAACATTTAAAACTAAATTACTACTGTAATTATCTACTTACCTGTAATAATATAAAATAACATAAACCATACAAACCTTAGTAACTAATATATCATTCAACTAATAAAATTAAGATTGGGAAAGTTCAAATCCTATTTTAATTATTTTAATTAACAGTAAATATAGTTAATTATGGCCCTAAACAATATAATTTGAAATTGTAGAAGCCTTTTTCAATTATTTTACTAAGACCTATATTTTCAGTTTGTCTTTTCGTGATTCTTCTGCATTATTGATTAAATATGACGCCCTTAAACAACCCTCCTAAGAGCCTCTTCCACCAAGTCATGTTTAAATGTTTCTGTTGTTTGAAGCAGACTTGTGATTTGTTTTTTGGTTCTTGAGTTGAGAACTTTACTATTATTTGTTCAATGAAATTATGAGGACCATAATATAATCGTCTTTTAAGAAAATCATGATTTTTTTATATTATATAAATATTTAAGTACTATTATAGAGTCGAAATTTGTCATAGAGAATTATTATATATACTATCATTTATTTGCTTATAGTTTTAATTAAATTTACAATTATACTTCAACTCAAGCTATATACAGTACTTACGTACGTTCTTACATACATAAGGCCAGATACTGATTTGTTTTAAAAAAAGGCAATATGGTATATGCCATATCACAAACAAGAAACTATGAAACAAGATCTCTATTACGTGATGGGTTCTCGTGTGAGATATTATCTAAACACATCTCACACGAGCTCCCATCACGTAACAGAGATCTTAACACACAAGACACTATCGCACACGTGACGCCTTAACACACAAGTCACCATCATAAATAGACACCATCAAACATTGAGGACCATCACACTTAGAAACCAATCAGACATTGGAGATCATCATATACACAAGATACTATCGCACACGACACCATAACACACAAGTCACCATCATAAATAGACACCATCAAACATTGAAGACCATCACACATAGAAACCGTCATACATTGGAGATCATCATATACACAAGATACTATCGCACACGACACCATAACACACATGAAACCATCATACATAGACACCATCAAACATTGGATACCATCACATACACAAGATACTATCGTGCACGACACCATCACACATAGACACCATCAGACATTGGAGACCATCACACACAAGATAGCATCACCCACAACAGACCATCACACACAGACACCATCACACACAAGACACCATCACACACAAGACACCATCACACACAAGATATCATCACCCACAAGAGACCATCACGCAATAAACACCAACACAAAGAAGGGACTATTTCACTCAAGACACAACTAAAGTACCTGTTTTCATAAACAGTTTTGGTGTTGGTCAAATATGTTGTAATTATTAGGTAAATTCTATTTCATTCCTGTAACAAAACTACATCATCATAGATTTGTGTTTACAATAGAACATTACAAACTATCTACTCAAAAGGAGATAATGCATTGAAGTAGAGGTTTACAATGTGTTGGTGTTAAAACCGTGTTAAAGCAAAGTCAGTCAAATACTATTCTGATTTATGAATCTCGGAAATTTTACTAAGAAGCCCTTGATTATTTTTTTACTATTTTAATTATCAGCCATATAAATAGTAAGATATTTCAAATAAATTATAGTATAGTAGCAATAAAAACTTATTAACAACTACACAATAGTAGTTGAGTTTTACAAACGTTACAGAAAGACCACAATCAGATGTAATGCTATTAAAACTAACTTTTGTACTAAACGTTGTAACAAAGGGGACTTTTAAGTTATAAAAAAAACGTATTAAACCTCTTTACTTGAGAAAAAAAAATTAAATTGATGCAAGAATTTTTTGTCGTAGTATATTGCAAGAGTATTACTACTAATGTAATACTTGCAGTCCAAGATGATTTCGAATCTTCGCTATATTTAACCCACGTTCAAAGCCCTGATGCCCTCATCTCGCCCAAGTGCTGGTCAAAATATTTTAAATAAATTTTGAAATATCTTGTACACATTTTAGAATATTTGTAACAGTCTGATTATATTGAGACGATTGAAACTAAGTAATAACTTTTTTTAAATATTTCGTTACCTATTATAACTTTATAATCATTTGTTTTGTTTGAAATGATATATTTTGAAAAGGAATGCCAACAGAGATCCTATTTTTGTCAAAGATAAAAGGCCGGTAAATTTAAATAAATTTATAAAGTGTAAATGATCTTTTATCCTAATCATATTCCTCAGGAGTCAATAAGTAGAGGAAACTGTTAAAGGTATCGAGTGTGGTCTTAACCTATGGGCTTCTTACATACGTGCCCAACACAGTGCTTAGTTATGTTTTTGAGTAGAAAGTTTGTAACTCTCAAAATGATTATCTTTATGACTCTATGGTAAGAACATAAAAAAAACGTTTTTATCATACATTTATAAATTATTTTACTTTAAGAGATACTTATCAGTTTATTGCTACAAGAGATTTTACATCCTATAAAATTCTATGTAATAGTACTGATCTTCAAGGTACCTCATTATAATCGGTCATTTTGTAAAAAAGATATTTCATATCTGGATATCGTATTCAACAAGATTTAATAAACTTTAATTTAATAACGTAAAATTGCTATAGTATTCAATTGAAAAACTACATTTATTGGATTTGTCTCTCAAACCGGTTTCAAAATAATTTTTGTTTCTATTATATTATATTTTAAATTCACAAAAAGGGCTTTGGTTTTATATATTTACTAATCTCTTTGTTTAAAAAATGTTTGTCTCAATGTTTATCATTCTTTTAAAGAATTGCACTGAAATAAAATAAATATTACTGCAATAAAACATATTAAAAACTAAATGTCTTATTAAACACATTTTCATTTTAAATGAAAAACATAATGTAAAGCATGGGCCAGGTTATAGACTACAAATAATTGATATTTAAATGTAGTATTTCATCATATAACAAATTCAGCGTTGACTTTCTTATTTCTTTCATAAAAACTAATTTTAACTCCACTTTTTTAAAAATAGTATTAATGTGGGGACCTGCTATATTGTGAATCCTCTTGGACTTAGCTCCTTCACTAATCGATAAAATTGGCATTATTAACTTCGGATTTGATATTAAAAGTTCGTACGCATTCTTGACTAGTTAAATTCATTATAAAATAACAAATAGAATAGCCCATTAATATAACTGATTCTTTATACATATCCTATATCTTAAACGAATCAAGAAATAAATGTTTCAACATCCCCTGTTGCCATTAAAATAGTTGGGAAAGAACATTTACAAAAGGGGAGAGTCTTAATAACAATTAATGGTGTTACAGTAGGTCCTATCACAGATGGAGTGAGGCCAAAAAGACCCAGGACGATTTTTTTTCAATCACGTAAACCTTTTCCCAAACACTAAATGATATGCAAATATGTAAATCCATACGTCGGTAGAAATTGACATGCAAAGTTTTGTCAAGTTTTAAAGTGAATCTATTTACTAATCTATTCCAGTTCATGTATACAAAGATACGGAACTTCTCTTTTCATGTATAAATTGATTAAGTCTATATATAACAAAAACTTGGGGACACAGATTCAAAACACGACAGTACTAACCAAGATAATCAATTACTATTTAATTAAGCTTGATAAACTTAATTTGTAGTTTGATATAATTTAAACTTTACAATTTTGCTGTTTAAGTGGGTTAGAAAATAAAATCGTGCTTTTAAACTAACTGTATTAAACTTCCTCAAAGTACATTTCGAGATAACTCTTTTATGTTATCTTAAAAATATAACTTTTGTAGTTAGAGTTCGAAAGGATATAATAAAAATACGTCAAGCGAGATTGATTTAAATGAGAGTATACGTGTATAGAGTGGCAAGGTCCTTTATCACGTCACTTACGTCACTGAACAGTGTCCAATAGTCCTTAGTGTGTATAGAATGGCAAGGTCCTTTATCACGACACTGCGTCACTCAACAGTATCCAATAGTCCTTAGTGTGTATAGAATGGCAAGGTCCTTTATCATGTCCCTTACGTCACTGAACAGTGTCCAATAGTCCTTAGTGTGTATAGAATGGCAAGGTCCTTTATCACGTCACTTACGTCACTCAACAGTGTCCAATAGTCCTTAGTGTGTATAGAATGGCAAGGTCCTTTATCACGTCAGTTACGTCACTGAACAGTGTCCAATAGTCCTTAGTGTGTATAGAATGGCAAGGCCCTTTATCACGACACTGCGTCACTCAACAGTGTCCAATAGTCCTTAGTGTGTATAGAATGGCAAGGTCCTTTATCACGTCACTTACGTCACTCAACAGTGTCCAATAGTCCTTAGTGTGTATAGAATGGCAAGGTCCTTTATCACGTCACTTACGTCACTGAACAGTGTCCAATAGTCCTTAGTGTGTATAGAATGGCAAGGTCCTTTATCACGTCACTTACGGCACTGAACAGTGTCCAATAGTCCTTAGTGTGTATAGAATGGCTAGGTCCTTTATCACGACACTGCGTCACTCAACAGTGTCCAAAAGTCCTTAGTGTGTATAGAATGGCAAGGTCCTTTATCACGACACTGCGTCACTCAACAGTGTCCAATAGTCCTTAGTGTGTATAGAATGGCAAGGTCCTTTATAACGACACTGCGTCACTGAACAGTGTCCAATAGTCCTTAGTGTGTATAGAATGGCAAGGTCCTTTATCACGACACTGCGTCACTCAACAGTGTCCAATAGTCCTTAGTGTGTATAGAATGGCAAGGTCCTTTATCACGTCACTTACGTCACTGAACAGTGTCCAATAGTCCTTAGTGTGTATAGAGTGGCAAGGTCCTTTATCACGTCACTTACGTCACTCAACAGTGTCCAATAGTCCTTAGTGTGAATGGAATGGCAAGGTCCTTTATCACGTCACTTACGTCACTCAACAGTGTCCAATAGTTCCTAGTGTGTATAGAATGACAAGGTCCTTTATCAAGTCACTTACGTCACTCAACAGTGTCCAATAGTCCCTAGTGTGTATAGAATGACAAGGTCCTTTATCAAGTCACTTACGTCACTCAACAGTGTCCAATAGTCCCTAGTGTGTATAGAATGGCAAGGTCCTTTATCAAGTCACTTACGTCACTCAACAGTGTCCAATAGTCCTTAGTGTGTATAGAATGACAAGGTCCTTTATCAAGTCATTTACGTCACTCAACAGTGTCCAATAGTCCTTAGTGGGTATAGAATGGCAAGGTCCTTTATCACGTCACTTACGTCACTCAACAGTGTCCAATAGTCATTAGTGTGTATAGAATGGCAAGGTCCTTTATCACGATACTGCGTCACTCAAAAGTGTCCAATAGTCCTTAGTGTGTATAGAATGGTAAGGTCCTTTATAACGACACTGCGTCACTCAACAGTGTCCAATAGTTCTTAGTGTGTATAGAATGGCAAGGTCCTTTATCACATCACAGTGTCACTCAACAGCGACCAATAGTCCTTAGTGTGATTTTCCCATGTGGGTTTTAATCCTGAGGAAGCCAACAATTACAAGTCAACTTACTCTTTATTACGTTAAAAAACGCAAATTTAAATCAATAAGTATCAAACTGTTTATTTAGTTTATTCATATATTTAAAGATACATGTCATATGATTATGCACTAATCGGAAAAAATCCTACACGTATATAAATATGATCAATTGATGACAAGGCCTTAGAGACTCTTAGTGTGTACATTTTGACTAGCTGATAATATTATTAAATCTAGAATTATTTGCTTTTTCAGTAACAAACTAACGACCTGACTAACCTTAAACTTAATTTCCTGAGATTTTCAAAGTAACGATTTAATGAACATTTAAAATTACACAACAACAACAAAAACAAAAGAGAACAATAGTATGACGCTTTGTTTTTTTAAAATAATAACACAAATAATTTAAAATTTATTTTAAAATAATAAGAGGTTTAGTTCTCATTTTAAATTAAATAGTTGAGTAAAAAATAGCTTCTTCCTGCGAGAAAGTCCTTTGGAGTTTTTAAAATTTTTTCTTATTTTTTATTATTCTTAGCCTCTTTAATCTTAAAATATATAAAAGTAATATTTGGGCAAATCTTTTAACTTGTATCTATATTTAAAATGTTAACAAGTTATGCAAACCGATGTAAATATTCAACAAATTACCAATAATTAGCAATACAATCCAAAGAGTAAATTTTTAAATAGAATTTTATTTCCTGAACACAAGTAGGGGCTCTACATAAGTATGTATCGAGTTGTATAGTATACACTTTGTATCATAATACGAGATCAGGTAGAAAATAAAACTGGACAACCAAGGTTGTTGTCTTAAAGTATATAATGCTCTAAGTTATGAACTACCCTTAAAATAAATCAAAGTTATGTTAAAAACAGCAACCTAAGAATATCTTTCGACTTTCAAAATGTTCTTGATGTTAACAAAATATGTATATGATCGAAACTCTGAATTTACATATTGTAGAAAATAAGTTTTAGAAAAACCTTTAGCTATTTAAATAATTAATTAGAGAAAACATAATAAAGGACATAAATGTTCAAAGTGGTATATCAATTTAACAATATTTAATAAAATGAAATGTTATATACTTAGGAAAATTATGTAACTTTGGAACTATTAATCTATTTAATGAGTTTTCTCTGTGGATGACGTAAACTTCTCTACTTGAAGATGAAAACTGTACATTCACTAGCTAAGTGTACAAATTATTTTTTTTTATTAAACATGTTACTCGCCAAATTATGTCTATTGGTTAAAGTTGTTATATAAGTTTATCAGTTTGCAGCCTGGCATTATTAATTATTATATCCACCAACTATAACAATTACAACACGAAGTTTTTACTAATAAATGTAAACTAACTTTAGATATACTTTACTTTTAGTTTCAACCATTTTTAAAGTAATGAGATGGAGATATATGGCTACCCTATAAACTCGGTCTACCCTGAGAGAGGAGGCATCTTTAAACGGATTGAGATCCATAAACCAAATAGGGTGCGTAGCTAAACACGAGGGCTGTAACTCTCCGAGTTGAGTTAATCCTGGGTTACATCAAATGACTCTCAATCCATTAGTAATTACTTTATACTAGGAAAATATTTAATTTTAGAAAGTATTAGACTAAATAAAACTTCTATTTGATTCGACATGAATAATAACATAATTAATATGGATTGCTGAGGATTTAAAACCATTGTATAGTAGTTAACTTTATTCAGAACGAATATTAATGACTCCAAGATTGATTATGACGCCACTATCCACTCTCGTAAAGTAACCGTGAAGAAAAATTTTGACCTGTTGGTTCACTACAGGTCACTTCCCATCTCACAGTCTCCGACTCATTGAGTCAGTCTTCACGAGTGTGTCATTAGTGAAACTGCCCATATATAATTATGAATGCAAATTATTACATAGAGGATTTTAACTCACCGTTACAGATAACTATGCATAGCAACCCCCAGGGATCTACTCTGGAGCCTGTGTTATTCATTTGCTAAATTAGGGATTTGCCTGCAGTGGTGTCTGGGGTGCACGACTCTACTTTTTTAGTGCCCAATTATATTGAAGAATATTTCAAATCAATTTCCCTTAAAGATCTGTCACTAATGAATAAATTTTTTTGTCAAAGAAATCTTCTTATAAATTTTAATGAAACTAACTCTATTGCATTTCACATGAAACCAAATAAAACGAAAACAGAATCCAATACTGTAATTGATAATAAAACATTTAAAAAAATAAAAGTAATAAATTTCATGGAATTACAATTAGTGAAAGCTTGAGCTGGGAATTGACTAATGGGAAGTTACGGGGCATTCAATATTATATTGAATTCTTTAAGTAGTGCCCCTGACTTCTTATTTATGGATGAGCTATATTGCAGAGTACCGGGAGCCAAGGTAGTAAGTTGCCATGAGAGTGCCACTAATAGCCACTTGGCTCTATTAAGTTGGGCATCAACCGCTTTTGTATGTGCACTATTTAGCCAAACGAGAGCACTGTATCCTGCAGCTAAATAAACCAGTGACAAAGCTTTTTTAGATAGCTAAAGGATGGTCTGACACAGCGGTCCGTTACTTGTTTCCAGTTTTATTTAACGTGTACACTGCCAACATCTTAATCACTAGGTCTAGAAAATATATACTGTATATTCAGACGATATTTCTTTGGCTCTTCAACATAAGGACTTCACAGCTAGTGAAGAAACACTCACAAATGACCTTGCAACATTGGAAGAATATTTTAGAACCTAGAACCTGAATCCTAACCTATCAGTTCCTGAAGTAGCCTGCTTCCACGTAAGTAATATCCTGTAACTAGTGTGTAAAATTATTATTTAAAGGTGTACAAAAGATATAAAAGGGTTATAGGGTTAAAAATATATATTTTTCAAAATAAGTGAAAAATTTAAAGCAAAAACAAAAATTCAACAGTAAACATAGTATTTACTGGATTTTATCCATTATTGAGGTCTTAGATTATACACATTAAGTTACAAGGGCAATGAACAATAAATTGGTCACATCTGAACTAATAATTCACCAAGTCAATATATGTGACTTAAAATCTACTTTACACATGCTGACTATACTGTCAATATTTTTGTTAGTATACCTTTAAAATAAATATTGATATTTCATCCAAAGACTCTCCATTGACAATTTATTTTTTGCTCAGTGCAGTTACTTTGATACACTAGTGCGTCCAATTAAAGTTAGACAATTTCAAGTAAAAAGTGTTATCAGATTGATCTAATGGAAGAAAAGTCTTCGGGCCAAATAATGCATTTAAACTTTGCTACCATTCGAGGACAAAGTAATTTATGATTTTGGGAGTTTACTAACAAAAAAGACACTACTAGTTCCAAACTAAATTCCTCCTTTTCAAAAACCTGCTCGACTAAGCAATATTTTTAATACATAGCAGACACATCACTTATACTTTCAAACTTAACAATGAGATGTTTATGAGGTTTAAAAAAGTGCTTTTCATTGTTATGATACTTAATTAAGTTGGCAAATTTGATAGCAATGTTTATTAAGTAGAGACTATCTTAAAAATAAATTAGGAACATTAATTTAATTTTTAATAAATTTATATGTGATTCATTGACTAATATAAGTATTTTTATTTTTCAAGAATATGTGAATGAACATATACACAATTTTCATATAAATTTTGGCTGAAGTAATTATTTGTTATCTTATACATTCCCTAAAAACACACTTTTAAGGAATAATATTTCAAGGCATAAAGTACCAGCGTGGTGGCTTAGTGGGTAAAGCTTTTGACTGAGGAGAGCCTTATCCAAGGTTCGAGTCCCAAGCTAAGACAACAGTTGGTATTTTACTAGTTTATTAAAGTGCACGCACAGGCTTGCAAGTCCATGTAATCTGATGAGGAATACTAATTGTCAGCTGATAAACTGAGTAAAAAAAGAAAACTCTTATTCAGAAACCTTAAGACACTTCCAATATTAAAAACGTAATTGAATTTTCTCTTTAAAAAGAAAAATATGTATGTCCTGCTTAAAATAAAATGAAAAAGCCAACTCATATATTTACATTGGTAGGAGACTTAACTTAAAGATAATTAAAGTTTTTTTAATAATTTATAAATTAAAAATATAATAATATGTATAAAAAGTTGAAATTATAGTAGGAAATAACAGTAGTTATTATAAAAAACAATATTTCTTCTAAAGAGACATTTTAAACTATTATTGTGAATTTATAGGTCATATTCAAACCTTATAATGTAAAGGTTATAAGGGTCTTCGTCCGACCAGCTCAGGCCAGAGCCGAATGGAGTTTAGTTCAACGTTTAGCCGCCACTGTCGCCACGAGTAGCAAAGTGAATGCCTTACTGTTGGTATGGCAGGATAAGAGCACTCTTGCTGCATGTCTCGAACACAACGGAGAATAACTCCCTCATTTATTGTAAACTTTATTAATAAATATGTTATGTATTATTAATCTACTTTTTCAGCCAAAGATAATTGTACAAATATCAACTAGAAATTTGTTCAGGTAATTGTTATTTTTAGTTTTAATTACCTCTAGATTGATTAATACCATTTTCCGCTATATTCTCAAAATTTGTTAAAAATATATCGCATGGTTTGTTAATGAATTAGGAACCAAGAAAGGCCAAAATAGCCACTTTAGTTAGCCACATCTTCCTAAAAATATTTTTGTTTAATTTTTACCCTCAACACACTTATTAATTATAACAATACAAACAATTATATTCAAAACATTTTACAAGTATTTTTCGATCGGATACCCTTAACTTCTATATTCTCCTACATTTCGATTCATAACTGGATAGTTTCGTGTTTGGAAGATGATTTGTGCAATATCATCCTTAAAAAAGAAAAGAAGAAAACATAATGGAATAAAAACAATAAAGGTTTGCATTTTTACTCAAATCAGAGAACCAATAAACAACTACCCATTGTTCTTATTAATTTTTTTTAAATGTAAGGTGGAAAAATTTAGTATTATTTGTTTTCAACAATATATAAAATAATATTAGGAAAACCTCCACTGGATTTTCATAAGTTACACTGTAATTGAATTGCATTAAGGAAGTTAAATGTGTTTTTGAGAGATAGTTAATGCTACCTAAATAAATGTATCTTGAAATCAACTAAGGGATCATTTATTTACCGTTTTTATAATAATTTACATATAATCAAGATTTCAAGATCCTTTCTATAACAATATTTTTGTGTTTTTTTAGAATAGTTTAGTATTTCCAAACTGAGCTTGTAGAGTATTTATTTTATTTATTTATTTCTTTAAAAGAACAAACAAACAAAAAAACATATTTTTAAATACTATGAGTTGGGCCATAATATTTCCTACTTATGTCATATTGGCTAACATATGTTGTTTATGTGAATAATTTAGATGCGGAATTTTCAATTAATACGAGGCAACATTTCTCTAATAATTAGACAAGGATACACGTCTTTTGGATTTTAAAGATAAACCAGTTCCCAATTAAAAACTACCAAATTTATTATTTGTGGTTATAATTTACAATAACAAATAAAAATATTTTTTTCATAGCATTACTTAGAAAGAGTGCTGATTACTAAAAGGATAAAGACCCCCTCAATAAAACGAATACAAAGGGTTCTTTTTCTTTTGTAGAAAGTATTTAAGATTGAGGATTTGGCTACAAAGCCAAGATATTGTGTTTCCTTTGTTTCCTGAACAAAGGAAAGTTGGTTAAGAGAGTTAACGCCCCTAAGCTCACCTTGTCCTTTTATTCGACGTATACCCAACACTTATTCAGTTTTATCACCTACATGCCAGTGACAATAGTCATTTTGAGTGCAGTAGCTGACATATACAGCAATATCTCGAGTAGGTTTTAGCTGAATTTTCAAATATACTTCATAACACAGATAATATATAAATAAGGAGAAGGGTAACGTCGAAATGTAAGTTGTTGTGTTCAAGTAATTACTAATATTTATACAATACCATTCCCATATATTATTTTTCTTCTCTAAAAGTACCTTAAACGTTTTAAATGAATAATGTTTATATTAACTTTTATAAGGATATTATTTAGAATAAACTGCTAACTTGGTATTATAATGTCTACCAATGTTCATTTAAAAATACAGATTCCATAGTTCCAGCTTTATTATTTATACAAGACAGTGGCAATTATATTATAAAGCAGTGATTGTACCTGAATGTGATTGACGATAATATATCAGTGCACGAACGTGATGTTTTGGTTTTTCTTAAAAGGATAATGAAACAATATTCAAGAACGTTTAAAATTAAAAAGACCAGCAAATATTATTACCGAAGAAAGGGTCTTCTCAGATCATTATTAAAGGGTGAATGACTATAGAAGAATGACTTCTACATGCTCTGACCACATATTTGAATGGAATGTTTCCTGAACTCAAAAAGTTAATAAATTCACTTCACTAAGCTATTTGTAAATTGTATTTTTAATTAGATTATCAATTTATCAACAAAATTATTAATAGTAAGAACTATTATTTTTTACTAATTGTGTTGAAGTACCTTTTCCAACGAATATCTATATGCTATGGACGTCCACTGCATAGTATAGCAGGAGTTGCTGTAAAATTCAACAGATAAAAATAAAATTATATTAATAAGCACCTTGCTTTAGAAAGAAAGAGGATGAAGTAGATGTTTATTGTCTCAACACTAAAAACGAACAAAACGGAAAATCAACTATTATGAAAAACAATATTATTTTAATTCAGTTGCACCGTTACTGCAATGTTATATTAATCAAAAATATACCTTAACCTTGTATATAAAGGATTATTCAATGTGCATCACTTAGACCATTAATATTAATATTGAACGTCATCTCATCTTCAATTATTGGCAACACTGTTAGCTAGAGTGCACTATCACTTACTAGTTTAGTGCAGTACACTAATTGGAAGAACCTTAGAACTTGCAGTCATAGAAGTAATAATGACTAGGTAAGCGCTATATTTACGGGTTTAATGCAGGGTGTTTAAATATTTCCAATTATAAATTTACATAAATTAGTACATTACCTTTTGAAAGATACAAAGTTAATGATGCTATACAATGTATTTCATAGATATAATCCCAACTTCAGGATTTTATGTCGAATCTTACGTTTCCACGACTTTATTCAATGAATGTACACGTTTTATTAATGTAAACCCCTTTCATTTAGTGTCAATAATAAATCATCATTTTACCAAATTAAGTAAAGGCTTCAGACATAATTTTCCAGTAACAGCAAAAAACCATAAAGCTAAAAAAAATCTTAAAGACATTTCTAATAATAAATTATGATTTATCAATTTATATCTGGTTAAAATGGAACAGTCAGTGTTTATTCGTTTCTTTTTGTGTGTTCTGTTTTGTTTAGTGATCCAAATAATGTGTTTAATAGACTAGAACAGAAAAACCTATTTGATAAGGGGAAATTAAGCACCTAAAATGCCTTTTCCTAAATTTAATATTTCGAATCATTAAATAAAAAAACTTGATTTTATAAATATATAAATATACTTATACTGAGGAATTGTATGAAATTAAATTTTTAAATGGATTATAAAACAAATAATAGATTTACCTACTTCTCCTTTTATAATTACTCTAATTTCATACTGAACACAAATTATTTGTAAGAATGACAATAACAAAATTATACTTTATAAATAAAATTAAAGTTATATATTTATATTGTTATATATTACTCATTTCTACACGCATACAGCATGTTATACCAACCACATCCAAATGTAAGATTCTACATAAAGTCTTGAAGTTGGAATAATATCTCTGAAAAGTATCCCCTTCCGGTTTTGGAAATGCCGTCATTAGGAAGTCCCAGTTGTTGATATTTATGAGCTTATTCGAAACAATTGTTTTACGTAAAATACGTTGACATCATTACTATTCTTTCATAATTTTACAAAAAGATAACAGAATGAATACAAAACTGGTTTCAAAACTCACTTCAAAGTACGAAAGGATGTGTGATACTAAATAACATTATGTAATTAAAAACTTATTTTATGATTAAAATGTTTATTAAATTTTATAATGAAGATAACATACTATATTCACAATGGTTGTAGGTATATTTTGAATCTAAATCCCTATAAGCCAATCAGTTTTTACATCAATGTACGTTAGTTGAAGCTGATAAGATCAACCAAACGTTTAACAAATTCAAAATACTTTTAAAGGTTCAAATTATACACGTTTCATAATTTAAGCTTGCATTTAAATTTTATTTATTTATTTAAACCTGCATTGTAATATATTGTATTTAACTATATGTACTCAATTGGCACAATTTCTTGTTAAATAAACTAAAATGTTTTACGATAGTACTTCCAAAAACCATACCATTGTCATAGTGGTGAATTCTCTAACTTTTAACATTGAACGTTAATATTGGTTCACTTATTTTTATAGTTTTTTATTGATTTATTGATTGTTTGTTTGTATTTTCAATATTTCTGGTATACAGTTTGCATTAGTATATTTTGCAACATTTTGCCAATGAAATAGTATATTTCATAACAAGAGTAGAAAGTGGGGTTTTGCATGTTCGATACCATATGTTTGAAGTGCGAGACTTGTCGAGCACTTCAATGGTCGAGAACATACAAAACACTTTCACTCGAGCTTTGAACGATACTTTTCACTACACTACGGAATAAAAACATGTGTTGTTGACTGTGGAAAATGTTCGGTTGTAAACAATGTTACTTTCGGTAGTAAAAAATAGACAGCTGTTGAAAATATGATGTTTCGCAGGTTGTAAACACATAACTAAAACAGCTAAACTCATAGTAGTGTAGTGAAAAAGTATTTCTAACGTCAGATTACCAATTACCATTAGATTTTGAAATATATAAATAACTGTACTGGGCCATGGAGGCATATACTTCAATATTTACATTTAAGCATAATATATTTAATTTATTGTACAACTCTAAAATTTTTTTTAGTTAAGATTTAGTTAATCATGACAAAATGTTTGATGACCTGGACTTTTAGAAACTTTCCATACATACAAATGACTTCATCAACATCATTATTATAGTCATTAGCATATATTAAAAGAGATTTTTAACACATCGTCATTTTAGTTTGGTCTTCGGATAATTTTGGCCACGATATATTTAAATAATAGTATTATCTTTTTTTGAATTTTTATTCTTACATGACAACAAGTGTCTTTGTTTGACAGTTTAATTTTTTCATTTGAAAGTTTTTTCAAGTTTTTATTTTCATAGATGCAGGTAGATAAAAAACTCTATTAAGGGTTGTAGATCAGGTAGTGTTTTTCTTTATTCTAGGCTGCAAAAACAATATATTTAATAATACCTCGTGCATGATCTAAATCACGATATGTTATGTAACTCCATAACAATCTGAGACACAAAGTTAGTTTATCACCAACTTTAGCTGAGTTATATAAAAAAAAAAAAAAAAAAAAAAAAAAAAAAAAAAAAAAAAAAAAAAACACCACTGCGTAAATTAGAATTTAACAAAAATTATTTTATCTCATTTACAATAAAACTGTCTAAAAACTTAGCCCATACCTTTTTCGCATTTAAATATATACAAGATATGTTTGAAAAGAAAATAAACTAAATAAGGTAATTAAGTAATACTACCTAGATAAATAAATTAAATTAGCTTGGCCAAGAATTAGGTTTCAATGAGGTTTCCATGTCCCTCCCTTCGTCCCTAAGCCAATTAAAAAGTTGGTCAACGTGTTCACCATAACTTGTACTTAACAACCTCCATTAGTAAATAATGGCTATACGATTGGCCATGACACTCTTTTTAACATTTTAAATTTTTTAAATGGTGCACTAACACGATTGCTGTTTCGGAACTACTAATATCTTTTAATTCCACAACTACAGCATAAGTTAAATTATTCTACAGCATTTTATTCTCAGGGGTTTAATAGTTTTGTAGGTACAGTGATCAGTGAGTAAGTTGTATTTGGTTTCTTTATATTAAAATTTTTTATTGTGTTTTACTTAATATTCTGTCCCATATTAAGCAAACAAAACTTTGTATCCAGTCCCAAATGCATAAACGATTTAAAGTTAATCATACATTGATGCAGTTTTATTTTCGGATCACTTGTTCGATAAGTATTGTCTAGAGTATTTCTTTTTTGTAACTGCGGGCATTTCCCTTGGTTTCAATATCTTAGCTCCGATACGAAGGTTTTCATTGTGGATAAACTACTTCTCTTGATAAACCACTTCATTAAAAATCTATACGAAATTGAACTGTATTTAGTAATAAAATAATATAAGTGCTTTAGTTGTTTGTAAACGATTTCATAATGTGATCTGCGTAGATATTAATATTGAATTGAATTAGTAATTATTTAGGAGCTTTTCCGTTCATTCTCTACCACTACTTTCCTATGTTATGTTAGGTTTGGTTAGGTTATGTTAGGTTAACCTAAGTTATCTTTATGATAGTGAATTAACGTAAAAGAGCTCTTATTTGAATTGGGAATGGCAGTTAATTATATTTTAATTAATACAAACATAAGATAATGTCATAATATATCATCAACACAATCATATTAATCTGCCTAGTAATATGAAACACCAGCAACAATTCTAATGTTTGAGCCCCTAGAGAGCCTAACGACGTATTGATGATGGTGATAAAACAAAAGGGATGAAATAAACTAGGTGTGAAATGCAACATTCCTATTTCCTTCTGTACTTAAATACTCATTAAGAACTGTGCAAGTTCCTTTGGCTCTTGGTTTACAGCTTATTACAAATGAGCCTCATTATAAGGCCGTCTTAACGGTTTCTAATGCAAAATAAGTCATATGATTTATATTTATAAGTATATACTTAGGGACAATATTTTAATTCAGTACATTTATAGTAATGATTCAATGCTATCTATGCTGTTAGTAATATTGATTACTAATGCTCAGATAATAAGTAGACAATATATATAATGTTTCATTAAGGTCATATGAATGTGGATGGGCTAAAAAATAAATAGTGTAAATGTTATATGAACATGTTTAATTACACTATAAGATAGCAAGTTATTAGGATAATGTACAGCATGGAAAGTCGTGAGTTCAAAGTACATAGGAGATTGAATGAAAGGAACGAAAGTAAACGGAAACCGAGACTCCTATTAGATTTCTTGTCAATACAAGGCACTACAAGTACTAAAGTGAACTGAACTCTGTAACGAGTTTTGTTCTTTCACATTGATGCTGTAATTGAATGTAAGATCAACAACTCAATACTTTGTTACATACTACATATCTTAAATTTGAATGTTACAGCATGTACTATGTAAAGTATATTGTATAGCATTTACTGAACATTTTATCTTTATAAAATTTGCAAAATGTGAATAGGTCCAAACAAAGACTATAATGATATACTACATATATAGTTAAGCAGAGAACCAACATTGATTTAGGCTGGGGACTACAGTTAAAAACTATGAGTGAGTAAGGCAGGGACTAGAGTTAAAAACTGTGAGTACATTAGGTAAGGGTGTAGAGCTCAAAACTGTGAGTACATTAAGTAAGGGTGTAGAGCTCAAAACTGTGAGTAGGTAAGCCAGGGACTAGAGTTAAAAACTGTATGTTAAGTAGAGGGCTAATATTGAATTAGGGGGGGGGGGTAATATTGACAAGGCATTTGCTAAATGGTTGCCATCGACGTGGAAACTACTAGAGAGGTCTGGAGTGTCCGTGTTTGTTAGTAGTAAGGATCCGGCTGTTGTGTAGCGAAAAACAGAGTATCAGTCTTATCTGTTAGCTGATAATCAGACCAATACTGCGTGGTTCAGATTCCCCTTAAGTGGTAGATCCCTTAGATAGCTATTATTAAGGAACATTATATCTTAGTCAGTAACAGTGACTACATTCTTCTTATATACATTCATCACTCTCATTAGCTCCTCTTATTCGTCCATATTCCAACGATCGGTATCATAATGGAGAAAATATAAATAGTAAATAAGAAACGTATATGTAGATAAAAATGTAGATCCCTGAATTACTCAGCAATCCAAGCGAAATAACTAGGAGTGAACAATAAAAGCTATACTTCAAACATATTTCACCATTGCTAACTTCGTAATACACGCTCATAATTGGTTTCAAATGTAATTTATTTTTGGTAATTATCAAATTTAGCCTTCTAAAATAAACGTATGTTATTATGTAAAAGAATACATTTAAATTCTTTTCTTGATTTTTTAACAACTTTTGTGGTACAATTTTTTTTATTGTTAACGATTGAATGATATATCTTTTTATTTTTGAGAATCTTTACGAGTTTGTAAATCTCCTACGACACTATTTGTTAAATTCAATAATTATAATATAATTTGGGAGAAGAATAGAAAATAAATATAACAGTGTATGCATATGTCAAAGATGATATTTTAATTTGACATATTTAGATTATATAAATTAAATTTGTCAAAATTTATGAGAGACATTCATAATATCAAGCTTATTGTGTCTATAGACTATAGAAGGCCCCAGTTTGAAAGTGTGTGAGTGTACCCTGATAACGGCTGTTTAAGCCAGTCCTGAGAGGGTAGACAGTGAAATGATGCTGTAAATCTCCATAACAGTCCACACCTGCTGAGAATACTTCATAAAAATAATATTAATTTAGTACCTCAGTGATTCTGATAGTGTTTTATTAAAAAGCTGCATAGTATATTCAAACAACTTTTAGTCTAAAACATACTTCACTAGAAAAACCTCAACAAACATTCATATTAAAACTCAATAACAAGAAATAAACATTTAGTTACCATTATCAATATAAAACATACAGTACAATGATATTATCCTAATTTATATGATATTTACAGTAAAAATTAACATGGCGAATTGAAATAATATGATTTATGGAATTTGATTGCCTTTTAATGTATTTATAAATATCATTTTGCTCTAAGTGTACACACTAAAGTAAATGTTAATAAGATTTTGTATTTAATATTAACTCCTTTTAAAGTATGGAACAGCCAAAATTGATACTTACAAACACAAACAGGTGGGACAAAATCAGGTTTCCTTATGAGTGAAACATGTTTAGACACTGTTGTTGGCCTTAATTTTAACTAAGTTGTGCTGTAACAGCACGTCAAAGTTCGTTAGGGTGAGACCTGGAATACTGTCACTGAGACTTACTAAGTGTACAACACTCCAGGCTGGGGACTGTCTAAATAGATAACGGTGTCTGCAAAATGAACTTATATGACTATAAAGTTAAGTCCGTTTTTGGAAAATTTATAACCTTAATAATATATTTAGTTAATTTTTCCTACTCTTAAAATAATATACAACAGAAAAACTGTCATGCTAAGCCTACAATTATTTATAATAATTTATAATAAATGTCTAATTAATGAAACATAAAAGTAGTCTGAGTATGTCAGAGATTAGAACCACCAGCTGATCTGGTATGTAATAAGAGAACAATAATATGATATTCAGCAACAAAATAATGTCTGTGTTAGATCACAATAAAACATAAAATTTTTTTGTTGTTTGCTGATTTGTTTACGTTGCACTAGATTCTAAAAATATATCAAGAAAAATTTCCAGTATTGTTTATATTTGGCTTTAATTTTATTACAACCAAACAAGTGTTATGTCAGAAGCTATTGAGCTGAAATTGGATCTAATATGTCGTTTGTGTTCTTCAGTAATATCAAATGGTTCCCATTTGATTTCCGATAATTTAGAAGGGACGAAATTAGCAGATCAAATATGGAAGTGTCTTCAGATTAAGATAAAAAAAGATGATATTTTACCTCGATGTATATGCACTTTGTGCTACAACACAGCTCAACAGCTACTTTCTTTTAAAGAAACTTGCCATCAAGCTCAAATTAAGCTTAAACAGTATTATCAGCAGAAGACGGATTCGACTAAAAATGAAAATGAATCAGAGAGTAGCAAAACAAAAGAGGTAACTATAAATTCAACTACAGAAGAACCTGAAGATAACGGTGAAGTATTGTCTACAGACAATGACGATTCAGAATGTCAAGAAAATGGAAATGAAAATCTACCTGAATTGGGTGAACCTAACTCAGAAGATTATGTTTTAATGAAGGAAGAAACATTTAGCCTAGATGCAAGTAAAGTTAACAGGTAACCTGTTAACAGTGTTAACAGGGGGAAATCTGGACATTTGGGTGACCATCTAGTAGAGTTCAACAACAACAGTGACTTGAGGGACAGAGACGTAGTAGAAATACAGCGAGTGCGCCAAGAGCTACTTCCGCCTATGTGGGATGTTTATGTTTACAACACATGTACCAAGTACGACGTATACAAATGGACCTAAATAATATGAATAATTAATTTTATACATAACCCATAATGATCACACACAAAACCTAACATCTAATATCACACTGTATGAATGTAAAAACAAAAGTTTATATGAAAAGAGAAATGTTCTAAATAAATATATAAATCATTAAAATTATCTGAATACCATACCCAATGTTTAGACCCAAATTAAATGTTCGTTTTTTTTTTTTTTTTTTTTTTAAGTAAAGTAAATTTTGAATAAACGATGTTCTTCCAAGGCACAACCTGAGCTAAGGAAAACTGAGTATGTATTAAATATAATTTTAGTTCAACAATTATTATGATTAATTAATATGTAGGGCTTTAAATCGTATCTTTATACAAAATATATACTTTAATTGAAATTATATGAACACATTGTGGATTTAATAACGGCAATTGAGGTATTGTATTATAAAATAATTTGTAGTATATAAAGAAAAAACATTAGGCAGTTTATTTAAAGTAATAGTAGGTAAGAAAAGTAGTATTTATTGTAGTCTAGAATAGGTAAACGGATACAATGGTTTACCATCACTGAAAGTAAATAACTAAGCGAAATAATATACATTTAATATAAAATTATATTTCTATCTCATATAATAAGTTCATATAAATAATAAACATTATTTTTTATTTTAAACCTTTTTGCAACGGTTGTCTCAACAGAAGATTATATGGAAATTCAAACTAAATTAAAATAAAATGAACGTGGCCGAGTTTGAAATTTCGATAAACTACACGCATAAAAGACAATAAAAGTGCAATTGTTCAACTTTTATAAAAAAAACTATTACTAACGTATCATATTTTTCCAAATCCATTGGGAGTGCAGAAATAATTTTACCTCCAGAGGTTCTTGGTGTGTTAGCAAATAAATTATTAAACCGTCTATCTAAAATTAAACAAACTATTTCAAATGTATTTATTAAAAAATATATATATTGTTATTTTTAAATTTTTTTAAAACTTGTGATGATATGTTCGCTATTAAAAATATTAATAAACTAGTTATAAGTTAAATATTTATATTCCAAAAAAAATTGGTAATTTATGAAAGTAAATTGGAAGCTTAAAACTTGTTCTTAATTAATTAAAGTATTTTAAATTATTCTTTGAAAGCGTAACAAACTATTATTATTCTTTAAAGAACAATATATTTACTTAACTTAATGCTAGAACTAGTGATAACTTGTCATTTAAACCATTATATAAAAAATATTTCAATAGAAAAATTTACGATTATTATTAAAAGAAAAGGAAGTACATTTTTCATAGGATTTGATCCAAAATACAATAGAATGATCAATAGCATTTTGCTTTATCGAGTATATCGTCGTTTGAGTGTATTTTCCTCAATCCTCAAGCATTTACGTTACGTACCCGAAAGTTACAGCGAGTTTGTAAATGTTACATAAAAAGTATACTTTTTAATATAAATGGTAAATATTGACTACAATAAACAGGTTCAAACTAGTTGTGCTTCAATTTATTAATCAGGAAAATACTAAAATGAAAATATAAAATAGTATCATAGTTGGAGAGCCAGTGGCCGAGTGATCTAAGGCTTCAACACTTTGACCCGAGTAACAGATAGGTTTGTATCATGTTTTGAACATTAGTTGTTTTTAATAATATTAACCTTTTACTGTACTGGATCTACCCATTATTCGGTGAGATAATTTCCCGAAAAGATCCATAGTCTATGGTACCTGCGTAATGTTAAAAAAGATCAGCGTCTTCTTTCTTTTTCGAGCTTTTCTTAATATTGGGAATATATGCCTCCAAATGCGAATGGTGATGGCCATCTTCCGGGTTTATTTGTCTAACGTTTGCGTCATTTAAACTGGCCCATCTCCACCAAAAGATATGTTGTTCATGGCACGTCAAGTTAGAGATGTATGAACACGAACAATAGATGGATTTGAAATTAGAGTTCAGATCGTTGAATTAAAGTTCAGCATAAAAGTTGTTTAGAATTTTTTCTTTTTATTTGCGAAGATAATTTATCAATCCTAGTTTGTTTTAAGGTATCCCAAGGTTTAAGTAGCAGATAATATTTTAATAACTAATACTTACTTGTCTTGTTGGAAGTTTAATATAACTAAAATATTGCAACTGAAGAATTTAATACTATTCATTTAATTTAATTTCACTTAACAATTTTTAGTGTGCGATTGGTCAGCCCAAAATATGTGCCCGCTTGTTCAAAGTTTAAAGGTAAAAACAGATCAAAATACAAGAAATGCTTAGTAATTTTTTTCATTTCTCGAACAACAGTAATTTGGGGTACAGTTAAAATAAGCTTAATCACCAGAAATTTGTATTTCGATTTTATTATTCATTATCATTCTATTTCATTTTTAGCTTTATCGTACGTAAATTTAAATTAAAATGGACTATTACGACATCCCCTACAACGTACAAGTGTGGCTGGAAGAGACGACATCAACATCTTCCCTGTAAAAGAGGACATGAACAAGTGGAGATAAAAGAGTAAACATTAAAAGAGTGTAATTGTGTGTGTTTGGAGTGACCTAAGTATCGTAAAAGGTCGGAAATATTAAGGTTTTTAATTTGTTTCAACATACTTGTTAATGTGTCTTAAGGTTTACTATTGTTTAACTAATATTCATATTTAAAACACCATAACTACATGACAATCAAATACCTAATGTTGCGTATACAATGTACGCTTGTATTGTAGATCATTATTTAATGCCAAGTAGCGTTAAGGTTCTGGATTTTTAAAAGTGATTGAAAATATTTAAATACTATATACTGCTTTCGTGGCTTGGACAACAGTCAGTCAATAGTCCCGAGAGCTTAGATATAGAAGTCAATTTATCTGTGGAGTTGATAGTTTTTTCCATCATGAAAGTGTTTATTTATAATATGAGCCATAAAGAAACCTGTTTTACATCCTAAAGATATTTTTATTTCATTTTTGTACTGTTATTAATACAACTTAAAAAACAACTAATTGGTCAATTTACTTACAAAACGCTTTAACTATGGAAGTTATGCCCAAACCATGGACAGTTTATCTAATGAAGCTAGGGCACCAATATTATACACCATTCATCCATATGAACAGATATTTAAAAATTTAAACAAGGCAGACAAAATTGCTGTCAAATTAATTAAAGTCAATCAATCTAAGGGAGTGCACACGTATATGGAACCAAAACGAAAGATATTATATCTCAAAATTCACCCACATATTGACATAAGTATCAATTAGAGACCCAGAAATGTTTTGGAAGTAGATGTATTGTATTTTGTACTGAATGTGTAAAAAAATTAATATTTTAAAAAAAGCGTATTTCAATGATGTAAGGCGATATACAGTTATTTTGAATAAAGGATGTTTATAAAATGAGTCCGTTGGTTTAGTGCCAATACACTGGCGCCACTGAAACAGAGCTGCTTGTTATAATGAAAATTTAACTGTTTTTCTGTAAATCTTTTGCTAGTTTGAGATATATCTTGTTTATAACAATTTGCAGTACACACAACTTAAGTAATATTTTGTAAACTAAAATGTAGTTACATGACATGAGTTCATCTGAATTGATTTTATATCCGTTTAAAGTATGTGTAGAAGAAGAAAAAAAATCAAGTGATATTAGCAATATTATAAGCGCAGAGTTTATAAAACTAAAAATAAATATTGCTAATATTTCTTGTCCATTTCGATTGTAATAATCTCTATATAAAAGTTTGGAAGACATTGATATGTTGTTTTTATTGGTGTACTTTTTGTTGGTAACATGAAAAAATGTCATGTTCATGTTTTCTATGTAAGTATTTAATTATTTTGTTATTAATATTAAATATTGGTTCATGATATTTAACCATGAGATTTAATTATCTACTATATCTACTATAAGAGATTTAATTTAACACTTCGTACATTTAGAAAAAAATAGTTTTCATTTCTTTTTTATCAGAATCAACTCTATGCATAGAGAGATTGTATTTTAGGATAGACTGTTAAATACAAGTAAAATATAAAATACATGCAGGGCAAAAATTATACAAAACCATATAAGGCGTAGGAGCTGTGTTTTTCCTCACCATTTCTATTTAAACTATTCAAATCACTTTTAACTGCGTAAGAAGAGTGAAATTATTTTAAAGAAGTGTGACGGGAAACAAAGACAGTAGAGCTCAAAGCTCTACAGAAAAAAAAATTTGAAGAGGTAATTGAGGTTATGTGCTGCTAATAATAGACGATCGTACAACCGTACGTGTATGGGTGGGTAGGAGGGCTGTCTGTATACTCCGTATACAGACAGCCCCCCGTGCGTGTAACGATGAGTAGACAGTTCAATACCACTGCACATGCATGGGTGGGTGGATAGGCTTTAACACTAAATATGTAAATTTGTGTTAGCATCAATATACGTTCCTACCGTACGTTTCGTTTTAATATGAAATAACTATTTTTACATTTAATATACTGATTAACATTTCAAACAACTAAAAAATATTAATGAGTTAAATCTGAGTTAAGTCTAAAGCTAAATATGGCAGTGAAAGTATGACACAGAGTACATTTGTTACATGTATGTAATAACGGTACATATATGACCGACATAAGTTAAACGAACATTGAAAACATTTTATAATTTTCTCCTAAATACCTTTTGATAATCATTTTAAACGTATTAAAAACGTAAACATTTACAAAGTGAGTACGATAACCAGATATTGTTCTTTCATAGTTTAGTCGTCAAAAATATGTATGATAAACTCAACACACATTTACCATCTTGCCAGAGATATTGAATAATGTTTTATTCACTCTTCCCTACAGATCATTGAACATGAAGCATGCGAAGAGGAAATATTTCCTTTTGAATTCAAATATACCTTCCTTATAAAGTTGTCATATATATTTTTTTCTCTATTTATGCTTGTTTGTTTAAGGTTTTTATAATTACAGAAGCCCTTGAACCAGTTTTATGGTATTTTATTTACTTTTTAAAAACTACGATTCCTTGGTGTATATACTTACATATTTATTCCAAAACAACAACTTTTTAAAAATATCTGTAACTACATCTTATAAATATTTTTTTTAAATTGCAGAATATAAAATTGAAGTTCAAAAATTATTGAAACTTAAAAAAACTAGTTTAAATTAACATTATTCTAATATAGCAATATGGTACATAAGTATATAATACAAGACTTTTGCTATACACAACGGGTATTTTTAAATTTATAATACATTTTTTTAAATAGCATTATTAAGAAGTACACAAATGTCACAGTAAGTATATTGTTTTAAATAGACGTCCTTTGAAGTTAGAACATTTCAATATGAATACCGTTTTGTTATCAAATTGAAATATATTTAATAGATGAATGTTTCTAACAGGCTTTTAGGTCCAGGGTTGTGAGAGTCAATATGGTATAACTAACACACTTTGCTACAACTGTTCCCGACAGTGTTTTATCTCTTTCCGTTCAATTGTTCAACTTATTGGATGATGTTAAGAAAAGACTATTAAAACGTATGTTACTGTTTAAAGTGCTATTTTTTTAAATAACATTTGGGAATAGTTGATATTCTGTTATAAATCAGCCTCTCCGGCAAGTTATAATACTAAAACAGCTTTTAGGTGGTATCTTTCAACTTGCTCTTGCTCATTTCCTCTTTAAAACAGCTGGTATCATCAATCTTTGAGCATATCGCCACTTGGCATTGAAAACTGTTAGAAGTCAATGTTTTTACTTTTGTACCAGCGTGTTTTAGAAATCTGGGAAGATGTCATGCATTCCAGCTGCCTTCCCAACTGGCAGATCGAAGGCCGTCTCATATACAACTCTTGGAGAATGAAGGACCTAGAAACTTTTAACCGCGCTTGTGGCTATTCCTCTCATTCAGTTTATTTGTAACCTTTTTGTTAGAAGTTTGGCAGGTTGACTTAGATAAGCTGACAATGCGTTTTGATATATTGGAAACATAGATGGCAGTGGCTGAACAGTGCAGACGTGTTACAAGATTGCTCTTCCAAACTTTGCAGTTTAGTGATAATAAACTACATGCTAACATTATTTCTTGACTGAGTTGTATAGCAAGAGCCTATGTTTAAAGAATATTGATAAAATATCCTTGATAAATAGCGTTAAAGTCGAAAGTTGCTGTCTAACCTCAAACATAACCTCCAAAACGGCTGCTTGTGGTGTTTGTTGCAAGAAATTTAACAGTAGGCAAATTAAAGTATCGTGTTCGGACTGTAAGAAAGATTTTCATGGAATGTGTGTCAATGTAAGCAATGCTGACATTGAGTGTCTGGCCAGCGAGGGTACTGTGTGGAGGTGCGAGCCTTGTAGTGCTGAACGTCGCAGTAGCTTGACTTTGGAAGCACAGGCAAACGAAGGACGGCTAACACTCGAGGACCTAATGAAAGTAATTAGTGAGCTGAGAAAAGACCAAAAACAATCCCTGATAGATTTTAATACCTCGTATGAAATGATGAACACTAAATTAGATGAAAACACTGAAGCCCTCAAACAGAACACTGACAAAATGAATATGTATTTGGACAAAATTGATTCCCTTGTATCTGAAAATCAAGCACTGAAACAAAAAATCTCCACACTTGAAAATAGAATAGAAGATTTAGAACAATATTCGAGAAGAAACTGTGTAGAGATACAGGGCCTACCATGTAAACCTGATGAAGTGATGGACACAATCAAGAGTGTAGGCCAGGCATTACAAATCCCCATAGAAGACAAAATGATTGATGCATGTCACCTACTTGGCAAGAGGCCTGACTCTGAACGCCCTCCAGGTATCATAGTTAAATTTGTTCGTAGGATTGATGCTGAAAATATACTTTTGGCTAGTAGGGCCAAAAAGCTTTCTACACGACATCTGGGACAATATAGTGACAATCCTATTTATTTGAATGAATCTTTGACTCCTATGAAGAGAAAACTGCTCGCCCTGGCTAGAGAGGCCAAGACCAAGAAGAACTACAAGTGGATATGGGTGAGAGGAGGCAAAATCATGCTCAGGAAAGAAGATAACGGACCAGTATCTGTAGTTAAATGCATAGGTGATTTGGAAAAACTGTAAGTAGGCTAATTTTTATTCGCTGTACAATATTATGTTAAGCAAAATTGTAAGAGCCAATAAATATTTAACACTTAATTTTACTAGCTTTATCGTACATAATAATGTTAAGTTATCACACTTGTTATAGTAATTAAAAATGAAACAACAGGATATTAAATTCATTAGTAGAGATACTGGTATCGTATTAGCTCATCAAAATATAAGGAGTATGAGAGCAAATTTTGATTCATTCTTAGTTCATTTGTCAGTATTAACAACAAAACCAAAAATAATTGTACTTACAGAAATTTGGATTACAAACTCTGAAACTAACCTATATCAAATACCTAATTATAATGCATATTATAGAACAAATGAATTACATAGGGCTGGAGGAGTGGCCATTTTTGTCCATAACAGTATAAATCAAGTTATACAGACGGATGTTGTATTTTGCTCAGCAGACGTAATAGAACTTTACTTTACGGCACTAGGCGATAAATTTAAATTGTTTGCTTTATACAGGCTGCTTGAAAAATCTTCTGAACTATTTTTAAGTGAGATAAACAACTACCTACGGTGCGATACTTCTAAAAGTTGCAAAAACTTAATAATAATTGGAGACATGAACCTCAATTTATTAAATGATAATCCTTTAATTGATGAATATAAACTTACATTAGCATATCACGGTCTGGAATCTTTTATAAATACTCCAACTAGAATCACCGATCAATCCAAAAGCTGTATTGACCACATATTGATTAGGATTAAAAACAAACATAACATTAACCTAGAAGCAGCGGTTGTTGACAGCCGAATAACTGATCATTGTCTAACAGCTGTTTGGTTATCAACAGGCGAGGAGGGGATTCACATGCGCGACAAAGTCAAGGTCACGCAGCCAAATTGTCACTATCGCATCAATTACGAGCGTTTTAGTGAGTTACTAGATAAAACTGATTGGAATCCTGTTTTTATAGAACAAAATGCCTCACGCGCCTATGATCAGTTTATTAACATTTTTATTAATATAATGCATAGCAGCAGAGAAGAAATAAAAAATAAAAACAGGGAAATAATAAGATTGAAACCTTGGATTAGTAATGATATTTGCAAGCGTATTAAAAAAAGGAATTCGTTAATTAAAATACTAAAAAAACAGCCTGATAATCATACATTAAAAGCATATTTTATAGAATTTAGAAATAAATTGCAAGGTGATATACGTAATCTTAAAAACAATTATTACTGTTGTCTTTTTGAAAAGAATAAGCGGAATACCAAGGAAACTTGGAATATTGTTAAGGAAATTACGGGACAAAATTCAGTAAAGCATGACACAATTACTTTAGAAATTAACAATATAAAGGAAAATGACCCATTTAAAGTAGCTAATACATTCAATAGATTCTTTGTGTCAATTGCTGAAGAACTAAATGTAGGAAGAAATATAACTGACCATTTTAACTCTCTTAATTTTAAAAATTATTTCACAGAATCAAATATACCTCAATCAATGTTCCTGGGTCCTGTGGTGGAAAATGATATTTTGAATGCCGTTAATTCATTAAAAAATGGAAAATCACCAGGAATAGATGGTATCAATTCACAAATTGTAAAAAAATTCTGTAAAAAGTTCGTTCAAGTTCTATTGCATATTATAAATCTTAGTTTTGAAACTGGGGTTTTCCCTGAAAAAATGAAAGAAGCCGTAGTAATACCGATATACAAGAAAGAATCAAAATTAAATTGTAGTAACTACAGACCAATATCATTACTCTCAACGTTTTCAAAAATAATAGAAAAGATTATGAAACAAAAACTCGTATCATTTTTGGAAAAGGTAAAATTTTTTAGTAATAATCAATTTGGATTTCGTCAAGGAATGAACACGGAAACAGCACTTTTAAATTTTATGAATATAGTTTCAGGAGGGTTAAATAGTGACAAAAAGGCAAGTGGTCTTTTTCTAGATATTACTAAAGCCTTCGATACGGTGGATCATAGAATTTTACTTGATAAGTTATTTAACTGTGGCTTAAGGGGTGTCACTTATAATTGGTTTAGAAGCTATTTGACGGGTAGAAAACAGTGCGTTAAAGTAAATGGTATATTGAGTGAAATGTGTGAAATTAAGTATGGTGTACCTCAGGGATCAGTATTAGGTGCTATCCTTTTCTTAATATACATTAACGATCTCTGTTGTGGAAATTTTCACGGGCAAGTCACTTCATTTGCAGACCACACTGCTTTGTGTTATGTAAATAATACATGGGAGGACATTGAGCATCAAATAAACTCTGACTTAGAGGCTATTCAGTGGTGGTTTTTCAAAAAAAACATGGTATTAAGCTCGACTAAGACTAGTTATTTAAATTTCTGTTTAAGAGGAGAAGCTTCTTTTACAAATCAAATAATATCTAAATGTCTTGATTGTATTTGCAAATATAGGGTGTGTAATGTGGACTGTGCTGAAGTAAAAAGCGTGGAAAGCATAAAGTACTTGGGTGTTGTTCTAGAAAAAGGGCTTACATGGAAAATTCATGTACTGAATTTAAAGAAGAAACTTAATAATATTTTACGCTTATTCTACTTTTTACGTAGCCTTTGTAATAATGATGTATTGCGAACGTTATATTTTTCTTTGGTACACAGTAGACTGGACTATGGTATTGCATGCTGGGGGGGAACGTATATTTCAAACCTAAAAAGTTTAATGACAAGTCAGAAACACTTTGTTAGATTAATATTAAGGAAAAATAAAACTGAAGCATCTTTTCCTCTGTTCTGTGTATTGAAAATATTACCACTAAGATACATGTACTCCTATAAAGTTTTGACAATATTTTACATTCGAAGTCGGAACAGTACACAATTGAGCATCCACAAATATAAATTACGCAATTCAAAAGATCTGTATGTTCCTAAGCCAACCAATACATATTTTACAAAAACGTTTGACTACCAAGCTCCTAAAATGTACAATAAACTGCCCAATGAGATTCGGAATTGTAAAACTATT
This sequence comes from Stictocephala bisonia, assembly GCA_035578905.1. Taxonomy (NCBI): domain Eukaryota; kingdom Metazoa; phylum Arthropoda; class Insecta; order Hemiptera; family Membracidae; genus Stictocephala; species Stictocephala bisonia. Next base: position 251,443 of record JAQJVL010000890.1, read on the forward strand.
AACAATTTTACAAAATCTTTAAGAAAGTGGTTATTTTCTATTGATGAAATAGAGCAGATCTATTTCTGTAACTTTCAACCAATACATAATATCGACCTTTAAAATTTAATATTTATAGGCTCAAGCTACTCTCTGTTAGTAATTGTCTTAAAAACTATGTCAGCTAGGAGTAAAGTTTGGAACTATGTTTTGTTTATTTTTTTGCAATTTTATTCATTGTTCATAGCCACAAATGTGTATTAATAGGAATGTTTCTGTACCTCCAAACAGGCTTAGCCTTGGAGGTCTATATTTTCGAAACATATTTATGGGTTATTATGCATGTATGTATGTAATGTTTGTAGATTTGTTTTGGAAATAAACGTTTATTATTATTATTATTATTATTATTATATAATCTTAGATCTTGGACGCAGCATTATCAAGGGATCTACTTCCAAGGGGATTACCGGTAGACAGTTCCCGCTGGCTACTACGAGTAATATTTTGGATTTTCTATTGTATTTTCCCACTTCCCTCTTGTTTTTCAGATATAATTAAATTCAATGATACATTGTAGTAACAAATAAACAAATAAATAAATAAACCCTACACAATTTCTATAATTGGTAAAAATGTTTTTTAGAGTATATACATAAAATTATTGTAAACCACAAACAAAATAACAGGTAAAGATGGAGTGAGGTGGGGTTGGTAGAATTTAGGTAAAGCCAGTGTAAATCCAACTAATGGCTTCTGCTTCGGCTTTGATTTACGCAGGCTTAAGATGATGAAAGTACTTAAGTTATGGCAGTATTTAATGTGGATAAAAAGTGTTGAAAAATTGTTTCTTTATTTATTATTAAACGATTTCAGTATATCAGCCAAATTTCACTGTTTACGGTAACTTTATTAAGCGAACATATTTTCAGCAGATATGTGATTTTAATCTAATAAGTTCGTCATAGTTACAAAGGAAAATTTACTAAGATATTATTTCAAAAACCTGATTTTATTTCAACCAAAATTACTATTTATTAACACTTTCAACTACATATTAGAAATTGTATATTCTACAATAAATACCTTTATAAGCACATATATAAAATGTCTAGGGAAGTATCATATTATTGTAAATCTATAATACCGTTCCAATGAAGCTATCAGTACAAAAAGCCACACTATTTATTCAGTCTTAATACAGCGTACAAATATTTTTGTAATTTCTTTTACCTGAAGTTACTTTACTTATACGACAAGTTGTTGAGGATAATTTATTTATTCTTTGATTCTCGTGCTTTAATTGGTTTTGCTTTATTTTTAATGGGTATATTTACTAACTGTCGTCTTTTATAAATGTCCAGTTAGGTGTATAACAATTTAAGTACTAATTTAAAATTAACTGAAGAACTAATCTTTCGTACTATTTTTTTTGCTATTTTTTTTTAAGTTATTGCACCCAAAAATATAAAGCTAATGGAATGCAAGTAAACACTTGCGGGTATGTTTTTTTGAATACAAAAACCAAGCAGTGGAAAATGTTATTACAAAAATGTAATTCATCTTCCTTTTGGTAATCTTTACTGGCTTTCCGCTTTTTTTAACTTATAATAAACTATGTACTAAGTTCTAAAGATTATGATATCTTTAGAATTATTATTAATTATTATGATATCTTTTTTTTTTTTTTAAACTAACTAAAAATGTGTGTGGTAAGGTATCGTTACGTTTCCCTTATCTCTCACATTTCCCTCTACCCCCATCCTCGACTCAATAGTCGAATGAACAGACATCGACTGCTGGAAACATTATAAAACAGACGCCTGGTAGTCAAAAATCAACGCATACTCTCCTAAATACACGTAGGTACTGTCATTATTTACAAAGTTACATACGAGTAAAATGGTGAACGAGTCCTAAGTTAACCGGAGGAGTTATGCTGCATCGTACTGGATATATCGTATGGTGCAGGGGTTGCAATCCCCCTATGGTGGAGAGGTTGCATGAGGTATGATGTTCACGTCTACAGCAATCCTCAGCTATACGTATCCCCTTGGTAGTCCTAAATGTACGATGATTTTGCTAGCTAAACTGTTATATCACCGATGTGTTTTCCAATAGTTACAGAAAAAAGACGTACTGTCACACAAACGTTACTGAAGTAACAGCTTAATTTTAAGGGCTTATGTAACAGTATAAACACATTTGACAGTAAAATATAAGGCTTACAAAGCTTTAATTATGTAATACTCAAATAAACATTGATAAGTAAAAACAAAAATGTTACTAGTATTACATTTACGAATTTTAAAATCTTTGCACGTTATAAAATACCATATATTTATCATAAAGAAGTAATTTAAAATATCTCATAAAAGTACTAACAACACTAAATTACAAATATCTTTTATTAATAAAGCTTAATATTTATAAACTAAAAAAGTTACTTTTCCTTTTCTTATATAAGATATTATACATTTGTATTACGTTTAAAAACTGAAATTATAACAAACCCAGTTTTAGAAAATAATAAATTAATTAAAGTCTTACAGAAATGATGAATAAGGAAGGTTTGGAGTCCTTTAAAAGCTTCAGTCCCATATATAACAGAATCAGGAATAAAACATAAGTGGGTTTATCTGGTTTGATACTCGTCTCAAGGGAGAGATTCAAGCGTTCAACCCAAACACTTTCGTATAATACATTGTTGTAACACGTCCTTTTGGTCACAATGCCTTACAGTATAAAGAGGATATCATTTTCCATAAAATAAAACTAAAACTATAAAAAACATACTACCATATGGCTTTCCACATTGTTAATTATATCTCGTTTCATACCGCTATAAGTTTATGATTTTTTTTAAAATTAAACGTCAAAATCAACTATCCTTGTTAGAGGATCATAAAAAAAAAACTTATTGATGCAACAAATTGGTATACAAAAATATAACTTAAAAAAATAACTTTTTTTACATGCCAATGTATTATAGTTTACTCCCTTTCTTCTTGGCTCTGACTGTGACGTGCAATAAGTTCGGCTTTTGTCAAAGCAACAATAGGTGTCAGCAGGGTTTGTTACTGAATTAATGTCCCCATCTTATGTATTACTAAATCTGGTGCACCTTAAACCTCCTCTAACAACACCCTTTGTTCTTGGCTCTGACTGTGACGTGCAATAAGGTTCGGCTTTTGTCAAAGCAACAATAGATGTCAGCAGGGTTTGTTCCTGGGTAAATGTCTCCCTCTATCTGGTGCACCTTAAACCTCCTCCAACAACACCCTTTGTTCTTGGCTCTACCGTGACGTGCAATAAGGTTCGGCTTTTGTCAAAGCAACTGGTGTCAACAAGTTTTGTTACTGGATAAATGTCTCCAGTCTATTTATTACTCAATTTGGTGCACCTTCAACCATCTCCAACAACGCCCCTTGTTCTTGGCTCACAAAACAACATATTATAAATTTACTGTTGAAAAAAAACAGTAATTAATAAAAAGACAATCTTTACATTGTTAATAAATATACTTTTTTCTAAAATAAACTAACACCATATTAATAAAATCCATTCAAAATATATACTGTTTAGGTACAAAATACCTTCAACGTCAATGACCTAATGTAAGTTAATTAATAATAAATACAATAAATTTGTCATTTATCGTGAATTCTGTTTCACGTTTACTTAAATAAAGCAGAATCAGTATAACAGAGTTGTTGATACATTTGTAAAGAGATATTTAAGTGCTATGCTAATATTATATTTTATTAGAGGCATTAATATTAAATTATACGACGTAGCATCAGCTAATGTTCAATTAAAACGTGTACATTATAACTGATATATGACAACAATATTAACAACATAATAACATATACATGATTGGTAGATATGGGAACCTTAATAAAATCACAATACAAATTAATTTAGCCGCAAAGGCACTAAAATTTATAAGCTGTAGCTTAAATATATTTATGTTAATAATCTAAGTCAAAAAATTCATCTCAAAATCATTTAGTTATTGAATAGTATACGAGAAAACCTGACGCGTAATGAACAAGATAATCCGATTCCTGGCTATCGCAATTTCCCAGAAGAAGTTGGAAGGTCCTTGTCAATAAGACAGTTTTCAATGACTGAAGTGTTAAGAACGAGGCAATCCAATTCCTGGCTATCGTTATTTCCCAGAAGAATTTGGAAGGTCCTTGTCAATAAGACAGTATTTAATGACGACTGAAGCGTTAAGAACGAGGTAATCCAATTATATCATAATTATCTCAGAAGACGTTGGGAAGGTCCTTCTCAATAAGACAGTATTTAATGACGACTAAAGCGTTAAGAACGAGGTAATCCAATTATATCATAATTATCTCAGAAGACGTTGGGAAGGTCCTTGTCAGTAAGACATTAATCAATGACGGAGCTTGGCTAATTGACAATTAAGTCCTTTATTCCTCAGGCCACCTCTTCTTGTTTACAAATGATTCCACCTCCTTACATATGAAGGGGTTTTAATGATTTAGTTATTAAATTAATTATAAAGAAAAAACTGTTTTAGAACGACAAACATTTTCTGTAAGGTAACAAGCGGTTTTAAGTTTGTATTGTAAGTTCCTCCCCAGCATATTATCCCATATTCTAGCCTACTATTAATCAGCGCAAAATAAAGAGATCTTAGCACTACCAAGGGACAAACATCCTTCAAAAAATAAAACAAACGGATACTAGTAGTAATCCTACTTTTCAATCTTATGATTTGCGCTTTCCAGTTTAATTCACTATCTAAAATTATCCCCAAGTATTTAAAGTCTGCCGAATCTTGGAACATTGATTGCAAAAGGCTATTGAGTTAACTAAACACTCCATGCATTTGTAGTAGATATCCCCTTCGAATTGAATGCTCTTCCTTAGTGAAAAATTTATGTACATTGTCTTTTCTATACTCAATACCAATTTATTATTTAAAAACCACCAATTGAGTAAAGTTGAAACCTCATTCATATTGGAACAAACTGTTTCCCAATCAGGCTCAATATAACTTAGGGCGGTGTCATCAGCAAAAGCTGTAACGTTCCCCCTGAATTTACCATTACACAAGTCATTTATAAAAATTAGAAAAAGAATTGCCCCCAACACTGATCCCTGTGGGACTCATTCCTAATGGAATGAAATAGGCAATATTTTACTTTACTTCGAAATAAAATGATTTTCAACGACTTATTTATAAATGTTTTTAATCTAAAAAGAGTGTAGCCTAAAGGTATAATGAACTTAAATAGGCCTATACAAAAATATCCACATGATAAGTCATAATTATTACAATAAATCAAAATTGTAAACAAATACTTTCAAACAACTGCTGTGACATTTTATATTCTATACATAACAATATATACGATCAATGTTTACATGTAAAACTGTACAAATGAAGGAAGTATTCGCTGTTAACCATGATTCTAGTTGTTCTTATTCTTAGGATATTCTTTTATAACAACACAGTATTGATATTTGTTCTTTGCAAATTAACAGAATATACAAGAATATACACCCACGTAAAAAGCCTGTTGCCTACTGAACTACAGCACTAACGGGAGAACAACAAGCCTTCCAGAATATACAAATATATTTTCTCTTCCTTCCTAGTAGAAACAATTAAAATGGAGACTAAACATTACAACAATACCCAGACGTAGTTATTCCTATTGATATTATGTATTATTTTTCAATACTAATTTACTAAATAAAGCGGTAAAATACCCAGGATTATCATAAGGTGAGTAATGTTTACAGTTCCTAATAATAATAGCCATTGTAAAATTAGGATAAACTTGTTGAGGAAGTACAATACATTATCAGAAACAAGTTGTAACAATAACGCCTGCGGAAACAAAAGGCTCGAGACTTGCAAGAATGAGAATTACATTCCGCCCCAGCCCCCTCCGCCATTAATCAAATAAAGTTCCTCAACAAGCTTTCCCAAAGCCACTTCAACTAGAGCCTTATTGAAGCGTTTCTCCTTTCTTGAAAAGTCTTGGACTTGTTTAGTGACTCTTCAACTCAATATTTATCGTTATTTGTGCCATACAATTGTAACTTTTGATTTGAATGTATTTTAAATTGTTTGTTATTGAAATATCCTGTGGAGTCCCACAGGGATCAGTGTTGGGAGCAATTCTTTTTCTAATTTTTATAAATGACTTGTGTAATGGTAAATTCAGGGGGAACGTTACAGCTTTTGCTGATGACACCGCCCTAAGTTATATTGAGCCTGATTGGGAAACAGTTTGTTCCAATATGAATGAGGATTCAAATTTACTCAATTGGTGGTTTTTAAATAATAAATTGGTATTGAGTATAGAAAAGACAATGTACATAAATTTTTCACTAAGGAAGAGCATTCAATTCGAAGGGGATATCTACTACAAATGCATGGAGTGTTTAGTTAACTCAATAGCCTTTTGCAATCAATGTTCCAAGATTCGGCAGACTTTAAATACTTGGGGATAATTTTAGATAGTGAATTAAACTGGAAAGCGCAAATCATAAGATTGAAAAGTAGGATTACTACTAGTATCCGTTTGTTTTATTTTTTGAAGGATGTTTGTCCCTTGGTAGTGCTAAGATCTCTTTATTTTGCGCTGATTAATAGTAGGCTAGAATATGGGATAATATGCTGGGGAGGAACTTACAATACAAACTTAAAACCGCTTGTTACCTTACAGAAAATGTTTGTTAGAGTAATTATGAAGAAGAACAAATTTGAACCGTCCTCCCCATGTTTTGTGCTTTTAAAGATTTTACCCATAGGGACTCTTTTTATATATAAGGTCCTAAAGTATATTACAATAATGGTAGGCTCTTGAATAATGATAACCCTTATAGGATTAGATTAATAAATGCTAATTTGAGTTCTGTACCTAAACCAAATTTAACGTTCTATACACGAACATTTAATTTTATAGCACCACGTATATATAATAAATTACCATATAGTATCAAAATTGAAAGCAATGTTCATAGGTTTTTAAAATACTTACGTGAATGGCTATTGTCGCAACAAAACATTGGGGAAATGTTGCAAATTATAAGTTAGCAATCTATTGTATTGTTTGTTTCTTGTCATGTAAATTTTTTTGTTTCGTTTTGTGTTTGATAGTATTGTATATATCTATGTTAGAAATAGTTTAATTTGCAGAAACGTTTAATAAAAATTTATTTAGTTTTAAACATGGGTAAAAGCACACTTTTAAAGATAATTTCTAAGTAGTCCAATTCAGTGTACACAAAGTAAACTATTCTGCTTTTGAGCTCTATATACCAAATATATTTTTATTTTTGAATGAAGGACCCCCTGAACAGACTTTATCAGTCTTAGGGGCCCTATTATTTTACTCTCTTATGTAAATTATAAACAGTAAAAGTTTAGATATTTTGGTCAGCCTGGATAGGAATAAAATAAAAACATAAAAAAAAGTAGAACTGTGTATTTATTTGTTTGGTTTTTTACTATACATACTATTGTTGGATAGGTAAAAAAAAAAAAAAAAAAATGTACAACTGTGTTTATTTATTACTGTTTGTCTATTTATTACTATACATACTATTGTTGGATAGGTATAAAAAAAAATGTACAACTGTGTTTATTTATTACTGTTTGTTTATTTATTACTATACATACTATATTGTTATAAGTTTAATACATCAGTTAAATGTTATTTGAATGTAACAATAATTCCTCTAATTGAGAGAAAAATAAATAATTTATTATTTATTATTTATTATGTAGTTCTTATGATGTTTTCTTCACCAAACCCTAAATTATTTGATAATTTGTAATTAGTTTTGTGCACATATTATTGTTCAATGTGCAAAACATGACTTTAAAAGTAGTTACACATTTATTTAACTACCTACCCTGCACATACTTTAAACAAAAATATATTTGTAAAAGTAACATATATTACTGAGAACGTCTCAACTAGTAACTTACTAGAACTGGATCACATAACAACTGTGAAGTAACAAGCTTGGAGGTCATCAATTCTAGCACTTACAAGATATGAAGCAGTCGTATACATTCTAATAAATACGGAATTATGTACTAGTAACAAAGTCCGATTCCCAATATCTCTAAGCAGGATATGACTTAAATATTTTTTTGGCTCATTAGATAGTTGTTAGACTTAGTTGAAAAATATCTAGCATACCATAAAATTTTTCTGAAATGTTCTCTCGTATGAAGAGACTCAAACTTCATTTGTGACAACAGTTAATTTAATAATCTGTTGATTTGTAATACATTTTGAATAATTTTCAAACTTGCCATCAGTCAACTTCCGAGGAATACGTTAAAAATACTGTGGTGACTGCAATCGGAGTAAATAATATTAAATAACAAATATAAAGTTAAATAATAAAATGTTATTATTATTTAAAATAATCAAAAAAGTGGTAGGGTTAAATATTGACCGATATATATGCAAATTTTTTATGCCCAAATCCTAATGTTTTTCGTATTTATTTTCATCAGGAGAGCTTCTCAGTTGAGACGAAATTCCTTTCACCTGCCTAGACGAGGCTTGTTGGACCACTGGCTTTTAACGTTACTTCTGTACCACAATAGTGGTACAGCGCATATAAACTCTAAAGGTAATTCTTTTAATACAGCAATAAAAATATATTTTATTCTTGTCACAGCAAAACAATTCAATAAGAGTTCCATTCATAAAGTGCACTCTTTTGTATAACTGTTAGTATTTTTAATTAACAATGTTATCCGGATTCCACGGTATTTAACCATTTATTGGTTAAAATTGGATACTATTTAATAGATTCTTTTGCCGGAAATTATTTTGCAGTCTTTTTATGACAAAAATCAGTATTGAGTGAGGTTTTGTGAGTCTGAGGGATCAAACTTTTTATTTGAATTTTTAAATAATGTCTCTTACAATTTTGAATGGCACTATTAAAAATAGTCTTTATAATTATTCAATATTCATTTCTAAGACGCCGTACGTAGAGATACAGTATGACCAAATATAAGGGGTGAATTAGTGTGATGAGTATATATGAACGAGTGTAGTCATTGTTACTATCTCAGTTCGACTTAGCTCATAAACGACAATTTATTAACAGCCCGATAGCCAGGGATACTATGGGACTTACGTAGAATCCGACCCACGTAGTGTTGGTCTGATTTTCAGCTAACTGACATGTCTGACACTTAGTTTTCTTCCCTACACAACATCAGAACCTTTACTACCATTCGAAATGGACATTCCAGACTTCTATAATAGTGTCCATGTCGATGGCGACCATTGAGTAGATGCCGTGTTGGTATTAAGAAGACCGAGCATGGAACCTATCGCTTACAATCTCCTCAACACTCTGTCCCCAAGTAGCTGGGTTACAACACTGCGTTACTAGTTCTGACTGACATTCAATTTGAATATACATGACTACATAACAAGGAAATTATGAGTATTAGTTGAGACCTTATTTGTACGAGAGGAGAGAAGAATTGCTCTTAGGAAGAAGTGCTGGACGTGTTATTGTAGGTCTGTCACTACACAATAACGTACATTTTGACTCATACTAAGGCTAAGGAGGGACCGAAGTATTCTATTCGTTTTTGATTGTTTTTACGAGAGAAACATTTAGTGAAAACTTAGAGTGGTAGTAAACATTAGCGATTCCACTGTTAGTGTATAGAAGGGTGAATAACTTGGGGCCAACAGCACTGAGCCATCATTGGCAATAAATGTAGTTCCTAATTACAATAGGCATTGACTATATTAGAACACACCTTAGAAGCTGAATGCTAAGTATATAATTGGACCAAATCCCTCGTTATCTGATCACATGTAATACTTAAACAAGCCTTGCCGTCTCACATGGCCACTCGTTTTTTATTGTAGTTTATATATTTATTTATTTATTATTATTATTTTTTTTTTTGTAACTGCAATTCTTTTACTACCTTGCCACACTAGCTAAACTAATTAAACAAATTAAAGAAAAGTGAATTTTTAAAGTGTTATAGTTCCTAGATTTAAGTTCTAATATTACGTATTATAAACATAGGCCTATGGTTTATTCAAAAATATTATCTAGATTGTTTCAATTCCAAGTACTGATCTCAGTTATTATTATACCAAAATTACAAATAAATTTTTATTTGGTGGGGCCAAAAAATAAATACAATTTATAATTTTTGTATTCAATTTTAATTTAACCGGCTAATTAATTCTATATACTGGGTACAATGTTCTTAAGGGTATGTATTTTTCGTGATGGTGTTCATTACTATTTTATTTTAAAAAAGCTACACATCACTTAGTTTTATTAAAAAAATGTTATATTTCGGCTTACAATCTAAAGCCATTTTCAAACATAAATAGTTTTTAAAAAAATATAAATTAATTAATAGATCATATGTTTTAAAAATATATAACAGATGATTTGATCAATGAAAATAGTTGAATACATACTATATAAATTTTGATAAAAACTATTTAGTCACTTATTAATTTTGAATTTTGAATTTTATTTAATACTTCTGATTTAATAATAGGCAGGTATATTGAGCATAAGGTGGCACTAGGTTGTGAAATGCAGCTTTCTACAGCCATACATGCTGCTTCTTTTATTGTTCTTTCTTTCCATTTACTTTCTTTATATACTATATACTTGCTGCTGTCCATTGGTATAAAAAAAAAAAAAAATGGGTACAATGTATCACGATCACTGTAGGTAAAATAATATGCATTCACGAGACTACTAATAAATATAATCGTTGCACATGAACGAGGATAATTTTAAAAGCATTATGATCTATGTACTATGGTATATTTAATATTAAAATATTTTTTAGTACTTGAAATGTCTCTTATAATGTAAAATTGGTGAATGGACAATTTTAATTAAGTGATAGCTTTGTCAGAATGTTCTGTTTCTGAGCTCTAGTGATGAGATCAAGCTCCCAATTAGGGATTATCATTAAGCTTGGATTAGAGATGGTGAACTTGCTAATGTATCAAAGCACAATGCAATCCTCATTATTATCAATGGTGTAAAGTATGAAATCATCTATCATTCTTTACAGCAGTAAAATTAAACTGTCTTAACAACAAAAAGCATCAAATACTAGCAGTTTCAATTATAAATTAAATATTAGTTTACATGCATTTCCTCATAAAAAAATATCATAAAATCGCATATAAATAATGATGTATGGTAACCAGTAGTGTATATAAACTGTATTTTCTAAGGTATACGACTTTCGAAACGAGATATAACATTAAAAGGAGAAGGTATGAAACATAAAATGAAATCAATAAATAAAACCGTTAGTACAAACTTTCGTTTCATACTGTTATATATTATCTCCCGTCACAGAGCTAACCCTGAGTTTCGTAACCATTCAACACCTGCTTCTATGATTGAATGAAGACCAGCTAATCCCCACGAAAAAGACGCAATGGGCAATCCTAGAAACAAGCTACCTATTATTTTAATCTACGTTATGATAATAATGTGTACAAAACTTGTCTAAATCCTGTTATAAACATAATAAATTGTCAAATAATGTTTCAAACATACCATATATGGTAGAGTAAAAACTAATGGCTCAACAATCGTGGTTAGGAAATACTATATCATCTACTATAGGTAAAATTAAGTTATGGTTTGCTTACTAGTTTACAATATTCAAGTGACATTTAACGTTGGGCAAAGAACATATTTTTCCATTTTACGTATTTCTTACTTCCTAAATTTCCATGACTAAGAGGCAACTTGGATATTTTTTAATAATCATGTCTTACTATAAAGTGATTCTTCAGTTCATAATTTTTTAGTATGACGTAGAACATAGAACACCTATAGAACTGTATCGTGTTTTGTTATTTTAAATGAGTTAATGTACTTACTAAACGGTCATTACAACTCTTGCTATATACTTTTTGTGATTTGTAATCGACTTTTTGTAATTTAATGTATATTTTATGAAAAAATAAATTTGTTGTTTAATTTATTTTCGACATTTGTGATTTGTGTTGATTATTTGTGCGTTCTAAGGATTTTGAATTTAAATGTTCAATACGTAGCAAGGTAAATCTATCTACAGTATGAGTTTATTTACTATTTATTTTCAAGGATAAATGTAATATTCCTGAAAGTATTTATCAAATTAACTATTATTATATACTTAATTAACAAATTAAGTCTTAGTTATAACTGAGTCGTTTTGTGATTTCAACCTTTCTCATCCCAACACTAAAAGAAAACGTAAAATATAATTGGTTTTTCTAAACATCTGAATAATTTGGAAAGTACCTTAAATGAAATAAAGACGGGTTCATTTACAAGGAGTAAGAGGTGGTCTGAGGTATAAAGGGCTTAATTGTTAATTAGCCAAGACCCGTCATTGATTACTGTCCTAGTGATAAGGACCTTCCGAACATCTTTTGTGATAATTACGACAGCCAGGAATGGAACTGTCACGTTCTTTACGCCTTAGTTAGACATTACTGTCTTAGTGACAAGGACCTTCACCACGCCTTCTGGAATAATTGCGACAGCCAGGAATTGGACTGTCTCGTTCTTTACGCCTTCAGTTAGAGATTACTGTCTTAGTGACAAGGACCTTCCCCACGCCTTCTGTTATAATTACGACAGCCAGGAATTGGACTGTCTCGTTCTTTACGCCTTCAGTTAGAGATTACTATCTTAGTGACAAGGACCTTCCCCATGCCTTCTGGGATAATTACGACAGCTAGGAATTGGACTGTCTCGTTCTTTACGCCTCAGTTAGAGATTACTGTCTTAGTGACAAGGACCTTCCCCACGCCTTCTGTGATAATTACGATAGCCAGGAATGGAACTGTCTCGTTCTTTACGCCTTAGTTAGACATTACTATCTTAGTGACAAGGACCTTCTCAACGCCTTCTGTGATAATTACGACAGCCAGGAATGGAACTGTCTCGTTCGTTACGCCTCAGTTATAGATTACTGTCTTAGTGACAAGGACCTTCCCCACGCCTTCTGTTATAATTACGACAGCCAGGAATTGGACTGTCTCGTTCTTTACGCCTCAGTTAGAGATTACTGTCTTAGTGACAAGGACTTTCCCCATGCCTTCTGTTATAATTACGACAGCCAGGAATTGGACTGTCTCGTTCTTTACGCCTTCAGTTAGAGATTACTGTCTTAGTTACAAGGACCTTCCCCACGCCTTCTGTTACAATTACGACAGCCAGGAATTGGACTGTCTCGTTCTTTACGCCTCAATTAGACATTACTGTCTTAGTAACAAGGACCTTCCCCACACCTTCTGGGATAATTACGACAGCCAGGAATTGGACTGTCTCGTTCATTACGCCTCAGTTAGAGATTACTCTATTAGTGATGAGTATTATTTTTTATTCTACCAATTATACTACTATCTTAAATTAAAAATGTTTAAGAAAAACACAAGCCTGTTATAATCGCTTTAATTTAAAAGATAACTAACTATAGTTAAGTAGTTTGTTCCAACTTATGAGGAATTTAAAGAATAAACGATTATGTAACCTCAACGTTTACTTAACAAATGTTTATTAAGTAAATGTATATAGTTTTTACTGTAGCCAAATTTAAAGTTAAGAATATTAGTAAGTAATGATAGTAGATATAAAAGAATGAAAGTGTTAATACTGTGTTAGCCGCTCTTAAGTGACATAAATGATGTTAAAGGTTGTGGGTTTAACAATTAGGGTATTTCAAGGTACCTGATCCCAATAAACACCAGAAAGGTGAGTAACGTGAAACTCCCTTTGTGTCTTGAGGTTAGAGCCACTTTCACTTTAGTCGCAACCACCAGCCTCGATAATTACAATGGATGACTTAACTTTGTCGTGTTAACCTACAAACAAAACCACTCATGCTTAAAATTAATATAAATTATGTAGGTAATGAATATATGTATGTTATGAACTTTAAATATAAAGGTCTAAAATATATAAATGCCTAATAGTATGTGAGTGAAAAATGGAAATTTTTTTTAAAATTAATTATTATAAAAATAATGCTATTTATTAATAAAATGTTACATTGAGAATTGTATTAAATGTATAAAAATATATATTATGTAGATAGTACACTGAAATAAAATCAAACACAATAATCGATAAGTAAACAATAAATAAATAACAGCTAAAAACTATATAATGTGGTCAAAGTACTGAGTTATTTTTCAGCCTATATTTACTTTCATAAAATAAGTAATTGATTTACAATAGCCGATAATCCTGCAGTGAGATATTTTGCAACATATGTTAGATAAAGAAATTTTAAATATTTTATACTTCTATGTAACGTATTTTTCTTTGTAGCTTTATATTCGTTATTGAAGGGCAGTTACAGTAAGGGAGACTAGAAAGGTGCTTTCCTATTCATACTTGGAATTTAATGTAATTCGCTATTATAAAATTACATTAAATAAATTAAATTAAATTACATACATACATACATACATTACATTAAATTAAATTACATGTCCACCTCATCCATTCAAATACGACCAATTAAAGTGGCTATTGGTCACAGTACAGGGTTAAATATATAAATTTAAATTTATAAACCATAAACTTACGTAAACTCGTAGAATGTAAAATGCCACACGAATTTAGAGCTATCGTTCAGAAAATATGTACAAAATCCATTTTTTAAATAAAAAATTTTTCGAATAAAATGTTTGTATTCTATTAGGTCTTATGATATAAATTATTTGATAAAAAATAAGGTTTTTGTTCAACTTTTTTTGATGATTTTTTTTATTAAAAATACATATTGGTGGATAGATTATTAACGAAGCATTTTTTGATGTATATTAGAACTTATCGTCTTATTTTTTACACATGGAACCACATTCTTAAGTTTTGGAACGTAGTTTTAGACTACCTTGCTTATCATGGCAAAGAGTTTTTTTTTCTTTTAAAATAAATAAAGTAGATGAGCGGAAAATGTGTTTATAAAATTATAGCTCAAATAAAGCTAGTAAGTAAGAAATGGAGTTATTAAGAATAATCCAAGTAAAACTATGGAATAATAACCGAATGAAAGTTCAAATGTGTTATTCCGATAAGCTAAATAATAGTGATTCATCTAATAGTTGATTCATTTAATCATTTTTAGTATTTTTAAATTTTAATACCGTTGTTATTGCGTTGAAAACAACTTATGAGTTTCACTATTGAAAGCAATAAACGATTGATCGTTGATTAGAATATTTTATATTTACTCAATTTATAAATAATTACTTGTTTAATTTTACGTAATAATTAATTAATAAATTAGCCTTTTAAAGTTGTTACAAAAAAAGTGTTTGTTTTTATTTTTAAAAATACTATTTTTTTATTACTTAAACTTTAGGATTTAGGTATTTAAAAAAAAAAATGTTCATACTAGGGATTGTATGATGTTGCAATAAACGGTATAGGAACGAGATACTGAACCTTTGTTTATATTGTGTTCTACAGTAGCAATAACCGTTATATCTCAGCTCCCAGTCCCTTAAGACCTATAAACTATCGGCAAACGTTGTAGTTAAAACATTATATAGCAAGCATTCTTGTACTATAGTGTTACATAATATAGAATTATATAAACGTACAGATTGAATAGTTTGAAGGTTTTAAGCTGGCATTTGTTTTCAAAATAGTTCCTGTATTTTTATTTTTATTTACCGACTTGCATACAAAGCACAATATAAACGTAAATAATCATAATTTATTATTTATGACTAGTCATATTACATCATGTAAAAGCCAAATAAAACATACAACATATGTTAATGGGTAGACTTTTGATGTAACGTAAGTGTCGGCACTAGTAGTACAGTGCTATAAACCAACTATTTATAAACCAATTGTTGTAGAGATTTAAGGCAATATGTAGTATGTACGATCATATTTAATGCCGACATGACGTCCGCTCAATGGTTGCTATCGACGTGGACACTCTACAGAAGTCTAGGATGACCATATTGGGTGATCGTCAATGTGTGGATGCTGTGTAGTGAAAGCTGAGATATCGGTCTTGTCAAAGCTGAAACCCAGACCAATGGTACGTGGCTCGTATTCCACTTAAGGATGTAAGTTTCTTAATTGCCATGGTTATTTGGCTATTATTTAATGGTCCTTTCTAAGCACAAGTCGAACTAAATTATTAGTAACCAGACTTGTGTAGTCATCCAAACTCATTATATATTCATATAATCATTCATTATACACACAAACCTGTATTGTAATCACATGTGTGACTAACCGAAATAAATTACAGTACTGCATTACGTTTTTACTAAAAGTGCAACTCAACAAATAACGTAAGAGTTAAAGTGTTTACTTTATGTTAATAACAAACTTGAGCTCTGTAATGCCTATGATATGTAGTAGGTAGAACAGGAATTAGACCTCTTTTTTATTAACAGTCGATAATGATAGAATGATAACAGTCATATTATGATTAACGATTGTAATACATACTATTTTCATATACGTAATGTTTTGTGAAAATGCAATGGTACTAATCATGTATATATTTTATGATTATATATTATAATACTTAGCCACTCACTTAAATCATAAACCAGCACAGGCTATATAGGTATCGATTCAACAGTACACAAATGATAATTAATAATGTAAAGGTCATATTTTACATATCCATTTGAACTGTGGTTAAGGGCGGTTTGAGGAAATACGTTTCCGGTGCAGCAGGAAACACAACGGATGTTTGTTTGAAGTGATTTACAACTGTAGAACCTCTCTCTTCAATGTATTCAAGTTTTATATGCCATATAATTGAATAATTTCCACTCAAATCAGTTTCCAAAGAGATAATTAACTATGGCAGCATAAAAACTTTTTTGTTTGTATTTATATCGGAATAACCTGGTAATTTTTTATACAAAAGGAATGTATTGTGTTATTGGAAGTATTTTGTTGTTTTTTTTTTGTTTCTTTTTGTTTTTTTTTTCGTCTAATGACAAGCAAAGATCTTTGCCCACATATTAGTATATTTATATGTTAAAATAAGCAGCGTATGGTCTCTTTTCAATCAACGTTAATTTTGAATTGTGATCATGTCCTTGTGTAAATTTATTTCTTGATTATTCTACTCCATTACTGCATGTGTTGAAGTTACATAGTTATTAAGAACATTGTTTGATGGAATATATACACAGTAGAATTTAAAGATTTTAGCTAGATACTTAATGTTTACTAATTGTTGCACTGATTCTCAACTCCTACAAACATAGCACTAATTAAATGATCTTTGTTTTTAAATGTTCAATATCACAGATATACGTCTCACTAACAAAACTATCCGTCTTATTTTTTTTTCATAAATTAAATTTTGGTATTTGTATTTTTACGTCATAATGCTACACAGCTACTATAGAGTTTTAAATTGTAAATTAAATATAAAATTAAGTTAGATTTATTTTTAAACTTTTTAAAAGTTTAATTACATCATATTTTTAAAGAATTAACCAATAACCTCCATTGTCAAGCACCAGTATTATTTGATTAATATTAATATAATAACTCAAAACAATGTTTAATGTGCCTAAGATTTGTTATACTGTAAGCTGATTAGAAAGAATAAAATAAAATGTTGTTTGAAAACAGCAAAATCTGAAATAAGAAATGTATTTCATGACTAAAATATTACTAAAAAGTACAATTAATTGTATAAGTTATTACGAGATTAAAATTTAAAACAGTATTTTCAATATAAAATTTTAAAAAATTACGTAATTTGGGGTTTTATCATTAATATACTAAATGTTTAAACATTTCAATACTACAGAAATTAAACTCTAAAACAAATGTATCTTTTATAAAATTAGAATAAGTTAAATAAAGTTTAAATGTACTTAATAGTTATTGTATTTTACAGCAACGCAACACGCACACACACACACACACACACACACACACACACACACACACACACACACACACACACACACACACACACACACACACACACACACACAATATATTATGTGACAAATAATCCGAGTATTCTCTACAACATTATATAAGGTTAGTGTTACATGACTTATTACTGCAATTTCACTATACGTTATCTATGAAATTAAATAAATAACATGTATATATAATTGTGTACATACAAAATAATGTTTCAATTAAAACATATTTTGAATATAGACTTTACGTTTCTTTACGTATATATGTGATTTTCATGTCTTCTATACTGAGTGCACTCTTCTACACTGAGATGTGCACTTCAAATCATATTCTTACCAACGTAAGATTCTTGTGCAATATGCAACATCGTTGCAAATATTTTAGAAAATAGGTAAATAACTGTTACATATACAATAGAAATGCTAATATTGTAAGGTACGAACGATGATCTTGCTCATATTATAAAGATACCTAAATGTGTGAATAATCAAAGGAAAACTAATTGTATGTGTAATAAAGACTCGCTAATTACGACAATCTGTTACGCTCAGTTAAAAAGTGAAGCTATTTTTCACATTCTACTCCTTCGGTTCAGCTTGCAATTTGATGCTAGGAAACATTATGCAAATATAAAATATTTTAATGCAACAATGCAGCCAGATGTAATCAAATCTAACCTAAATATAGAAATATTCGTATGTATGTTGTTTGTTTTATTTAAATAAAAATGGTAAATATTTATATTTCATTTTCCAGCATTGAATTATTTTGGTATTTTGACAAACAAATATTGCTCTCACCTTGTTAATGACTGTAAGCGGAACCCTGTGTACTTGAGAAGTTTCCAGACTAAGTTCAAGAGATGCCTTGTATTTACAAAGCCACTTGTTTGCATGTAACGGTAATGTTGAATAAACCTCAGTCTGTAGTAGCTTCTTTGATCTATTATTAAAGGTTTTCATATCAAAGAGGTGCATATTCTTGTAACTGTTACTTCATTTCGGTAATTGTTCTAATCAATAACTTAGCTGTACTTTAATAGTACACCCATTATAATGGTATATGCAGGGTGACAATTATGTCGTAGCACGACTTTTAAACGACAGAGGATATCACAACTAAATTTGGCATACTGGTAATAGTAAGCTAATTTTCTGTTAACATCGTGATCTTTGGGGGCCGGTCCGTTAGAAGTAAGATGACAATTTTAATGGCAGCCTATGTTAATTTGTATTTAATTTTAAAGGTCTAGTTAAACTGAAAACAATGCCACAAACCGGACTTAAAAAGATCTATCCAGTCGTAAGTAATAGCTGTTCAAATTTTTAAAAACGTTTAATACATTGTACTTACGAATAAAAGAAAGTTACAAGTTGAAGGGAATACTTACTGAACTCCTTTAAAAGTAGGTGTTCAAAATGTTTCCCGTTTACCGACTGGCAATGTGCTACCGGTTATAAAAGTTAGCTACTGCTTTTTGTATGTATTCTCGTGGAATAGCTTCAGCTTCCTGTGGTATCCTGTTTCTAAGACGAATCAAATTTGTAGTCTGGGTTTCATAAACTTTTTCTTTGAGGTAACCCCCCCATAAAGAGTAGTCCAGCGGAGTTAGGTCAGGGGAGTGAGCCAACCACTCAATCACTTCACGTCTTCCAATCTGCCGGTGACGGAATACTGTATTGCCTCACTTGAACACCATAGTGTGGCGTCCTGTTGGAAAAAACATGTTTGGAAGTCAACGCACATTTGGCTAGATTGTAGAGCAAGAACTATCTCATTTTGGAGCATATCTTGATACTTGTTGGCATATAAATTCCCCTTCAAGTATTCCCCAGTAAGTAGGTTCAAGTATTCCCTTCAATTTGTAACTTTCTGTTATTCGTAAGTACAATGTATGAAATATTTTTAAAACTTTGAATAGCAATTATTTCCGACTGGAGCAGCCTTTTAAAGTCCGGTTTGTGGTATTGTTTTCAGTTTAACTAGACCTTTAAACTGATGTACAAATCTAGACTGTCAATAAAGCTTTTCTTCTTACTTCTAACGGGCCGTTCCCCAAAGGTGACATCTGATTACCATGTACACAGAAAAGTAGCTTACTATTACCAGTAACGGCATGCCAAATTTAGTGCGTGACATCTCTTGTCGTTTAAAAGTTATAAAGTTATTCGAAGACTTAATTGTCACCCTCTTTACGTTTATTACAAAAACCCCTTCAGAATAATTTATGGAATCATCCAAAAGATATAGAAGGCTAAAAATAGACACTATCATCATTCAAGACTATACAATTGTCTTGAAATCAATATAAAATATAGTAATATTAAGCAGTATTTAAAATTTAAAAACGAATAAATTGATTTAAAATATGGAATTATTAAACGTTTAAGAATATGAGTAAATGACCTACGATTTTATTGAGGGAAATTGTTATTTACGTTGTACTGAAAACATGATTTGACCATACGGGCAGGTGGGTCATCAACAATATTCATGTATTAAGTGGTAGAAGAGGTCTTCATTACTGTCCGTGTAGAAGAGGAGGGGGGGTTTGGTGGGTCATCATCACTGCATGTAGGGGGTAGTGTTTAGTGAACCACTACCATTGTACGTCTATGGGAGGAGGGGATCATTAAAACTGTACGTGTATGGAATTGGGATGGTTTGGGTCATTACCACTGTACGTGTAGAGTGGTGTTTGGTGGATCATCACCACTGTACGTGTAGAGGGGGGAGGGTTGGTGGGTCATCACCACTGTACGTGTAGAGGGGGGAGGGTTGGTGGGTAATCACTAGACGTATTTAATTAGACATTTACACGTACTAGTCTACAAAATAATTAAAATAACAGTCATTTTATTTACAAGTCAACATTTAACTAATAAAAAATGGAAACATATATTTTTTGTAAGTGTCTTTACAAATAACACTAACAGTAATTTAAGATTTTTATCCAAAAGTCCAACTGACTGTATTAGATTTTAATTAAACATCATTGACTTATTATAAGAACCATTACCTCATAATAGAACATCAGTGCTGAGGAGGGTGTAAGGAATGGAAGGGAGATCAAGTTGGCTTAAAATTACTTATAGCTAAGTTTTCCCTCACTACAAAGCACCCATAATCACCGTTCAATAAGCGACTTGTTGCCGACGCATTGTGACATTGATTACCTCATGTCTAGGGGATGTGTAAGGAAAAGATGGTAGATCGTGCTGCCTTATAATTACTTATAGCTACGTTTTTCCCTCACTACAAAGCACCCATCATCACCGTTCAGTAAGAGACTTGTTGCCAACACATTTTGACATTGATTAAAGACCATTGTTGCATTCTGGAACAAAGAGGCCTCTCTTATTCAATTAAGCTATTTTAACGGTCGATGAACTATTTTAGTTAACTCGAGTCTCAGTCAATAACTACTGTAAAAGATAAAAAGTTGGGTTGATGGAATCAAACATTGTTTTTGAACATCAAATAGAATAGTAACAGAGTTTTACCGTATAAAAACTAATTGTAACAAACATTTTAAGTTTATTTTAATAATAACTAACTCTAAATAAGTTTTTAATATTTGATAGAAAACTTTTAAAAATTGCTAATTAGTTTCATAATTTAATTTTTTGTAAAACAGTTTCGGAAAATGAACTTAAATACCAAAGTATGATACAATTTGATTGATATATTACACAAATTTAAGACAACAATAGATAAAACTAAAAATCAGGTTACTAAAAAAGTGTTAAATATGGGAAGGAATAGTATCATTTACGTATGAGACGACGACACATACTTGTTGTGTGTATTTTAAGATTAATATGAATGATTGCGTGTCTGTACGATAAATAAATATGACATGTGTGATCTTGTTACTAACTGAGCTCTACTTAGCTTTGATATGACCATATTTTAACAGCCCAGGTTTTTACGGTCCTATATATTTACGTAAAACTCGAACTCAATACTATCGTTATGATTTCCCGCTAAGTTACAAGCATGGTACTCAGTTCTCACACTAAACAGCACCCGACCCCTGACAATCACATAAAATGGACTCCACAGACTTCTCTATTTAGGTCAAAATCAAGCATATGCACCATTTCCTACAATCTCCACTGCACTTTCTCCCCAAGTACCTGGGCTATAAAGTGATATTCTAGGGACTACATCCAGTAATCGATTATGAGAATAGTGTTCAGGTCTTCAAGACCTTGATGGGCTAGAAATGTATCAACTCAATCTTTCGACTTTTTCAGCCTTGCGTACTGTGACGTTATAGTTCTTTCACAGGAACTTGCTTAGTCACATAGCTGGGTCGATAAGATTAGTCTGTGGGTTTCAGAATATACCCTTAAATGGAGTAATCTGTTTGCATTCCGTGACCTTGTAGTTAGTTATCTAGATATCGCTAATAGTTAGAGTGATTTTTTTTTATTTTTAAGTTATTTCAAGAGGCTTATCAAAATAAAAAAAAACTAACTTATTATAAATATGACAAAGTAGTATCTTTGTTCGTCCTTAGCTGTAGTAAATTTCTGAAATTTAAATTCAACGACTTGAGGGTTCCTATTCTAACGTTTGAAAGAAATTTATGTTACAATTCGTCACCCTCACTATGGAGAGATGTCTCAATCCATGGGAACCCGAATAAAAACATTTATAATTGTATGAAATGCATAAACTTTACTAAATACTTTGTTTGAGTTGTATATAAAAGGGAATACATAATGAGTAGACGTAATATTGAAATGTAACTAACGTTGATTTGGATATTTAAATTTCAATAAATCCAAGCCTCTGAATGATATTGCTAATAACTGAATATTCATATGTGCATATAATAAAATGATAATATTTTAATAAATATATGATAATAATAATAATATAATAGTAGTGTAATTTGCCGGTGCTGGCTCACATAAATCAAATGGTTTGACAGATGAGTTTTGTGACGTCACGGTGACGTCACAATGACGTCATGGTGACGTAGGTTAGTACGTCACAGGGATAATTTGTGGGTCAAGGTCATTTGTGTGTTTTTTGAAAAAGGCTTCTTGGACAGAACGACTGTTCTGTCCAAGAAGCCTTTTTCTTTTACTTTATTTAAAATATTACAAATTTTTACAATATGTACATCTTACAGACTAAACCTACAGTAACAAACTACTTAGTGCTGGCTCAGGATCTGGGTGATGTGTTCTCCTTGTCTGAGTCGTCTTTGTGTACATCAACCCTGAAGTCCGCTGTAGAGCTTGCAACTTCTTCACTCCCCATCATCTGGCTCAGTACTGCATTATACAAGTCCTCCAGAGCAATCAACTTTACCAGTGCCTCAGAACTCCAAGAAGATTTTGCTAACCTTACGTTAAGCAACTTCGGCTCCATATTTGTGTTCATATTGAATGTGATTGCTTCGACTGCTGGCGTGCAAGTGATGTTAGAAAGCAGCGAACTGTAATATATAAGAGAAAAATCATGGTGGGGGTAACATCATGTGGTGGGGGTTGCATTAATCCTCCTAGCGTGTTAAATTTCGTCTAAAGTCTAAAATCCTCGTCATATATATACTATAAGCCCCCTGTCATTCCACAGTTCTCATCCATAATTGCTTTACTCGTACCACTGGTTCTTCATCCTTTTTCTTCTCAACTTCTGAGTCATCACCTTTTATATATCCAATCAATCGTCTATACAAATCTTCTCCGCATTCACTGGGGCCAAGTCTTTCAAACAATTTAACAAATTTGTATTCATCATATTTTATGCGGCTGCAAACGCAGCAATCAGGGCCTACATTTGTATCGGGATTTGCCCAAAGACATTCAATAAAATGTACACCATATCTAGAGATGGTCACCTCAGTACACTTAAAGCGTTTCTTCCTGTCCTCAATGTTCTGGGCTAACTCAGCCATCATGTTAAGAACACTTTTACACTGTGGAGACCAGGTGCGTTTGCAGAACCGTAATTCAAACATAATCATCACCATGTTGGTATTCATTTTTGGTTTTGTAGTATGTGACCGACACAGTTGAATGTAGAAAATGGAATGATTGTAAAATGAACGTGCACTTCCTTTTATACCTCAAAGTGATGGAGTGACGTCATGCGGTCTTTTTGCCTTATGTGGTCTTCTGACTCATCTTCTTCCAATATCTTTTTATTAAGTATTTTATCCCAATCCAAATAGTTTGTGTTTGTTATACCTAGCTCAGCAGACTTCCCTGAAGATCGATGAATATAATCAAATATTGCTGAAGATAACCGTTCCAATTGTCCCTCATGATGCGTGATATATCTTGCAACATAATCTTTTAACACCTTTACATTAACGGCGTCATTATCATCTTTGGAATTACCTACATGAACAATTCTATAATCTTTAGCATCATAATGACTCTTAGCTTCAAATGTTCTGATTAAACCTAACTGCTTTAGTGATCGTAAATTGACAGCTTCCCCGTCATAAGTAGGGTCTTGGACATTGCTCAATTTTTTATTATCAAACGTCCAATGGTCAATATGCTGTCTTGGAGTGTTTAATAATACATATTTCATATTAACAGCATCTGTAGGTAAAACGGGATTACCAAGGTTTCTAAGCAATTTCCCTTCTATATCAATATCTCCATCAGGATGAGTCCTTTTTAAGGACGACCTTTTAACAAAACCCATAGTTGCAGCATCCGAATTTAAGACTGGATCACGCAACTCTCTTATAAATTTGTTATTAGCTGAAAATTGCATGTCAGAAGTCCTTTTTAAACTATAATTCCGTACAAATTGCATATTTGCTGCATCATTCTGTAGAAGGGGTGTGGAAACATTTCTAATAGTTCTGTTTTTAGCATCATAATGATCGTTTACATCTGATAATGATAGACAATTCTTTTGCACATAAGCGGCATTTACTGCGTTATGGGCCTCAGACTGGGTCTTTGCTACACTCTGATCAAATCGACCAAACTTGTCCACACTCATACTGACACTACAATCTTTCTATTGGAACAAGCTGTTTTATACAAGACAGAAAGTAGGTCAAGGTTACCCAAACGAGTTTTTAAAAAAGTAAAGTTTATTTCCATAATTACAATCATGTCTTATCACTAAAAAATACAAAAGTCTTATAACTATTGACTAGATGATGAAAGGTGAAGAGAGAGTTCTGTAGAATTGTTCCCACTCACACCATGGGAGATGAGATAGAGCGCTCCTGGCTGAATATTCCTCACGTCTTCATTCTGCAGTAGATGTACAAAGCGTTTTGGTAGGAAGACTTGAAACTTGGGTTCATCACCTGGAACGTATGGTGCATCACTTAATGCAACTAATACTGCGTCACCGACAGCTGTATCAATCTTTCTAATGTGGTGAATGATGTAGTGCTTGTGCTCTTTGAGTTCTGAGCACCTTTTCGTTAGCAACACCGAAGATTTGGATTGAGCATTGAATTGCTCAACCAACGTTTGAAGGTACTGTGGAGATGCCATCTGAAGCTGATGTAGATGTTTCCTCTGTAAAGTCAGAGTAATACTGATGCATTGTCAGTGGTGTTGTGGTGTATATATACCCTCCAATATCCCCACCACTGCAACAATCTAACGGATCTTGTAAAAACCCCACCAAACGCTTAGCTTTCTTCAACGCACAATTGACATACATATGTGCATGGTTTTGAACGGAAATACATGCTATATCTCTATGTAGTTTAAAAGCTTTATCAATAACTGTATTATAAACATTTCCAGACGTAAACAATTGAATCCAATTACGCTTTTCTGCTCCTGTGGTATAAAATGTTTTAAACTTTGAACAGAAGTGGTACATAATGTTATCTAGGGTGTCATAATCGCTAAAACCTTCTTCCCATTTGATGTGATGATAATTATTTGTTAACCATCTGTTTGTAATCTTCGCTCTTTTACTTAATGTTTTGAAGTCAAATGGCGGTTTAAATAAAAATATATAGTCAACTCCATTATTTATATCAATAAAAACCAACTCTTTGATAATATACTTTTTATCATCTCCTATAAAAGCCTGGAATTCTACCACACAAGGGTTCTCCTTAATAATGTGAACATTTTCGCTGAATCTAACTGAAGCTGAGTGTATATTGTTACTCATTGTAACAGCAAAGTGAACTGGTTTCCGCACCACGGTAGATACGTTTTATATCATGCCGTACAGTTCCCGGCGCGTTGGTGTTTATTTAACGTGGTCACCATCCCCAGATAGGCCTACTCCCACAGATACAAGTATGACACTTTACTCTGAAAGGTTCTCCTTTGAATACATATGTTCATTCTGCGGGTCTTGTTTGTCAGGCTTAGTTATATAATCTCTTAAACCTCGCCACACTTCAACTTCGTAAGGGATTCTGTTAAAGATGGATGTGTCGATAGGACTATAGAGTATAGGTACATCAGGTTGTGTTTCCATTGTATGTATTAAATCATCTTGAAGAATTGGTTCTGAAAATGCTAATTGCTTTACATATCTGGTTACAGGTGAAGCAATGGCATTTAAAATAAAGAATTCTTGCTGCGTTAATTGTAGTTTATCTTCGTGTTTGCTTAAGTTTCTTATTCGTACTTGCTGGTCTCCACGTTGCTTAACAACATCAATCTCAATGTCACTATCCAACAATCTTACATTAGTTTTTCGCCCGATTATATTGTTGGCTAAATAGCATTCAATTAGGTGTAAATGTTTAACAAATGAGTCCCAAGCCGTCTCTGAAAACTGGACAGATTTTGGTCCATGGTGTAAGATAACAGTAGGTAAATATCCCAAAGACTTAACAAGACCTGCAGATAAACATTTACTCATACAAGTCGATATAGGGTACATAACTCGGAGAAAAACTTCTGCTAAAAGCGTAATCGGAGCTTCATGTTCAATCTTCCTTTTCTTCTTGTTTATAACCTTTGCGTTTTGCTCCTCTGCTTCAACGGTTGTCGACTCTTCCATTCCATTATCCAATAATGGTGTCTCTGAAGTATCACTCATGGTGGATGTGCAGTGTTGTCTCTATCACAGCTCGTGACTAACTAAAAATGTGTGCACAGTTCAGCTATTTATACCCTCTTTAGAGAATAAAGAACAATTTTAAATCTTTTCCTACAATACCATTTTAACAACTCCTGTTAAAGGCGTATATGTCACGATCTTGTCATGTAGAATCAAACAGTACGCACTTGTATTGTTCGGGACATTGGCTTCAAACTCAAGTTCTAACTTTATATCAACACTAGACGATTTTACAGATTCATTTTGTTTAGAACAATCTATGACTACAATAGGCGCTATGGAATTGAATTCTTCAGGAGACAACAGTGGAGTGTTTACTTTACCATAATATGAGTTCTGGAACCGTGCGTACATTTCATACAACACACTATATCTCTTCTTATCAAAGGAAATGTGTAAGTTGTCATATGGGAAAAATTGTGAATTTAAAAACAGTTTACAATTTGTCAACTTGCAATGATCAAATTGTCCTGCGTTAGCTGTGATGTTGTTTCTTCGATTAGTTTGCATGCCAAATATTACATATCTAGGCTTTTCTAAATGAGTTGATGTCTTTACAGTCCATGAGTGTCGTTGCGTTGCAGGGAGAATTGGATATTCATGCAATTCCCAACTTCTGAAAGGTAGAACAATGTCACGATCAGCCTTCAGCTGTTTTAGCAAAGTAATTCTATGAGTATCTGATAGTCTTAGGTGCGGTACTCTCCATACAACTTTCTGTAGGGTTAAGCTCCATTCTAAGTTGTCATTGGTAGCGCCTGCAGGGGCTACAATTGCATCTTTATCGTTTGGTGCGCGTAAAAGCACTAATTCTTGTTTAACGTTGATGATTATTCGTTTGTAGTCTTCAGCAAAACCTAGCAGAAGTTTTAGTGGTATATGAAAATCAAAACTCCCATCACTGTTTGGCGCAATACTTTCCTTTTTCGGTGCAATCCATCCTGCTACTTGCAGAAAGCAGCTTTCATTCGGAGCTATAGATGTTAATCCTTTCAATGTTGTGGCAATACCAACTTTTTTAGTAGAGTCAACAGTAACACCTGATAATTCATACCTGATTTCATCAAACAAATAGGCTATAGGATTATTGATAAAAGGTACAGTACTTCCAGTCGTTATTCCATCCTTCTTGGTAATTTTCCCTTCGACATAGAGATAGCTCTCTGATGGTAGAGTGTAGATGTCTTGTTGCTGAATAGGGATACGAATTTCATCATTATTGTTTAATTTCGATGAAGCGTAAGGGTTGTGTGTATGATACTCCTTCTCCCAAAGGCTCTCGTCGAATGTTGGACCGTGGGTTATATCCAGAATATCCATAGTCTTTTATTTTAAATCCTAAATCTTCAAGAAATTGACGATTATCACTTGTTAACTCGTCAGCTGTCAATGAGCTACTGGCTCTATTAATACTTGATCCCGTCTTTTTAAAAGATAATCCCATTTAATTATTTTTACACGTTTACTTTTAAATGAATCCTGACAGTAATAGTCTCTTCTCTAAAGTCAATAGCGTTTCCGTCTTGATCCACTATGTCCAGGACGATGTCTGAGACGTAACTGGTGTTCAGCGGCAAGTACACGAGATTATTAGGTTTCTCAATAATTTTAAAACATGGTGGAACGGATGGGTAGAAAGTATGCAATATGTGACTATTTTCTCCATTTTTGTATGATCCTTGTACAATATTGCATACAACATTGATAGCGTTTACCTTTAGAATATTCACAGTGTTTTCACCGGTGTACCGCTCATTCGGTTTTAGCATTGGCGTTGATTTAGGAAAACCTAATAAACCGCCAATTGAATGTTCCTTGCTAAAATCTATAAAATATTTGGATTTTATCTCCGTTTTTAAAGTGTTGTTGTTGCCTGTAATTGAAATGTTTTCTTTACCAAGCTTTTCTTGTAACATTTTATTTATATCATCTATCTCATATGAACCTGTTGGTAATTGCAATTCTTCAAGTTTCATTACCTTTCCATTGTTGTCAACACTTTTAGAGTAATGAAGTTTATTATTAACGTTTTCTGTTATGTTTGGAATAGAGTTGTACGTTGTAAAATCCAGCAGTGCTGCTTCCCACAATTTACCTTTTTGCAATCTTAACGCAGGAAAAAGTACACTTCGCAATGTTGATGAATTCCCTGTAAAGGACACTGTATACGAAGACATCTTAAAGCTGACTAACACTTGTAGCTAAGAACTCTAAACATAAATGTCCACAAATAGATGTATCTGACGGTTGTTGTCTTGTGTAATTGTAGTATATATGATCAGCGGGGTTAAAGTAATGTACAAGTTCTTTCGGAGGTGGGAGGTTTCCAAAACTGTCATAGTAGAATACAGTCTTACCAAGTTTTTTGTAACATACCCAATGGGTTCCAGGTCCTTCACTATTATCAAGATTGACAACACCGGTTTCATTAACTTTAATATCTCGTGGTAGGTTGTCTTTCATAAAAACACCTCTAAAGAATGGTATTTTTAAACAAGCTGCATACTGTAGTAAGGCTTTATTACTTAACGCTTGATTTGGTAATATTAGCTTTTCCTTATTGTTTAGTACACACGGTATGGTTTTAAATAAAGACCGTTTCCCTTTTTTAACATGGACCATATTGAAGTCTTCCTACTGTTCCTCTTCTTAGCGTTCCTTTTCTTTCCCCTGCTTAAAGCACCACCAACAGATTTCTGCGACCGCTTTCTACTTTTCTTTTTACCACCACCAAACGATGTTTTCCCTTTCATAGCTGCTGCCACCGCTAAAGCTGCTGCTCTTTCACCAACACTAGCGTCTATTGATTTCACTCTATTCCAAGCTTTTTCTGTTAGGATTTTGTCTGCCACTGTTCTATTAGCAGAATCGTTAAACTTTGAGTATGCTATATCGTGTTCTCTGCACGCTTGATCCAATTTATTTATTCCGGTATCTCCTCGGGCTAGTCTTTTTTGTAGTTTTGTTCCTGGTCCGCAGTATTGATAACCTCCTGGAAGATGAAGCTCTATGGGTAGTGCGTCTATCGCAGTGTTGACAATTGCTCCAACAGGTATATTTTTCAAAGGATTAAATATACGGGATAAAGTTGAAGATACTACTCCTCCACCTTTTCTAACGAGATGTATATCACGACTAATCCTTGATCGTCTTCTCATGTCTATTTATAGCAGAGTACTGACAGTGCATATAAAAAATACTCTTAATATATATTTGTTATTCTATAACACCTTTATTCCTAAGTTCTGCAGTTAATGCCACCCATTCGTTATCGAGACCCGTATGGCCAGCTTCCATCGCTTCGTACAATAATCTCATACGTGTTACCAGTTTGTTTATATTGTTGTAGTAAATAATGTTTGTACTATAAACATTTTTCAATAAACCTTCACCAGTTTTATTTCTTTTAGAGGGAATATTCACTTTTTCAGTAGAAGTTGCTTTTCGTTTTAACTGACTACGTCTGGGTAAAAATAGTTGAGATATTATATTTTTATACTTTAAAGATACATTTTTATGTAAAGGAGCGTCTGGAGCGTAAGATTTACGATGTGCATTAGTATGTTGACAAATTTCTCTAAATGTATTTAAATCTGTTCTTGTATAGTTCTCTGGCTTGGATTTAAATATTAATTCAAATAAACCTTTAGTTCCTTTGTATTTCTTTTCCCCAATCAATATGTTATCTTTTTCATCGACGTTTAAGTTTTTATTTCCTATCTTTAAACCATCCTCATCAAGTCGAGCACCATAGACATGATATTTTTTTGTTACAGGTGTTGAATGCAGCATTTTCAGTAAATATTTTCTTCCTAGAACACCTGTTAATGCTATATCTAATCCTAACTTGCTAATGTTGGAAGGAGGAATATCGCTTTCTTCCCCTTCTTCTTCTGTTTGTTCGCTATCGTCTGCTCTTTTAGTTACCTCAGTAGGGTCTGTTAAGGCATCTTCTTCTTCATCTATCACGCTCTGATCCCTATCCTCATCGGTTGTTTCAGATTCTTCATTTTTAATTTCATCACTCTCATACTTTTCATACTTTGGTACTGGTAATATTAAATCACCATCTGTAGGAGGATTTGCTTGACTTACTCCTTGAACTAGTTCCTTAAGGGGCTGGATCACTGGTTTAAAGGTTGTTTCCAAATATTTCTCCCTCTCACTTATACCCATTCTCAAAGCTCTGTTTTTCTGGCGAATAGAATCACTTAGCGCATTTATCTCTTTTAACAGTCTTTCTTGCTCATCCATGTTAACAGTAGGAGTAAACGGTAGTAAATGAGAACAATTTTATGAAAGATTATTGTAATATTGCATACTTATCAAACCCTATGCGATATCGTCCACTTTTAAGTTCACGATCTTTATCTATCACAACAAATCCGTAAATATCTTCCCACGCTCTTCCACATAACTCTTTGAACTTGTTATAAATCATGTCTGCACCAACGTGGTCGTTATATACATGCTTCAGATTTGTATCATCTTGTTTGAACAATATCAAAAGGTTGACATTATCGCGTATAAGCTGTTTAGGTATCTTACTGTATGTTTGACCTATGTAAATACAATCTATTTTATTGTGTCTCCCCATTGAGAAATAGCTTCTAATTGTATCATGGTTTTCACAAGACACATCATCAAATATAAAGATTGAATAAGGTTTAGCTTGAGATGGTTGCATTATTTTTTCGTTACTATCGTATTCATACATACTTACATCAGGTATTTCAGAAAGTATTTTGCGCAACAATTGATACTTTGGTTGTTGCAAGGACTTGCTAAAAATATATAAGTTGTTAAACCTTAATCCGTTTGGATTTGTGATGAGGTTAAATACAACATTAGTTTTTCCGCAATTGGATGGTCCAGTGACTAAACATCTAACAGTATCAGGCAGCAATGGACCGTGCTTTCCCACTATGGTAGTAACTTTGTCTACTGTTAGATTATCTATGTTATTTACATTGAAATGTTCCTCAAATTGAACTATCTCCATCGTATTCAAGGTTTCTGATTACACTGCTGTGTTTAACCTAAACCAAATCCTTTTTATCAATCCAAGAATCCTGACTTTTATTAAACCCCAGCCATCGCACTAACAGCTTATCCTTCTTCCTTTTCAGTACCTTTTCTACTAAGTAAACATCACCAACAAAAGACTTTAACAATTCATGACCGTAGAAACCTCCTTCTAAAATCTCTCCTTTATTATCCTTTAAAATATATGTTTCCGGATGTGTTGGTTGTACTCGATGGATTGTAAAGACTTCATTCGTCCAATTTGGTAAATACTTTTTATCGAAAACACCTTTATACTTACTTATGCGTACTTTATCTCCGACATTGTAAGTTTTTGGTTTTCTTTTATCGTCCTTAGGTCTGGTGTTCTTTTTAATAATTTTTAATACTTCTTCTTCATTTTCCTTACTTACTTCAACTGGTTTCATTCCTATAGTTCTGTGGAAGGTGTTATTGTAGTCGCTAATTAACTTTGTCAACACATCATGCCAAACATGCTTACCTCTAACTGAAAACATTTTATACATAGCTCCCTTTAGGGTTCGGTTAAACCTTTCAATAATAGCTGCTTTCTTTTCACTTTTTGTTGAGTAATGGTTTATGTTATATTTCTTCATCATATCCGTAAAGACTTTGTTAAAATATTCCTTACCATCATCAGTTTGTAAATGTTTTACTATATGTCCCCCTCTTTTTAATATTCTTTCCATTGCTGCAGCAACGCTTTTACCTGTTTTATCTTTTAAAGGAGCTGCATCGGCAACTTTTGTAAAACAGTTTATAAATGTTAAAATGTAACGGAATCCTTTATTAAATCTGCTATAAGGTTGTACCTCTATCAAATCTGCTTGATACAAATCATTTACTCCTTTTAGGATAGTATTCCTCCTAGGAAAGTTTATTCTAGCTGGTTTGTGCAGCTCGTTAATAACCTCACTTTTAAGAGTCATCTTGGTATACAAAGCAACCTCTAACAGTATTCAATCATCACTGTTTAAACCTTGCAGTGTAATAATATTTAAATACAGCTTTTAACATATGCTACGCTTAAAATCGGGTCAAGGTAATTTAAAATCTAATAATTTTTTTTGCCCTTAAAAGGGCTTTTTTGCTATTCAATAATGCTGGTAAAAGACATTTCAATCATCTATTCTGTTGAGTGAGTAGTGTCCAATAGGTAGCGTGTGCACTTTGTCTTCAAGAATGTGTCGTTTGTTATCGTTGGCTGTCAGAGCCTTCTTCCTTTCGGTTACGCTGCATAACTGATGATTAAAACTTCGTATGGTGTTAAACGTTGCAATTACTTCTTCACCTTCAAAAAGACACTTCTTGTAGTTTTCAAACTGCAGTTTCTTTTTTAGAAATATTTTTTTAACACCTTTTGCTTTTTTGATAATATTACTTGTATCGCTAGTTTCTATTGCATATACTTTTGACATTAATGCCACGATTTCATGTATTGGTACACTGTTGGTCTCATCTTTAAACTTTCCTAGAACCTTTTTATTTATACCACCATCGTAAGTTGGGTGAGTGATAGGGTACTCGGAAAAATCAAAATCATTATTGTGGGGAAATGTTTTAAGGTCTTCATACATATCGATTGTTTTTATCCAATATATAAATGCGTCGGTATCCATGTATGATATTCCGATTCTATCTCGACCATAAAAGCGGACCATTTTATTGTAGTGGAAATCGTACATGTGGGTCTTGGAAATGTCTAAGATGGACATACCTACATACAAAGGTCTGTCCATAACTATCTTTGCAGGGTTCATGGCAACAGCAACTAGATTTTGATTAATTATTATAGATGTTTTAAAATTTGGTTGCTTGACTAAATCTTCCAATTTTGATGCATCACAAATTAGCTTAACATTTTTATGTTTTCGCTTGTTTTCTAAGGTTTTTCCAAAAATCGAGTTATTCATTAGTTTAAAAAAGTCCTTTTGAAATTCGGATGTAGCAGCAGCTCTGCGTTTTGTATTTGACTCAATATAGGGTTTTAACCAGCATGATTGAGAAAATTGAATAGCTCTATGAATTTTTGTAATTCGAAGCCCTAACTCTAATGCTTGTTGCACTATCCAAAAGTGGGCAACATATCTCTCTTTATGTTTAAGAGTCATCATTAATTTAGGGTGTTTACCTTCAGGAGGAACTTCTGACCTAGCGAGTAGAGGGAGATCGTAATGGTGGTCATGTATTTGTTCGGGGTATTCAAAATCACACTCTAGGATGTATCCGATTTCACCAAGTTTTGGAATACTTGATATGTCCTTAAGAGTTTCAGGGTTCACCCATGCAAAATTACCGTGAGGTAGCGGGTTATTCATTGCCCACCCGTACAAATTGTTGGCATCAAAGTATCCTATATATAAAGAGTCTTTGTTACAATCATAATCAGGCACATGCTTGTTATTCGCCTTAACATGTCTTGTAACGCTTTGGGTCAATCCTCCTCTAACTCCAGATTCCACCATCAATACCATATCAATATCATTTAATAAATCCAGTTTGCATTTGGTCTCTTTTAACATAGCCTGCCAAGCTAAACCTGGAGAGGTGTATGAGTGTAATGGATCCAAACCGTATGCTTCCATACAAGTATTACGAAATTCCTCCATCACATCGCAGAGAAGTGTTACATCAAGCTTCACATAGAAGTCGCTGTAATCCCCTAAGGTCTTCATGCCTAGTTCTTTCCAAACCTTGCAGGCGTGTTGGTAATCTTCAAGA
This sequence comes from Stictocephala bisonia, assembly GCA_035578905.1. NCBI lineage: Eukaryota > Metazoa > Arthropoda > Insecta > Hemiptera > Membracidae > Stictocephala > Stictocephala bisonia. The sequence goes on from JAQJVL010000890.1 coordinate 286,201, forward strand.
GTTATGCATTCTTCATTCAGTTTACTGTAAAATGATTCTATAGGTGGTAACGAGGTTTCTTCAAATCTTCTTAAGCTGTCTATGTAATCGTATGGGAAAACTCCTTTCCTTAGCACTAAATCCATCTTGTCAGCAGCTACGATCTTAGATGTTTCAATTAGATCTTCTTTCTTTAAGTTATCAACTAATTTGCTTAGGCTAGAAAGCATGAATCGTAGAGAGTCAACAAATCTCAATTTGATTTTATTTACTTTTTTGGAAAAACTAATAAATTTTTCAATGCTGGTTGCTAGTACATCGATACTGCCATTATCTCTTCCCAACTGGGGAACTATAAAATGTGAATCATACCCGCTCAAATTATGAAGAATAACAGGTATAAAGCGAGGTAGTTTGTAATTAATGTTACATCGGTTGCATGCAGCTCCGCGGTACAAGCCTGTTAAGTGATCATGGTCGCGTACCTTGTTATTATTAGAGGAAAAACAACCATCACACAGGTAGCATTGTGTTGCAGAAGCGTGCTCTCTCATTTGAAGATCTGTTAGCGGGAGCATGGGTTTAATACGGGAGTATAATACCTCCACTTTGTTTGCAATATCATACAGTTTATCTACAAACAGTTCAGCAGCATTGTCGCCTCTGTACACTTGAGGTATTGATGTTAAACCATAAAGCTGTAAATGGTTTTCACTCAATGTTGATTTTATTAAAATGCAGTATGAGTTTGGTTGATGAATTTGATATTTGGTTCGCCTAGTTGGATCTGCATTAGCGATATCCAAGGGAAGAAGTGAAGATTCGAAATCTGCATACACAACAATAGGTATTCGATACTGCTGACAAACTTTTGTAAATTCAACTTTGCAACGACTTGGAGGTGGTAAACATATTCGCGCGACTTCCTTCTGACTGCAAAGAAGTTGATGTTCTTGCAGCCATGTTGATTGATTTCCTCGCAGAGATCCTCTTGAGAAGCAGAAACATCTTTTACATACAGTTATTCGATGTTCGCCTTTCGACACTTGTCTAGCAACTAAAGCATTAAAATCCTTGATGTATACAAAATGAGAAACATCTCCATCTTTTATGAGAAGCAGATCGGTGTGATCAGTTCTTTCAAATTGTGCTAATTGGAGAGGGTATACATTATTTGAATTATCTAAGCCAAAAACATTTACAGATGTTGCAGGATTTTGTTTTTGAAACCTCTTAACATCTGATAAAGAAACAGGATACGTCATACCGTTAAAGTTGTACTTTTTTCTTAATTGATTGTATTTAGCGTTAGGTCTACAAATGTTTTTATCTTCTATAAACTTAACCAACATTGCATACCTAAAGCATTCATTATCCTCATTTTGTACATTTATGCATGCTTTAGTGTTAGAAATCTTTTCTGGAAGCTCTATGTAGCTACTACCTCTATCACCATACCCGTGTTTGTGCACTCTTATATCCAAGCCATCTATATGCAATAAACTCCAGCCAGATCCTCTTCCCTCATGTTCAATAAGTTTGGTTTTTAGTTCTTGACACAAGTCATCCACAACATCTTCCAGGTTTGTTGTTGCTATAATGGTTTGATTTTTAGTAATAAATCCTCTTGGCGATACTTCATTTGTGGTATTAGTAAATATAGCGTCTAGAATCAACCCAAATTTAACAAAGTTTAATCTTCGAAATTCTGTTGCTAATGTATCTATGATCAACATTTTTGTTTTGGATAAGAATTCTTCCAAATTGTAACTTTTAGAGTTCTTTATTTTAAAATGTCTTACCGCAGATCTTTGTAAAGCTTCTGCCAAAATCTCTACTTTCAGGTCTCGTGGTGGAGCATACATAATAACGCTTGCTCTAGCTGGAGGATGCTCTTCCTCTTCATTCTTGTGAAACAGCTCATGATGACACAATAGCAAAATTTCATCCTCAAATTGCTCACGACAAACACCGCAAACATGCATTGCACTTGTTTATTCGACTATGTCTGGAGCAGAAATGATTGTTAGCACCACTTGCAAGTTCTTATATACGCAAACCAACCAATCAGAAGCCTGTTCTTACATACGCAAACCAACCAATCAGAAGCCTGTTCTTACATACGCAAACCAACCAATCAGAAGCCTGTTCTTATATATGCAGACCAACCAATCAGACATCTAGGTTACTAAACATATTGTTAAGCAATAACATTGTGTTATAAGTTTGATAGCTATGATTGTAATTTGACAACGTTTTCCTAAGGGGGGGGGGTTAAGGGTTTATAATTACTTGAACAAACACCTTTTTACAACTATCGTTTACCCAAGGGTTTTTCATATACACTTCGTGAAAGCGCTGAGTGAATCGATGGCATTCATTACCGTCGCCATCGTACTCTACTTCCATTGTAGGGTATTTTGCTTTCAGCACCCACAAGTCTTCTAAGAGAGGCTTCCTATCCTCGTATACATTCATTACACGAATAATAACGATGGTAGCAACCATTGAAACTAACAGGTAGTTAAAAATTACTAAATCTAAGATTTTTACCGCTTTATATAGAATATACATATGAGGAGGGTTTAAGTTCTTTTATTTTTTAGTGTACATATAGACAAACTAGATAAAGATTCAACAGCTTGTTTAACACAAAGAGCAGCAAGTAACGTGAAATTACAAGTCCAAAATGTAGGTCAAGGTCATCCAAATCTTATAAAAAAAAAAAAAATATATATATAATGTAAGGTTGTTTTATGAAGGTAGTAAGAGATAACGGTTAGCCAAAATATTATTATCCAGCACGGGCAATAAACCAATGCTGCATAACAAGCCTTCCGTTAGCTTTTACAATCTTCAAGTGTTGTAAATATGTTCTGATGCCTTAGATCCTCAACCGCACAATTGGGTACTATTGAATCTTAAGCATCAGTGTTTTGTATATGAATAATCATACACATGTAGATGTTTATAAAAAAATAAAAAAAGGTGTGCTGTTTGTATGTGTGCTCCACCAAAAAGAAAAAAATTATAATGTAAGGTTGTTTTATGAAGGTGGTAAGAGATAACGGTTAGCCGAAATATTATTCTCCAGCACGGGTAATAAACCGATGCTGAATAACAATACAACAAGCCTTCCGTTAGCTTTTACAATCTTCAAGTGTTGTAAAATATGTTCTGATGCCTTAGATCCTCAACCGCACAATTGGGTACTATTGAATCTTAAGCATCAGTGTTTGTATATGAATAATCATATACATGTAGATGTTTATAAAAAAATAAAAAAAGGTGTGCTGTTTGTATGTGTGCTCCACCAGACTACTTAGATGCTAAACCAAAAACATGCAATATATCCAGACTACTTAGATGCTACACCAAAACATGCAATATATCTACTAAAGCAAGCATGCACTAACTATATATAAGTTAAGAGTAAAGAATAATGTAAGGCGCTGAAAAAGAAGACATAACAAATTAGTATATTAATACCCAAGAAGAAGCTGAAAGAGAAAACAACTGATTAGTATATTAATACACTATTATGACAGAGTGTTGGGTGGTTTGCAGGCCTCAGAACAACACTCTGCCGGAAAGACAGTAGGTAGGATGCACTTTGTTGGATGGTTTGCGGGCCTTAGAACAGCAAAGTGCAGGGATTGGGTTTTGGAAGGTAAGATTGAGGAAGGGTGAAGCGGTGCTGACGACCTCAGCGGTATTCTCGAGAAGACTCAAACATAAGGTGGCTTTTCAACAGACTGTTGGGTGGTTTTCGGGCCTCAGAACAACAATCTGTTGAGGATAGACAGTAAGGAAGGATAAGCCATTTGAGCCGGTTTGGTGTCCGTAAACAAATAACTTAAGGAAAAAGTCATTGAGCCGGTTTGGTGTCCGTAAACAAATGACTTAAGGAAAGGTAATAGGAGATAGATGTCTGAGCCAACTCTGGATTAGCTGCTATCCTGGAGCGAGCTGTGGACGGGCTGCGGTCCTGGGTGGGATGTCTGGGCCAACTCTGGATTAGCAGCTATCCTGGAGCGAGCTGTGGACAGGTCGCAGTCCTGGGTGGGCTTCGCAGGCTGTGAGGAAGAGGGAAGAAGCTGAAAGAGAAAAACAACTTATTAGTATATATTAATACACAATTATGACAGAGTGTTGGGTGGTTTGCAGGCCTCAGAACAACACTCTGTCGGAAAGACAGTAGGTAGGATGCACTTTGTTGGATGGTTTGCGGGCCTTAGAATAGCAAAGTGCAGGGATTGGGTTTTGGAAGGTAAGATTGAGGAAGGGTGAAGCGGTGCTCACGACCTCCAGCGGTATTCTCGAGAAGACTCAAACATAAGATGGTTTTTCAACAGACTGTTGGGTGGTTTTCGGGCCTCAGAACAACAATCTGTTGAGGATAGACAGTAAGCAAGGATAAGCCATTTGAGCCGGTTTGGTGTCCGTAAACAAATAACTTAAGGAAAAAGTCATTGAGCCGGTTTGGTGTCCGTACACAAATAACTTAAGGAAAGGTGATAGGAGAGAGATGTCTGAATCAACTCTGGATTGGCTGCTATCCTGAAGCAAGCTGTGGGCAGGCGGGCAGGCAGAGGTTCCGGAGTGGGCTGCTTGAAGAGGCGCTGATCTAGGAGATGTTGATCTGGCAGTGGAGCTTGAAGAAATGATACCGTCTTCAAGGTGTGCGCGTATATATAGAGCTCGCGAGAGTGGGGGGTCTCTTCTGATTGGTTGTTTGTAAGTAGGTCAAGGTCATTAATCAGTTAAAAATGTTAGGCCCTGAAAAGGGCCGTTTGGGTCCTGAAAAGGACCGTTTGATAGAATGGAAAGAAGGCTTAAGGAAGTAGGGTGTTAGAGGGAGCAAGTCTCCACTCTGATGTCCCCAAGCTGTTGCGAATAATATAGTGTCGCTTATTTAGATGTTCAGGGTTTATCAGTCCACGAGGTAACTTCAGTTTGTAGCGTTTACCACTACATTCCAAGGCTACTTCGCGATCTGAAATACACTGAACATAGAAATAGCGTTTCCCGGATTTAAGCCGGTTTATTCGCAGCCGCTTGAAGGGAGTTGCCGTTGCTGCAGGAGCCGTTCGCTTCGGCTTGTGTCTCGCACACAATACTCCTCCAAGAGCGCTTGGCTTTCCACATCTCTCACCTTTCTTACCCCCGCGCAGGAACAGGTGCGTGCAAGGAGGTCTTGGAGCTCTGCACGCCTTCTGGCACTCTCTGAAGGCTTTCAGTTTCCTCAAAGGCGGAGTGGGAGGTAGCGGAGACAGAAGAGACAGCGGAGAAAAAAGAGATGCAGTAGCTGGTAGAGGGCGGGCAGTAGTCGAAGGCGAAAGCAGTGGTATTGTGGGAGATGCAGCGGCTAATAGAGGGTGGGCAGTACTCAAAGGCGAAGGTAGTGGTATTGTAAGAGATGCAGCGGTTGGTAGAGGGCGGGCAGTAGTCGAAGGCGAAGGCAGTGGTATTGTAGCGACGGAGGCAGGAAAAAGTCTCGGTTGAGGCAGACAGATTTTAGTAGGGAAAAGCTGCTTGCGGGATCTTCCCAGCTTTTCTAAGTCTATGTCGGCCGCCTCTAGGGCCTGCTTCAGGATAGACCTCTGCGGACGGCTTCCCAGACGTAGTGGCAGGGTTGGCTTCCTCACGCTGGGGTCCATAGTAGAAGATGGTGTGGTAGATGCTGGTGCTATGGTAGATGCTGGTAAGCGAATGATTCCTGCAGGCTGCGATCCTAGTTTTCTCTATTCAGTGGGGGGCGTGGCTTTGCTGTGATTGGTTGTTGAGTTTTCTCCAATCGGGAAGGTGTAGGTCTTACATAAATACAGACTTGTATCGTTGAAGGAATCATTGTTGTTCTAAGAGATCAGTTTGGTGGGTTGGGTTAAAGACTGTGATGCGGATCCAGAGCTGAGAATATCTACAATTCGTAAGAGAGGAGGTCTCGTAAAATCTTATAAAAAGAAGGTACATGTTTTAGCTATAATTCACTTTCGAAAGTAGGTCAAGGGCATAATAAAATTAAAAAAAAAATCGAGTTTAATGTTGTTGAAGATTTCCCTTAATATACCTACTTTGATAGAACTATGTTAAAATGTGACAAAATGATCCTAATTAACAAATACGAGATTTTGGTCAGACCTACTGCAATACCGCAAAGTTCCACTACTCACGATTCCTAAAACCCCTTTAATACATATACTATGATAGAACTACGTTTAAGTCTAACAAAATGGTTCTAGTAACCAATACAGCAACTTTTATCCTAAAACTGGATTTTGAACCGACTTGCTCCAGTTCCGTCATTTTACACTACTCACAAACATCAATTTTTTAAAAGTTAAAAAAAAAAAAAAAAAAAAAAAGCCTTTGGCCATTGGGGTTATTCCGTGTGTGTGTGTGTGTGTGTGTGTGTGTGTGTGTGTGTGTGTGTGTGTGTGTGTGTGTGTGTGTGTGTGTGTGTGTGTGTGTGTGTGTGTGTGTGTGTGTGTGTGTGTGTGTGTGTGTGTGTGTGTGTGTGTGTGTGTGTGTGTGTGTGTGTTTGTGTAATAATATAAAATTAGCTTTATGCACTAGCTACTAAAGCAAGATAAATCAAGCATGCACTAGATAACTAACAGTACAGGAAGGAAGATTAAGCATGCACTACATAACAGTAAAAGGAAGAGGGGAAGAGTTCTGAAAGAGAACACATGTTTCATTAGTAAATACACATAAATAATGACAGGGGTGCCTACTGCCGGGTGGTTTGGAGACCTCAGAACGACAGTAAGCAAGGATAAGCCATTTGAGCCGGTTTGGTGTCCGTAAACAAATGACTTAAGGAACGGTAATAGGAGATAGATGTTTGAGCCGGGGTGCCTACTGCCGGGTGGTTTGGAGACCTCAGAACGACAGTAAGCAAGGATAAGCCATTTGAGCCGGTTTGGTGTCCGTAAACAAATGACTTAAGGAACGGTAATAGGAGATAGATGTTTGAGCCAACTCTGGATTGGCTGCTATCCCGGGAGCGGACTGGAGTAGGCTGCTGTCCTTGGCCGAGCTGCTTGAAGAGGTCGGAGGCTTGCTAGAGCTATCTGCGGAGGCTGGGGTGGCTGGAGCTGCGTAGCACCGATGACCTGCTCCGGCAACGGAGCTTGAAGATGTGATGTTTGCTGTCCCTGTGTACAGGCTTGTAGGAGTGGGGAGCGTGTGAACGCGCGAGGCTCCCACCTGAGTTGAATGTCCGGTCAAGATGTCCAGACATCGGTTAAGGATGGCTCGTATTGTTTACACTCTGCAATAACACTTGTTGAGGATGGCTCGTATTGTTTATGCTCTGCAAACTTTATCTTTGAATAAGATTGTGCTCCTATGTTCAGCTTAAAGTTGTCGTATTGGTTTAGTACTATCATTTTTCCTATATTTAACCATAGTTCTATAACAGTAGGTGTAATAAAGGGTTTCTACAACACCGTTCGGGAAAAATGTTGTGATTATTTAGGTTTTTGCCTTTTGTTTTCTTACATTACCTATCACTCTTTAGGCTTCTATTTAAAATTGTTGTTTGTGAGTAGTGTAAAAATGAGGGTTTAAGAACAAGTATAATCAAAAACCCGTGTTAAGATAAAAGTTGTAGCATTTGTTTAGCACTATTATATTGCTATATTTTAACCATCGTTCTATAACAGTAGGTGTAATAAAGGGTTTCTACAACACCGTTCGGGAAAAATGTCGTGATTATTTAGGATTTTGCCTTTTGTTTTCTTACATTACGTATCACTCTTTAGGCTTCTATTTAAAATTGTTGTTTGTGAGTAGTGTAAAAGTGAGGGTTTAAGAACAAGTTGAATCAAAAACCCGTGTTAAGTTAAAAGTTGTAGTATTTGTTTAGCACTATCATATTGCTATATTTTAACCATCGTTCTATAACAGTAGGTGTATTAAAGGGGTTCGGTAACATCGTTAGGAAAAAACTTGGTGAACTTTTTAGGTTTTACCTCTTACATTACGTTTCACACTTTAGCTCTGTATTTACTCGTAGATTTCTGTTTGTGAGTAGTGTAAAAATGAAGGTTTTAAATTAAGTTGGATCGAAATCCCGCGTTAAGACTGATGTTGAAGCATTTATAGTCTATATGACGGGGATTTTAGACTTTAGACGAAATTTACCACGCTAGGAGGATTCATGCAACCCTTACCACATGATGTTACCCCCACCATGAATTTCCTCTTATATATTACAGTTCGCTGCTTTCTAACATCACTTGCACGCCAGCAGTCGAAGCAATCACATTCAATATGAACACAAATATGGAGCTGGTGTTGCTTAACGTCAGGTTGGCAAAATCTTCTTGGAGTTCTGAGGCGCTGGAAAAGTTGAACGCTATGGGTGCAATAGCGCAGAGTATTGAGAGTACTAAGTTTCGAATGAATTGTACTGAATCCAAAGTTACAAAGTACGGTCAACATTTCACTCACTGCATGTGGTCGAACCCTGAGGCAACTTTCGGGCCTATTTATTGCATTTGTAGCGATGTGTTACATCGCGAAGACGACTTCCTTAAGTAACTAGACCGCATCGGAGCTGACGAGTGTGGGGAGGAGTTGTACAATGCAGTACTGAGGCAGATGATGGGGAGTGAAGAAGTTGCAAGCTCTACAGCGGACTTCAGGGTTGATGTACACAAAGACGACTCAGACAAGGAGAACACATCACCCAGATCCTGAGCCAGCACTAAGTAGTTTGTTACTGTAGGTTTAGTCTGTAAGATGTACATATTGTAAAAATTTGTAATATTTTAAATAAAGTAAAAGAAAAAGGCTTCTTGGACAGAACAGTCGTTCTGTCCAAGAAGCCTTTTTCAAAAAACACACAAATGACCTTGACCCACAAATTATCCCTGTGACGTACTAACCTACGTCACCATGACGTCATTGTGACGTCACCGTGACGTCACAAAACTCACCTGTCAAACCATTTGATTTATGTGAGCCAGCACCGGCAAATTACACTACTTATAATATCAAAACTAACTGGATACTTTTGATTAAAATAAACATAAATACAAATGTTTTCTCCATATGACTTCATTACATAAATATCCCCAAGAGATTTGGACTGGTACAATTTGATTACGAACTAATCGATATATACTTACATATCAACACAAACGATTTTATATAAAATAAATTAAATGGTTTACGTATCAAATCATTTATTTTAATAACTTTACTGGTCGTATAGTAAATATTATTGAATGTATGAGAATATATATATTAAATTATTTAAAATCTGTTCAATACAATTTTGTTCAGTTCAATTAATTTTTCTGAAAAATACAAATATTATAAAGAATAGTCCAATGGCATGTGTATATTAAAACACCTAATTATAACATAGTCATGTCAAATTAACCTATGCCCGGCTGTTGAACAATAAACGTCTATTATAAAATAAAGACGTTCTATTCGAAAACTTAACAGAGTACATGTACATAAATTAACAACTACATAGATTTTTTCATGTACATATACTTAGGTATAGATTAAATACCGAAATCTATAATACACTAAATGCACACTGGCACACATACACAAATGCGTATAGTCAATTTAATGCCACTGCATTTCTGAAAAAAATTTAGAAGAAAAATACTCAATGTGAAGTGCCTGATTGGAGGTTACATCATTTCTATTTATATGCACAGTGCAGTACAAAACAAATTACATTAATAACACATAACAGAAAAAATAGTGCTATTAGCTAGTGAACTATGGTCACAGCAATATCAATATTGCTGTATTATTGTTTGCTAATTGTTTGCTATTATTTTCTTTGGATGTAATTTTTGTCTTCTATTTTACATAATCTGGGGTCTTTCATAATATCAATTTTCGAAATTATATTCATTAAAATATTACAGTATTGTATAATTACATCTAACAAAATAATATGGACTCGAGGGTACTACTAGATAGTTACATAGGATTGAGTGTAACAATATAGTTACAAATTTGGTTATATACAATGTGAAAAAGACCCCACGGTTACTGCTTAAGTTATAAACGTTTATTTAACAATTAAAAATGTAGATACAATATAGTTTTTTATTGGTAAAAACTAGTTTAATACTTGCATAGTGCTGTTTAAAACATGTTATTCATTACTACTTCTTTACTAACAAAATATTTAACCAACGGTATTTAGTATATCTACTGTTAATTGTAAAAGTTGTCAACAAACAGTATTGACAGTAAAAGACGATTATTACGTTTAAGTATAAAAATGTGAAATACTTCGGTATTTGGACCCTTACTCATATACATTATTGCACATATTTACTATAAACATGAGTTCAATACAATTGCATATGAATCGTATAAAGTGTTCAGTTCTCAAACTGTAACTTTGCTCACGGAAGTGCAGTGACCTGAAGCACCGATAACCTCTAACCTTGGGTAAATTCATTATGTGCACCCTTAGGTACTATCGTAAGGTCGGTTTTGACCCTAGAGGATACATTTTGTTTGTTTCCAACTTAAGTTATGTCCCAAAGTCGGTTATTTCCTTTCGTAATGTCATTCGACATTGAAATGCATTTAGAGGATTTTTACTTAATTTTTTGGTATTTGTATGAGTAGTTGGGAAGTTTCTTGGGTCACATCAACCCCAAGTGAGATAATAGTGGTTACGTGAGAGTTATATGTATTTCTTTTAAGATTATTAAAATACTTTACAGTATTTAATTTACATAATTATGATATTTAAGACACGTTGTTTAAATTGTTCCCTGACAATCGGACAGAAAAAATTAACGCTAACCGCTTAGCTCATGAAAAACAGCAAATTTGATTTATGAGAAACGAACTTCAGAGTCATAAAATAAATAATTCGTGAAAGATTTCCTAAAATTAATAATATTTTATAGATGCAAATTATGTCATCTTATTTAATACAACTATTATTTATTTTATTTCTTGCTTTTACCACAATTACAGTGATTTTGTTTGGATGAACGAGGGGCAGTTACTTGATTACATTTAAACCGATCTGTTCAAGCCTAAGATATTTGCTCATTTAGATGCTAATGCAGTTACTTTTGTTCCTACAGATGCATTCTCGATCGGAATGAGATCAGTGTTAAAGCAATGCTGTAAGGGATTTTGGTTCATAATTAGGTGAACTAAATGTTTTTCTCTTTTGTATAAATATTCTCTCTTTTTAAGTATTTCATACTTCATATATCTGTAGGTACGTTTGACCCCACAATATTAGTTACCTTGGTCAGAATAAGACATCGTAGTTTTAAATTAACCATATTGTCTTCCAAACGCTCTCTAAATATGTTTCATTAAAATTTTTAAATTGTTAATTTTCTTAACAACATTTAATATGGAATTTTAAAACCTTACTTGTAACAAAATGTCTATATTTGTACAAATATTTAGGATATGGCTTTATAAAGTTAATTCTTTTAGTACAGTGAAAAATATGTTGGTGTTCTTAAACTACAATCTTTCAATGTTTCTAAGTTAAAATTAAATTATAAGGATATTGTAAAACCTTCAATTGTATTAGGTCTTACAAGCTACTAATATAATACTGATAAAATAATGATGATTTATAAATCAAGTTGGAGGAAGAATGAAATAAGGTAACAGAATTGCGTTTAGTAAGTAGTTAGTCCTAGTGTGGGCATGTCATGGGAGACAATTAGTGTTAACAAATGACTTCATTGTAAACAAACTTGGATTGTATCGAACTACAATCGACATCTTACTTAACTTAAAACTTTACACTTTAAATTATCGCAGCGTTTCAATACATTACCTTAACTAATACAAAGAACACTTATAAACATCGATTTTAAAATACGAACGAAGATAAAATATTTTGTACAGCTCTATTGTTTCATGAACAAACATCGCTTGTCATTAAAATTATTACCTTTGTTTAAGTAAAATTACTTTTAAAAAAATATTTTGTTTTTTACACGTTTTTGGGTATAATATCATTATTTTATATGATTAATAAGAATGTCAAAGACTTTAAAATCATTAAAGGCTCGCTGACGTTTTAACTTGTTCAGGACTAGTTTAAAACACTGGTTGGTGTCTAAAGTAGTTTATAGTATTAACGAGTTCTTGGTGTTCATCGACACTGAAATGATCCATTATATAATTTGTTATGACTACATTTTACTATTGGTAATAAAGCACTTGTGAAAAAAAATGGAAAATTACGTCATTTTCTTATGCGCGTAGTGAAAACCGCAGTGACCGTTATAAATATATTACAACTAATGACAACAACATTATCTATTTTCTAAAAAATACAACATATTTCTATATTTCTAGTATAGTAACAGTGGCTTTGACCAGATGGTTCCAACGTTATCGTAAGATAACGGAGTCAAGCAACACCGAGCGTGGCTGTCCTTTGGATGGGTGACCGTCTGAGCGATCCCGTCCTTGAACGCAGCCCATCTGCTAGGTCAAGTTTAGAGGTGGAGCACCCTGTTAGAGGTGGTGGTTCGGAAGTCACCCGTAAGACGTTTGTGCTCAGGTTAAGTGTTAGAGAGGGTTTCTCAGCCCTAACTTTGCCTGGTAAAATAATACGATCTTTAACTTTTCAACTACAAGGCTTATCTTTAAATGGGCAGGGGGAAATACAAGGAGGGACTGACAAGGGGCTGGCTCTACATTTCGCATTATAAACTGCAGAAATAACTACTCTACACACTAATTTGAGACGCATTTATTTCACTATTGGAAGTTCTTTAGGAAATTTACAAAATTAATCAAAACTATTTGATTATTTCTTATTAACAATTAACAAACTTTTTTAAATTAGAGACGATCTTCATTACACTACTACAATGTTGCTTTGCTACTACGATGTTGCTACGATGGTGCTTTCACAAAATGTTGTGGGGTCTGTAAGCGATATGCTCTCTACTCATTTCCCTTTATACCAACACTGCATTCGATCAATGGTTGACATGGGTGTAGCAAGTACTAGATTGTTATGAGGTGCCCAAGTTGGATGTCCAGCGTTTAAATTATATTGAGATTATATATGCCAGTGTACATTCTTTGGAAAATCAAACTTGTATAACCTCAATGTGCTACAACAACTCTTCGATGCCTTTTTTAGCAACTCTCCTGCCCCCAAACAAAGCACGGTAACAGTAGATCCAAACGATAAATATACCGGTTTCACCCTTTTACACCAAAACATTAGAGGTATAGAAAATAAATTAGACGAATTTCAAATTCTTCTGAATGACAGATATTATTTGTGTATCTGAACACAACCTGAAAGACTTAGAGTTCGATCTTATACACATCCCGGGCTTTGATAACATCAGTGCTTTCTGTAGGAGCAAAATGGAGCGTGGAGGTATTTGCATTTTTGTTAGAACTAGTATCAGGTGTGAGCCAATTAACGTTTCACAGTTTAGTCAGGAAGCTGTTGCAGAATTTTCAGCTATAAAAATACAGCTTAAAACGGGCTGTGTAGTTGTTTTGGCCACTTATAGACCCCCAATTTCCGATTGCGACTCCTTTTTTGATGTCCTATTTGAATGTTTGAACTGTATTATGCCAACCTCGGGCCAGACAATTGTAGTGGGAGATTTTAACGTAGATATGACTAAAGATGACTTCAAAAAACACAAATTTCTCAACTTAATGACCAGCTTTGGTTTAAACCCTTCCATTCACTCATTTACGAGAGAGTTTAAAGGGTCAAAGTCATTAATCGACAATATCTGCACTGATTTTCACCCAGATTGTTTCAAGTGCAGTGTTGTGATATCTGCTTTGTCGGATCACCATGCGCAAGTTCTCAGGGTCAAGTCTGCGCACCTGGTCGATGAGGCATCCCCCCCGTACACGGTCAAACGTATGATAAACAACAGTAGTACTCAAGGTTTCATCCAGCTTCTTAGGTCTGAACCCTGGGAGGGGGTATTTTCGTCTATGGATACTGATATATCGGCAGCAAACTTTATTAAAACCCTGAATTTTCATTTTGATTTGGCTTTTCCTCTGAAAAAGATTAAACTTAAATCAGTAAAAAGTAGAAAAAGGATCAAATTCAGTTCGAAGCTCATATCCTTGCTTGAAGATGTTAATCGCCTGTATTACAACAGCAAGGATTTAGAATGGTCCAGCAGTTTAAGAACTGAATATCGAAGGTTGAAGTTGTTGTCCAGAGATCTTATCAGGAAGGAAAAGGCTGCTCTAGTATCTAGAAAATTAAGTTCATCAAGCAACATATCTAAAGCTGCATGGGAGGTAGTAAACGAAATAACAGCACGGTCTCATAAACCTCACTTATAGAACTATCACGTCCGGGATAGCAACAAATTAAGAGTGTCTGACCCTCAAGTAGTGGCCAATATGTTTAACTCGTTTTTCACTGGTGTTGCTGATCGTTATCGTTCAGGTTTTCCCTCTCCACTGTCATCTACAAGACCCAAATTGTCGTCTATCACCAACTCCTTCTTTCTGACTCCTGTAACAAGGGAGGAAGTTATTAACATTATCACATCCCTTAAAGTCAAGACATCTTCAGGAATGGATGGTATGTCTTCTAAACTGTTGAGGGATAGTTACGAGGTCTTGGTTGACCCACTAGTCCACTTAAATAACCATTCATTCCTGAATGGACAGTTTCCCGAGGTGCTCAAATCATCAGTCGTTCTACTATTGCATAAAAAGGGGTCTAAGGATGAGATCGATAATTTTAGGCCGATAACTCTAGTCTCGACGTTTTCTAAGGTCATAGAAAAAGCTGTTTACACCATACTCATGAGTTTTATGTTAGATCACGATGTGCTTTTTAAGCAGCAGTTTGGCTTCCTAAAAAATAAATCCACTCTTGACGCTATGTTTCACTTGACCAACCAAGTAGTTTGTGCTCTGGATAGGAAGTTGTTTGCCGCAAGTGCTTTTATTGACCTCACAAAGGCGTTCGACTTGGTCGATCATGAGCTTCTTTTGAGTAAGCTCAAACAGTTGGGAATCAGAGGCAATCCGCTGAAATGGTTCCGTTCATACTTGTGTAGACGGCGACAAGTAGTAAAAATTCCATTTGTCGATTCGTCTAATGCACTTCAGTATTGTTTTTCAGACGACTTACTGACCATGACAGGCGTGCCACAAGGTCAGTCCTCGGGCCATTACTTTTGTTGTTGTTCATAAATGACATCAGTCTTGGAGTCAACGATGCTGATATATGTATGTTCGCCAACGACACTACTTTAACAATGATAGGGCCCTGCAGTGAGTTGCTTGAGCAAGACATGTTTGTAAAAGCTAACTGCCTGATTGAATGGTTCGGTGGCAATCATCTTCGAGTAAACCCCAGCAAGACAACATTATTGGAATATTCCATACGTAGCCATGACAGGGTAGGTTTTTCTTGTTTCCTGGACGAAGCCCAAGTACAATCGTCTGACAGTGTGAAATTCCTCGGAATTATAATCGATGAGAACCTTAACTTCCATAGCCACATCAAAAAGGTGTCACTATCCATCAGCTCTGGCATTTTTATCCTGCGAAGGCTTTCCCTTTTTACAGACATAAATCTCCTCCTGACTGTATATTACGGTATCATCTATCCTCACCTGATGTATGGTGTTCCAGTTTGGGGTGCTCAATCAACCAGAACTGAATACTTATTCAGGCTCCAAAAAAGAGCCATCAGGGCAATTTTTAGACTGAAAAAAACCGAATCTTGCAAACAAATTTTCAAACAGAAAGGCATTTTAACTTTCCCTTCCATCTATATTCTGGAAACTCTTTTATTTCTCAAAAAAAATCCACAACTTTTTACCACATCCACCCATTCGCATAGGTATAATCTCCGAAACAAACTAAATCTGGTAATCCCGAAACACAAAACTTCTTTTTCTGAAAGACACCTCTTACAGGCTGGAATACGTCTATTTAATAATTTACCAGACCACCTAAAACAAGAACAAAAATTGGTCAAGTTCAAACGAATTTTGAAAGATAAACTAGTAGAGACAGCTATATATAATGTGAATGAGTTTTTTTTCTATCTTTAGTGTACCGGTAAGGTAAACATGTTCCTTAGTTTTAGTGAAACTAAGTTATTTTGAGTTATTTTAGTATTGTAATGACAATTAGTATTGTATATAAGTGACAAATGCCCATGTTCAATTTTGTATTCTTGGCATAATAAAGAAACTTGAAGTTGAACTTGAAAGGGCAAGCACAACTTTAACTTACCCATCCATGACACGAATACATCTCTGGAGGGCAGTCATGATTACATTGGACCCACCAACCGACCCTAAAAACACTCTTCATGGGGACCAGAGAAAAATACTTTAGGCCCTCCCGCCAAACTTTACAATACCCTTCTTTGAGACAGCCACAACTATTTTGAGCTAACCCATCAACCCTAAGCAAACGAGTCATTTGAACAGTCACAACTCCTTTAGCCCCACCGACCATAATAAAAAACACTTCTCGTAGAAGAAGTCATGGCTCGCATTTGGTCATAGTTGGACACTTGTTATCACAAATCGTATAAAATGTACATGAAAATAATTTTATTAAAATTGACGTAAAGGATTATATGTGCAATTTCCTTTATATACAGTTGGGAATTATGTACTGTAGGGTTAATCAGAAACAATCAGATATATATTTTTTTACATAGCCTAATTTGAATTAAATATTAGTATTTGTCATACAAATTTATGCACATATATTTGTGAATATTTCAATAATTTTATATAGTGTATAGAAAATACTCTTAGAGGTGTAGCGGTTTGAACTAAATTAGAACTAACCGCTTAGTAACAAAACTAAACAACAATTTAGTAACTACTAAACAAACTAAACAAATTAGTAACTAAATTAGAAGAGAAACGCATTAGAATTGAAATCTATTTTCTAATGTGTCGACTATCTATTTTCTAATGGATGAATGGAGAGCATTGAGCAATCTCAGTCGATTCGGATGGTTAAATATTCTTCCCTTATTAGTGACAGTAATACGACACTCACAGTCTGGGTCTCTATTTGAAACTCTACATTGGAAATAGAGGGCAAATTGGCCAAGCGTGTACCGCGTGAGCGCAGAGCTATAACAACTCACTAGAGTTGAGGATTGCAGGAGAATGAAGTCCTCTGGATTGAGGCAGGGGCATTTTTTTGATCTTCGGATTTTGTTTCTCGTTCGACATTTGTCTGTGTAAATCAATCAATGTGCTGGTGGTCACCATGCCCAACACTGTAGTGCTTACTCATCGTAGGATGGCTACTGTGATCACCATGACAGTGGATTATCTCAAGATCAAACAAACATTGCGGTGACGTGTGTGGGTGTAATGCTTGTCTGTAAACTATGGTAACTAAACCATATCTAAATTGTTTGCACCAAGGCGGTGAATTTCGTTACATCACTCAGCAGGCTGATGAGGATCAAGGGTGGGTTACTTTAAAATAAGCAAAATACGGTCCCTCATCTTCACTATAAAAACGATACTCCTGTATGATGCAGGATTTTGGGTGTACCGTGTATATGAAGGAGTACATCAAGGAAGTACTGGCAGATATGCACATAGTAGTGGTCAGTATCTCTTGCACTTACCGTACAGTTCCCGATGTGGCAGTCATGGTCGTGGCTGGAGTGATCCCCTTACACTTGCCAAGGTAATTGTAGCAGTGGTAAAACGTGGATGCTTTTTTTTCAATACAGTATTTTCATACATCCACGTAAATTTGAATTTCGAGATGACTCTCCCAAAAGTATCAAGAAACGCTATCTAATAGGGTTCCGACCTGGAAGTCCCCATCTCCTAGGAGTATAGATATCCATACAGAGTGAGCTCCGAACTTAGCAAACATGCATTTATATTTTTTATAGCAAAACAACAATAAATTGTTCGTACGGCTATACATATATCGTAAAAATAGTCGAGAAATTCATTAAAAAACAACTATATCAAACATTAATATTTGAAAACAATTAAAAGCATTATAGTATTACGTGTTTGTAGTTTAAAACTTAAACATCCTTAGTATTAGTTGTTAGCAGAAAATCTCCATCGAGGACAATGGTGGATAATTATGAAGGTAACTTGGTGGTTAAACTCTGCAAACTAAATCTTCTGGTCGTAGGATTGAGTAATGAGATAACTATGATTTATAGGAACAACATAACAATAACAATTATAGGTAGTGAATATTTTAAAACTTTTTTGACATAAATCAATATAGTGTATCTGGTATTTATTGTAGACTTTATATTCTAATATTCAGTAATTATTATATTTATTATAAGACTCTATTTAGATTTCTTAAATTCCTTTTCCGATCGATTTTAATTCAAAATGATTTGATTTGAAAGTTTTGCAAAACTAATGAAATATTATCTTAAATAATAACTAAGAAGATTGATTATTTTTATCTGGCAGGAAAATGAAAACCACTTAAAACTAAACCTCGGTATTTTTCTATTCGTAAAATGTTACTAACACAAATAATTAAAAAAAATAAAGAAATAGTTATCTATTTACATAAATCTAACCCTGAATCTTTAGTAGTTAAATAGTAGTTCGCAATGTGAATTATTTGAGAATGACAAATAATCGAACACGTCACTCTTCAACAATAGAAGCCTATTTCCAAGGTAATTGCTGCTATACTTCACTATTTGAGAGCATCGTATTGATTTAGTACTCTTGGGTTAGTATTTACATACAAACTTTTGGTACAGTAATATAACATGTGGTTGTAAATTAATATATATATATATATATATATATATATATATATATATATATATATATATATATATATATATATATATATATATATATATATATATATATATATATATATATATAATAAATTTGTAAGCTCACCTTACAGCAGACAAAAGATATTAAGAAGGTAATGTCAATTGAAGTACATCGGTATCTATTTCGACGTTATTCCCGAATTAATAGTTTATATTTGTGATACATGTTAGTATTTTGGAAGCTAAGTAAAAAAAAGCCATAAGTTTAAACTCGATTAACCACAGAAGTCTAACTAAAAGAATATTTACCCATTTCTTTTAACGTGGGTGAATATGAGGGGTAAATGAGTGTGATGAGTATAGATGAACGAGTGTAGTCATTGTTAGTAACTAAGGTAGGATGATCATTTGAAAGAGTCATTTTTTAGAATCCCAATAGCCAGGCCAACAAAGAGTACCTAAAAACTTACCTGGAATCCAAACCACATAGTTTTTCGGATATGTCAGCTCAAATAATAGTAGGACTACACAAGGAATGGTCCGAATAAGGTTGAACAGATCAACCTATTATATAAAAAATGTATTAATAAATATTATATGTGAATCATTGTAATGTTGTATATAACTAAATGTATAACTCTGTGCTAAAGCTCACAATATTTCCTCTTAAATTAAATACAGGAAAGTTGCTTTGACAAAGAAAAAAACAGATGAGAAAGTGTGAGCTCTCTTTGAGCGGTCTAATCTATTACCAAGCTTATCTGACGCTATTCAGAACTCAGTTTGCTTTCATAAAAGGATCTACGCTTGTGTTTTCATTTTATTATTTTCTTTTATGAGAATTTTTAAAATAAATTACGGGAATAAGATGAGCATTTATTAAAAAAATATAATACAGTTATATTTAAATTTAAGATAACTTTTATTTTAAAAATCCTGTTAAAATGCCTTGTAATTTTATGTTAGCTATAATGTCGTTTTAATTATTTCGATTGTTGAAAATGATTTAAAGTTAATATAACTTTGTTCTTTTTACGGATATTTTTTATCCTTAGTTGTGTTCAGCGGTTTTTAAAAATAATAATTATAAAGATATTTACCTATATAAACGTAGTAGTATAATTGAAGATAAAAATTAAATTCCACTGACGATACAAGCATGTACAGATTATAGGAAACATATATAATTATTTTAATCAAGTAGCGAGTAAGGTTAGAAGGTCCTGTCAAAGCCATATTAAAAGGCCACAACGGGCATGTTAAGACATTTTTATGCAAGCTTGAGTTTTGCTCAAACTTGCAAGCCAAGTTTGAAGGGGAGGGGGAAATTAAGAAACCCCAGTCTGACGACATGTGAACTCGGTGTCGCCCACCTCAAGGTAGGTGCAGCCGTAACATAATTGTTTTAAATACTCTTGTTTTACCAAATTTCAGGGAATCCGAGGCTGAAACAATTAACAATACTTTTCAGGTTGTTTTAACTTCTTACTTGGGTAGTTTTTAATTCGGTTTTGTTATTTTTATTTTACAGAGCAGAATATGTGGGAAAGAAAACAAAATTCCTAAATTTTATTTCAATAAATATACTAGTTCCCTAAACTTAAAAATAAAATAAATAATATATATGTCATGTTTAGATATTATTATTGTACAGACGATAAGGTATGAATATGATTTAATTAACTTTAAATTGTTGTCTTTATATGAAGCAGATTTCTAATTAAAACAAAACATGATTTAACACTGCTTTGTTTGTTATTTACCTGAATTCCATTGCAGAGGGATACTTAAGTGTAAAACTTAAAGCAGGGGCGAAACGTCTGGTTATCTTGTAAATAGTGTAGCTTACATAGCATTTTTACGTGGTTTTTACAGGAAAATATAGCCTAAGATATAAGATTATGACTTAGTTAAACAATTTGAATTTAATAATATTGGAATGATTTATAATTGTTATTTGTAATTAAGGAGTCTCTTTGACATGCCTTATTTGTTGTCAATTAATTATTAAATAATTTAACATTATAGCTGACGCCAATTACAACATAGCATCTATATAAATTCAATAATGCTACAACATCACGCACAGTGGTATCGGCCCATCCGCCTACTAACTTCAACTCACTCCCACCGACAGACAACCCTCTCACTTTGAAATTCATAAATTATTATGAAATTTATTTCAAATATAGATTAATATATATATATATATATATATATATATATATATATATATATATATATATATATATGCTTTTGTGTCATCACTCTACAAAGCTGTTGTCACAAACAAAAGCTTGAGGATTAACTGAGCTGTATTGTCAGCGCTTACAAGAATCATATTAAATCATGCATGAACTGCTAGTTCCAGCATGAATAGTTAAATATAGCTAGTTTTTTTTTATAAAGTTATTTAGAAAAAACTTTTTTAATTGACTTATATCATTGAAAATTAGGTAGATTTACCATAGGCCTTTTTAAGCTTATAAAATTGTTCTTATAATTTAATAAAACTATATTTTAGTGTTTTATAATAAGTAATTTTGTACTCATTCATGAAAAAATCATAAATTAACGTCATGAAAAATGTCCTTGTACGTATACCGAATTCCTCCATGGATTTCCGTTTGTTAAAAACACATAATAGAGCTGCACTTATATTGATAATTCTTCTTTGAGTAAAAAGGGAATTTCTTTTACGGTCACAATGGCTTTTAACTGATTACTTCACTTTCCAGTTAAAAATTATTGAAAACTTTGAACATGTTGTTATAGTCGACAACGTCAGAACTAATAACTCGATTACACTGTGTTACTGCGAACACTTTGTACGCAATACGAGAACTTTACAGATTTAATAAAGATATGGAAAATGTACTAACACTTGAAAGTAAACCTCTATTACTTACATTATTTGATGGCAATTATAACACTCCAATTAGTGTTTACACAACATGTTTCACAGTTTGTGAAATGACACTATTAAACACCGTTATGCCTCTCAATTTCACTGCAGGCTGAAAACTGAGGGCACACCTCCACTAAGACTGACTCTGTCACTCTTTAGAATGAGTTTCGAATACAATAGATTAAAATTACACCGACGCATTCATCGACTTAGGGTTTCTTTATGTAAGGCACCGGTGCAAGTCTACAGCGTTCTGGAACTATGGTGGGGATTTCTTTGGAATGTGGATCTAAGGCGCAAATTAAAAAAGTTTCTGACTGCTATATTAACACCTTCTAAAAGTCACTGGAATGGCCCTTAGAGAGGTATAGCACCACTCTGGTAAGGGCCACTAGGTGTTTCTCAATATGATTTTGTAATAAAAATTTAATGAATAAAAAAATAATAATGAAAATAATACATAGAATCCATTTGCATTTAATAAAAAAAAAAATAGAATTTGATCTCGTAATATAACAGTTATAATAGATAAAATGATGTTACCTTGCTTTAGTAATGCAACAACTAATGATTCGTTTATGAAATCAATTATTATTGTTAAAAATTTTCTTCTCTTTGATATTGATTTTTTTTAACAGTTTAAAACGACAAATTGATTCCTAAAGTAACACATGCACAATCTCAGTTGTACCATTAAAATTTAAATATATATATTCTATTGTTGTTTGTCTTATATAAGATCGGATCTTTGAAAATTCCAAACTGAAGTCATATTCCAAGTACGTCAGTCTTGTTAGTGTAAGACAGGTTTATTTTCAACTCCATCACCTCAGGCGATGCTGGATATGTTTGTATCTTAAACGTGTTTGTTGGTAAATTGTATTTAACCCTCCAGAGGGCGCACGTCGGTCTTTTAGACCGAAACTCACGATTTTCGTCATTACTGAAAAAAGAAAGCAAGCGGAGACTCCCCCTCACAGATACTTGTCAGGAAGGGGGTGAGCTACAAAATGTTGGTGGTCGGGAGGAGTTAGTTCTTATCTGACCGGCACAGTGATAACAACAGCTGGAGTTCGGTCATTTCCACCGAAGCGCCCAACGACGTCTTTGTACGCGATCGGTCGTACAATACCACTGTACATGTTTGGGAGGGTGAGTGGGTCAATACCAATGTACGTGTATGAGTGGGAGGGTGGGTCAATACCACAGCACGTGTATGGGAGGGAGGGTCATCAATACCACTGTACGTAAATGGAAGGATGAGTTGGTCAATACCACTGTACGTATATGGGTGGGCAGGTGGGTCAGTACCACCGTACGTATATGGGTGGGCGGGTGGGTCAGAACCACCGTACGTGTATGGGTGAGCGGGTGGGTCAATACCTCCTCCGTACGTGTATGGGTGGGTGGATGGGTCAATACCCGTACGCATCTTTGTGTGGCTTGTGCTGGGAATGACGGAGAAGAAAGTGAAGATGATCAAGCCTAAGATCTGTGACAGTAGAATCTTTTTATCAAGAATCGTTTTATCTTTTTAGTTACATAACCTTATTTTGTATTTTTATAGGGTAAGCTATGTTTTTATGTCAATAAACATTTCAGATACTATGTAATGTACTTATTTACCTTCCTTTCCCTCAAATCTATGTTCTTTTTTAATAAAAAAGTTAATTCGGTCGAAAACACCGATGCGCCCATTCGTGTCTCTAAAACCCATGCGCCCTCTGGAGGGTTAATATAATTTATATAGTTTTCTTTTAAAAACAAAGAAACTAAGTAAATGTTACGATATAAATTTCAAAAATTCCAGTTCTCATAGTTTAAGCCTTTCAATATTATAATATTTATATAATTTCTTTAATAGTTAATTATATAAATAGTGGAAGGTGTATGGGTGAGTAGTTGTGTCAATGCAACTGTAAGAGTGGGTAGGTGGGTTAGTACCACTATACGTGTATGGATAGGTGTGCCAATACCGTTAACTGTACGTATATTGGTGGGTGGGTAGGTCTCCACCACTATGGGTGGGTGGGTACGTGTATTTGTGGGTGTGTCAATGCCTCTTTACATGTTTAGTGATAATAGTACGATTTTTATACACTATGAAAAATAACTAAAATGTAAGTCATAATTTGCATATAGTTTGATTTTATAATTATTTAATATGTGGTTTTTACGACAGTTGTAATGGCCATCTTTCTTATTAAACTTGTAAAAAAATTCATTATTTTTAGTTTGTTTGATGAAATTCACATAATAGTCTTAAAATTTCATCTCACTACTAATTTTATTGATAAGGTACATTTATGTTTGTTGCTTTGTCGTCCATTTTAATGCAATTCCAACGTAGAAGTCTATGAGATATTTCTTTGATAGCTTCTTTATTTTTATATCATTTCTAATCTATGAATCTCCATTATATTTAAGTGGATAGAAGTGAATTCAAACACAACCAGTTTAACGTGATTTGTTTTGATTTCCAAAGAGTTGGATACAGTTAAGCACGACCAACTTCTTCAAAAGCTTCATGCCTATGATATTACAGGACAGTTTGTTAAGTGGTTCTCAAGCCACCTAAAGGTCCTTGAGGTCCAAGACATTCAAAAACATGTGCGTGTCTGTTAGAATTTCCGGAAAGGTTCAGAGCTCTTTCAGGGGTACACCAAGGGTCTTATCTCGGTCCCCACTTGTTTATGATCTTTGTGAATAAAACTGAAATAGTTGTGGAATGCAAAACACTACTCATCATAGAAGATACGAAGCTGTTCCAGCATATAACGTCTTAGCTCAACTTCGTGTCCCTTGAAGACAGCTCACAAACAGTAATAGGTTGATAGGAACTCTATATACAGGTGAAAGTATAAAAATACAAATAAATATTTCAAAGAATGATTTGTTAATAAATTTATTGTTGAGAAAATTCCAACATGTAATTTTTATGTTTAAACTTTAATAATACTTTCTACTTATCTTTGCTGTAAAGTGGCATTTTGATAAACTATTAGTATATTTATTAATTTAATGCTGATACTTGACTGTTAACTTTGTGTAGATTTTTACCAAACAGTAGTTATTTAGGTAAGTGAAATATAATTTTCTTTAAAAACAAAACAAGTAATAAATGTTATTTTCAGATTTTAAAGTATGTTATAATCATTATTTACATATAGGAAAAAGTATTGTTTTATACTCGGACATCTTCCAAGTATTTATAAAAATATGTTTTATGAGACCTATCCTTAGAAGGAAAAATTTTAAACATTATTGTTTTGTATGTTATATACATTTACACTCACCAAACTCAATCCAGGTTCATGTTTACCAATATTTTGACAATTGGCATCTTAAGAATACATTTAATAAAGTGATGATATGGTTATATGATACTGTTAAAGTAGTCAAAAACTTATTTAGTAACAATGTGTTGTACTGATATTTAATATAGGACATCTGAAATTGATTATAGAAAATTCAGCACTTTATAAATATATTTTATTTGTTTGGTATTGTGACATGGCAAAAGGCTATAGATTAAAGTGACACGTGTTTAGAGATATTCAGTGGTGTTAAAATAAATCACCAACATCGTGGTCGCTTATTAGTGTAAGTAACAGGTTTGAGGTATGTATAATATCAGCTGTTTAAACTGTGATAAAGACGCCGAGCTTGATAGTCACCTTTGATCAATCAGCAATAACTTCATCTTCTACAAAAGGTCGCTCCTTTATTATCATCAAAGACTTTAATAAAGAGTTTTCAAATTTTTGCTGCGCTTTTAACTGTCCAGGCACAGACGAAAACGATTACAAATATTTTAAAACTAGGTAATATCAGTTCCTGTATCCAACAAAACATACTTATGTAAAGAAATTAAACATGTGCTTTAGCATTACGGGTTTACATAACTGCATTACCAAACATAAATGCCTTCATTATATTAATTTAATAAGTTTTATAAACATGAAAACTCTTCATGTACATATTGTGCAGGAACAATGTATGTTTATTATTTCAAATGCGAATTTTTGTAATGGATAGTATAGAACTTTTTTCATATTATCAATACAATAATAAAACGTCTATCATAAGGATCTAGTACTCAGAAGTGAGTTCTGTAAATGTGAATTTTGATTATTGCAAGCGAACAATTCATGTTATTTATATATTAAAAAAACTTAGTTATACAGTGCTTTTGTTATCTTTTAAATTAATTATTATTGAGTTATTGAAGTAAAATATTTATTTATTATTTTTGTTGAAGAGGAAATTAAATAAAACTATTTACATTATTACCAGTGATACTGAACCACCCAAACAAACACGAGGTTTTCCACTCATATTAATTAAGTGTCTTAACTCTCTTTCTGCCATAAATATATAAAATAGTTTATTTTATATCCTATTTATAATGTTTCCCCTTTATTTCCAATATTTTACTTTAGTGCGAGAATACAAAAATTTTGTTTTTAGTTAAGTAAAAGATATTTTGAAATTTCAAACACTATAAGTCTCTTATCCAACAAATGACATAGAGCTGTTAAACCCAAACGTTCCGAGCTGCGATGGTAAGTGGAAATCGTTGCTATGTGCCATTTTGACTTCAGTTAGGTTAATTATATTTGTTGGTTCAATTTCCACTCAACAATGTGGAATTTAATTACCCTTAATTGATACGGTAATTAAATTAGTTTGGATCAAAATATGAAGAGGATGTTTACTGTTTTGAAATAAAAGTTAACATTTTACAGCAGAAATTCATTTTAATATAAATACAAAATATTACAGTGGACTGAAGTTTGCTATATTAAAAATGTCATATCTAAATGAGCACTCATTTTATCTTTTACGGTATTACTAACACTGTTCTATCCTCAATATAAACACAAATGTAATAATATTAGTTTATTTTATTTTTATAAGTTTTTCATTCTGATTATTGGTTGATGAAATAAGGGAAATTTTAGTCTTAACATTGGAATTTTAATCATTTTTCAATAAATAGATTTTCAATTGTATTCTATTTCCGTACCAAAGTGTTACAGAAATCAAAAATAACCACTGTCACGGAAATTCATTAGTTTGCGGGTGTATCTTCAGTATTGGTGTGAAATATGTTTTACGAAATTCCATTCAGTCTTCCCATAAATAATAAATATTAATTTAATTTTATGTCTTGGGATTCTCTTTAAACCGTCGTATTAAATAGAAATACACAAACTTAGTTGAAAAACAATAAATGATACAATAACGGTACAGGATTTTTTAACAGTGTTTTTTAATCTATTTGTATTATTCACTTATAGTGTGTTCTTAAAAAGGGAAATATTGATTAAAATATTTTTATTTTTACATAGCCCTGATTGCCTAAAAAGTAACTTAAAGTAAATAAAGTAATTTATATAATCAAATTATTAGTCTTACTACATTGTTGGTGAACTAACCAAGCCTTTTCACAAAACAGCATGTATATTTAATGATAGTATCATGTATAACATAATACATTTAACAACATTGGATTACTAACATAACTTATTATTTTATAGGCAAAATTTATTATATTTTGGGTTTCATAGATGTGTACAGTGAAGTTCATGAAGTTCTTCCTACACTATAGTGCATTGTAATAGTATAAATATTAAGAAACTCATAACTACAATAGGCCCAATACTATTTACTTAGCTAGTGACAGTTAGCGAAAGATTTCCTAAGATTGTTCCGTTTGTGGGCAAAAGCAAAATTCTAAATCCTTGTATATTTCAACAGTTGTATATGTTTTTTACCAAGCGTAGAATTTAAACCATAAATTACATACATCCCTGATTTTAACCGACCGTTCTCCCGCGGGAGATCCCGGGTAATGGGGAGGAGTGAGGTATCAAGATTTTATTCACTTCTTCAAGTAGTTCCTGACGTCTTATCTCTGGAGGAGTTAGTTATATTACACAGCACTGGGAGCCAAGGAAGTGGAGTTGCCATGAAAGTACCACTAATAGCTCTCATGGCTCTACTAAGTTGGACATCAATCACTTTAGTGTGTACACTGTTTAGCCATATGGGAGCACTGTATTCAGCAGCTTTGAGTAACAAAGAAGTTGTACTCAATGCGTGTGTATGGACTCCCCAAGTTGATTCAGCGTTATGATGTCATACATTTGCTTTGTTTTTTTATATTAACTGCTGTTTTTTGAAGATGGATTTCAACTTGAGCAGATCAAAGCTTACGTGGAACAGTTTTGATGGACGTAATAAGTTCCTTATTAACGAACCGTCAATACCTGTACGTCGGATGAACCTCCCTCGTAGGTGTAGATACCAATACACGTAAATACCACTGTAACATGTATGGGGTGGGGCGGGTGGGGTCAAAACCACTGTACATGTATGGGTGGGTGGGGGTGGGTAAATACCACTGTACGTGTATAAGCGGGTGCACCCATCCCGGTAATACCAATGAACATGTATGGGTGGGGTGAGGTGGATAAAAGCCATTGGCCATGGTACGGGATGGTGGGGTCAATAACACTGTACGTGTACGGGTGGGGTCCAATACCACTATACGTGTACGGGTGGGCGGGTTGGGTGAGTCCTTCAACCTCAAGTAGTCTAGTCGCTACTAGTAGGGAGTGGATAATTTTGAATCGGTTCCAAACTGTCAAAGGAAGATTTAACTACTGGAAGCGTAAGTGGGGATCAACGATAGATTAGCCATGTCTTTGTGCAGAGTATATCAAAACAGTGGAACACATAGTGACAGAGTGCACCCCACACGATTTTAATAAGGGTTTATCCCCATAAACAGAAATAGTGAGGCAGGCTTTAAATGGATTTATGGATTGAATTTGGTTTTGTGACAGGTTATAAATATTATTTTTCGTTAATTTACAAAATGACTTTTAGATCTTGATAAAAATATATATCGCAGCATTTTTTTTATTAATAAATTGTAGCTGACAGTAAACTATACGAATCCAAAGTATACACATATAACAACTTAATCATAAAGAAAACAGTTGTTACAATGATATTATTGTAAATTACTCAATAATATATCAAACAAGTGTATTTTTCATAAATGATCCGTTCTTCGAGGAATTATAAAATAATATTCTGGCCAATCACTGTATGTAGAAATAAACCTTTCAATATACCG
The DNA here is from genome assembly GCA_035578905.1 of Stictocephala bisonia. Taxonomy (NCBI): domain Eukaryota; kingdom Metazoa; phylum Arthropoda; class Insecta; order Hemiptera; family Membracidae; genus Stictocephala; species Stictocephala bisonia. Next base: position 315,007 of record JAQJVL010000890.1, read on the forward strand.
ATTTCCAAAGTATTCTATGCACACAAATACTCACAATGTACTCTGTAAATATTTATTGAGGCTCTAGTTTACAAATGGCAAGCCAAATATTTACATGCACGTCCAAAACCTTTTAGAAATATGATTTTGTGATTCGTAACTCTGTTATAATAAGTAGTTAACCCTTATTGTACTTTGTCAAATGTTTTCCCTTTCATATAAGAGCTTTGTATTTGAACATTATTTGATGTGGACCTTAATTTCTTTTTGTACATTGTGGTGTTGATCTGAATACAACTTTAATGAAAAACAAACAAAAATGTTTTATTACAAAAACATAAATTTTTATACACAACTATCATAAGGAATAATCTTGCTTCAAAGGGCTATAAATTAACTTTAAAATTAGTTAAAAGAAAACAATGTTTATTCTATGCTAGATAGTTAAAATATCTAAAGGAGACTAAAATTTCATGTTTACTTTTAATAAAAAGAACTCTTAAGAATAAATTTACATCATAATGAAAGATAAGTAGTAATAAATTGTTTCATAAACTTTATTAAGGTTTTCTTCTTTAAAAATGAGTAATATAGAGTTATTGAACAGTCCTGGAACGGTTAATGAGTTTTTTCACCATTACAGATAAAATAATGAGACTTGGTATAACAATATTACTAATAATGAACTAATTTATATAGCAATTATCACTGTTTTGTTTCGTTTACAAGGAGTAAGAATAAAATCCTAAATATGAGCATAGATAGAGCTGAATATTAAATTAAAGGGCTTTCAATAAGCAAGTAGAATGCCACAAAAACATATTTCAAAAGGTTGTACTCAACAAAAGGACATCCGTTTAAATTTCAAACTTAAGAGAGATATTAAATGATTGTCGAATTTCTTTATTTTTTACGACATTGTATCAATGACACTGTGTAATTTATCTAACACTTAATATGTTCTTTAATACTGTAGAAGACATCATGTACACTTAGCTTAAGCACACAGCAATAATCTACGGATAATTGTTAGATTAAGGTAAAAAAGTAGATCTGCCTTGCATTAAAAAAAGGTTATTTACTAAAGGCATGGTAAACATTTTAAAAATCATAATGCATTTAAAAGTAAAACAAAAAATTTCATTAACTTTGATTGTGTAAAAAAAATTAAAATGTACAGAATGCTGTGCTCCATCGTTTTAAAACATTAATTATTGTTAATTTTTGTAAATGGTATAGTTACATTTAACTTGTTAAACATAATCTGTTGAGAGAACTGAAATTCTTTGATTGAATGTCTAACATAAAAAGTGCCTCAACATGCTTTATACTTCATTATAAAACCTTAAAGACCCTTAATACCATCATCATACATTGGTTTTTACAATTTTTTTCTGTCTTTTTATCTCTTCATTTTGTTCTGCTCTTTAAATATTGCGCAATAACTTGTGTTCCAGCTTTTTTCGTTACATACGTTGTTCTTGAACTGTTTGCATGGTCATGTAACATTAATACTAACAAATAAACTTTATTTAGTTCATGTGATATGTATAATTTTATTTTAATTATGGTTGGTTGTTATTCTCGCCAATAAAGATACTTCTAACATCAGTACAATAAATAATGTCTGTCATATTCCAAAAAGAGCGTTTTATTGCGGTTTTCTTTTTAATACTAAATCATAACGCAATTCTGTTTGCGGATACACCTTAATGCATATGGATGAGATTCATAACGTTATGACGTCACTGGAGCTTGATTTATGTAACCCATTTTCAGTTGTTTGGTATAGTGTGATGAGGACTGTTCAAGGGCACTAATGCCAGTTGTGACCCCATGGTACTAGCTAATATAATATGGCTTTTTAGAAAGAGCCATTTTTAAAGGAGATGATAGTAAATAGAGTAATATTTTTTCTCAGTACATTTAACGATCTACACCATTATAGCGTAAAGTATCAAAGAGGATTGTAACTTCTTACATTAAAATAAGTTACATTGAAAAACGAATTAAACACTGCGCCCTTATTTGCACACATTTATAATTATTTGCTATGGCAAAATGTCGTTCATCTATTTTTAAACTAATCTAAAAACGAAAAAAAAATTCAAACTAGTTCCTCAATTTCTTCTTTTTTTTTTAGTTTTTCTTGATCACTTGAGACTCGAAATTCGACCTCAGGTCAGCTTAGAGTGCGCATTGTTGGACTTCAATATCTTTGGAAAGGTACAGTGTTGAAAAACTTACTAGCAAATATCTTTTACTTACTCCTCGTGAGAACAGTATTTTTGTGTTGATTAATGTGTGTGTGTGTGTGGTTGAATGGGCATGCATATAGATATTTAGATAATATTTTTTTAATAAAATACATAACGTTAAATTCTCATTTGAATTTCCCCCTTAATAATATGGTCTTAATATGGTTTTAAACTCATATACTTGTTTCATTACATTGATTACATGTTTTAATATGAATCCGTGCACTATCCTTATCCTCCTTACGACATTAAAGTTCCACATTCAATTTACCATTTCCAATTTTCACACATTGCCATCGGTCAGGTTTGTTATGACTATTAAAAAAAATCTCTGAGTAATTTACAAAAGTAAAAAACGTAACGCTGCTATTTGTCATGACGATAAGGTTAAATAAGATAAACGTGTCTCATTTGCATGGGACATGGAGGGGATGATAAGCCACAATAGGTACCCGAGGCAGGCTCAACCTCACACCTTGATTAAGGAAACAAGGTCGTGGTACCTGATTAAAACTGTAAAATAAATTTAAACTTGTACTAAACCGGAATCATTTATTGAGTAATTTATTTAAAATTTAGAATTAACAGTCAGTTTTAACCGTACTAAATTTATATTTTAATTTTATTTTATATAAAAATAATTACTTTTCGTTTACCTCATATTGGAGAAGATGATATGGTACTAATTTTAAAAGTACCATATAATTTGGTATAAGCAACTTGATTAAAAAACACTACAGCAAATTTTAACGGCGTTAACTACTCCGGATATTTTCAAAAGAGTTAGAAAATAATATTTATTATTTAATTTTAATCAATTTATACTTTTTGTTAGTTCCCAAAAACGACCAGTTTTTGCAATGTTGACAACAAAATTTAAAATTTCACTTTTCTTTAATTCATAATGATATAAAGGCAATTTTCGTATCGAACGTAAACATAAAAAGTTTGTCAAAATATTTGTACAGTTCCCATCTAACTGTTGTTGAGATAGAAGGGTTTGAATAAAAAATATTATTTAACTGGTTAGTGACGAGGTTTGTGATCTATGCTTATAGATTGTTTTGTCTTATTTTTCCCCCCAGAAATAAACCTACTAAGGTGTGTTTGTGAATTTCAAAAACACCATAAAGACTTAATATTTTTATTTCACACTTAACGTTTGTTGTTTATTTACATACGTATGAGTTGTATAGGACGTTCTATAAATCATAAATTCTAGTGATAATTATTTATGATTATGATTTTCAGTTCCATTTCCTATAAAAAACCCGTCCTCACCTCACCACCTGTTATTAAAGGCTGGAAGGTTATTCACCAATCTCAGTCTCAGAGAAACTACTGAGACTGCCACATCACAGTATGGGCAAAACGTCTGGTTATCTTGTAAATATTGTAGATAGTACCTTGACCCGGTTGTCACCGGAAAATGTAGATTCTAGTTACACCGTCCGCTTAAGCCTAAGTTTGATTTAAAAATTTTTTATTCCTAACATTTTCTTTTGGTTCTTTAAATTTTGTTTTAGTTTGTCTTTAATCAAAGTTATATTCTTATTAATAGAGTATAAAATAATAAAAAATAGTACTATATTTGATGTTGAAAAATTACAAATGGATTAATTCTTAGTTAGGATTCTGAAACTGTTTTAGGATCGATGCTCACACAAATCATAGTTTGGTAATATTTACAAGTAAGAGAATATAAAATGTAATTGAAACTTCTCGTAACAGTTTAATGAGTTTTTTAAATAACTGATATAACCATGAGACTTATCAAATCAAAATTACTTTTCTGATTTTTCAGGTTTTTATTTCCTAAGGGCGTGGCCCACAAAAACATCATAAGAAAACTTAAATTATAGCTTATTGATTAAGTTGCATATCAAATTAATGGTCTTGAATAAAACAATTCACTCCTAAAAAGCCGAATTCACAATGTTGCACCTGTAATGAATTTCGGCTGTTAAAATTACAGCCTTGATAAACAATTGGTTACTTTGTTGAATCCTAATAGGTTAAAAGAAATACCTCATAAAACATAAATGATATACCCTTGTGTGAGGTAAGGAGTCCAAATATTTACACGTTCTTTACTCAAGCTTTTAAGGTAATGGTTTTGTGATAGGTAGGGCTGTTAAAGTAAGAGGTTTCTTTACTCTCCGACTCACTGAAACTTGGTCCTACATGATAGAGTAGAGTACTAAATTATTAAGGTAATTAGGTAATGGACTTATAGATAACATGCCATAATGCCTGTTACAAAATATTTACAGTACAATAAATTTATAACTCGTGTGTTTCAATTTGATGTACAAATAAGACTATTCATACAATCGTCTTGTAAGGTAAACGAACCTTTGCTGAGTCCATGATACTCAATCTGCAAAACAGCCCTGATGTATGCTTGTGATATAGCAACCAATTAAGTCCTTAATGAATAGCCATGACCAGAAGTTTTAATTGTTATGAAAGAACTTAGAAAAATTAAACACATTAAAATCACCTTTATTAATTCTTGTGAAATAAAATATAGCCACATCTTATTGGCCAGCTACGTTTTTACTTATTAAAATGTAAAAACGTCTTACTATTAGTTTTTCTCGTACCAAAAATATACAATATAAATGTAACAAAAAATAAATGTAATCATTAAATTACAAAATATATCTTCATAATACTATTGAAAACCTCTTATTATTCTGTTATTTTTTAGCCTAAGTATTTAAAAATTAGCTTACTGTTAATATATATATCTATTTATAACAGAGGATGTTTGTGTGTGTGTGTGTGTGTGTGTGTGTGTGTGTGTGTGTGTGTGTGGTGTGTGTGTGTGTGTGTGTGTGTGTGTGTGTGTGTGTGTGTGTGTGTGTGTGTGTGTGTGTTTGTTTGTTTGTGTGTGTGTGTGTGTGTGTGTGTGTGTGTGTGTGTGTGTGTGTGTGTGTGTGTGTGTGTGTGTGTGTGTGTGTGTGTGTGTGTGTGTGTGTGTGTGTTGTGTGTGTGTGTGTGTGTGTGTTGTGTGTGTTGTGTGTGGGGTGTGTTTGAAGTTTTATGCGCTGCCAAACCATCCAACGATCGCCATGAAACTTTAGGATGTTGTCCTGTATACTCCCGAAATGGTGTCTGAGAAGTTTGATGCAGATCCGTCCACAGGGTCCTGCCCCACGGGCTCCTAAATATCCCATGTTATTCAAATGGAGAATCTGAATTGTTTACAAAAAACATATGACTGTGTGGTTTAATGTAGTTTCACATCCCATAAGCAGATTGAAGTTCTCACAACAACAGTACTGTATATGTTTTGATTTATTGTAGTTCTACATTTCACCTTGAGAGTGTAGCACACACTACTTTTACTTGATCAGGTGATCTGTATTTGGTGTTAACCTTTTTTCCTCAGTAATTAAAACATGTGGTGAAACGTGAAAATAAAAAATAAATAATTATTTGTTTTGCAGTTTACTTTTTATGACATGCCTCCTAAAAAGTGTGAAAAAAATGTTGCAAATGTTATAGGTCTATTGAAAATATTTCATATTATAATATATAATTGGTTGCAATCGTAAATCTTTGAATATTCTTTAATTTGTTGGAATATTTACTTATATTTTTATTGCAAGTTTCAAACTCATTATTATGACCGTCGAAGCGGGCGAGTACAGCTAGTATAGATATATATCAAAGCCAAATACCACTGACTGACTCACTCACTCACTCATCACAAAATATCAAAAATCACCGAACGGATTTTACTGGAAATTTTAAAGGATGTGAGCTTTAGTATCGAAGAGGCGACCCACTAAGAAAGGAATTTTCGAAATTCTATTCCTAAGGGGTACAAACAGCCCGTCAAAATTGCCTTCTTTCCATAGGAATAACATTGGGTTGATTTAAGTAAAGTAGTAACTGTTGTTTTCTAAATAAATAAACATGTTTATTTTCTATATTTGACAATATCATATTGATGCATTAAAAAATTTAATCTTCAGCTGTTAAACATAAAAAACAAATTATATGATCACGTTTGAAATAGGCTAAATAATACAATTGAAATACTTTAAATAAATTTAATAATGTGACTTTACGCTATACAGTTAATTTACTATTTTTTTCAGTCAAAAGTTACATGTATCGAGCGAGAGCTGCGTGAGTCGTGGGCTGGCACGTGAAGCACGCAGGGGTATCCTCTAGTTTAAATATACTGTACAATTTATTGTTGTGGGGGATGTAGGCAATTGGTTCTGTAGTTGGTATTCCTAATACTGGCACAGGGTCCAATTAATGTTTGCCATCGACGTGGACTCTTCTATAGAAGTCTGGGGTGTCCAAATTGGGTAGTGGTCAGGGTCTAGATGTTTTGTAGAGAAGAGAACTGAATATCTGACTTAGGAAATAGCTTAAATTCAGACCAATAAAATGTGGTGCGGATTCCACGTTAATCTGTAGGTCCATTACATTTCCTGGCTATTGGGCTGTTAATGAAAGGTTCATTTTACCTTGGTAGACCATTAAATCAACTCTTTTATATGCCACTCATATTAGTCCTATCTATACCATCGGCGTCTTATATCTGCCTATTATTAGTGAATAATAGGCATATGTACACTACTAAGAACTTATGTACACTACAATATAAGAACAATACTTAATAATATATTAACTTGCACACAATAAGTTAATATAAATTATTAACAATATTATGTTTGGAATAAACACCTGTATTTCAATTAGCGATTCAATGAAATTCAATTTAACTATAACAAAATTTCACCTAACAATATAGGAAGAAAACCAATTACTATTGTTTGTCTACTGTAATATTTGTGCTTGTAATCAGTTGTTTTGCAAATACTTGTTACTTTTTTAACTGAACAATCAGGATATAATTTATACTATGTACATACTTGGATACCATTTTAGTATACAGTAATTTACCGAAGTAGGGCAAAAGGAAATATTCTTACATCATATTAAAATAATAATGATGTAAGAATATTTTTAATTTCCATTTTAAATACACCAAATATTTATTTTAATAATCTAAGCATTTTTTTCTATTTACTCAAAAGTATTTCATATCACAATTAATTTTACTTGTTGGTAATAATATACTGATATCACAATTAGACATTCTTTAATCATTAATTTAAAATTAGTCTATTATAAGTTGGATTAAGTGGCCAACGTGATTTTTAGAACTACAATGTTTAACAAATATGAATAGTTACTCTATGGTATAGTAGGGCAGTTAGGTAAAAGTTTATTAGGTGGATGGCTGAGTCAATATTACTGTCTGTTTATGGATGGGTAGTTTGTGTCAATACTACCAAAACGTTATCGATAGATGGGCAGGTTAATAACAAGTTACCTGTATTGGTTGGTGGATGGGGGGGAATAAGACTGTATGTGTATTGGCGGGGGGGTAGGTTAATACCACTGTATGTGTATTTATGGGTGGATAGAACATACCACTTTATGTGTATTGGTAGGGTTGTCATCACCACTGTACGTGTTTTCGTGAGTGGGTGGGTCATTATCACTGTATATGTAGAATGGTGGGCAGGTCAATTTCAGTGTATGTGTATAAGTGAGTGGATGGGTCAACACCGCCAGCCTTTATGGGTGGATGAGTGGGTAGTAATGAAGATAAAAAATGTATTTTCTCCTACTAACCAAAGCAATTCCGTTGGAAACCAACCAAAGTAGTTTTGCCAAGACTGTAGAATGAATGAGAGCCAACTAAGTCGTGTCATAGAGTAGTCTTATACTGGTCTTGGTTGGCGTACTGCCCAGATCAAAAGATGTCTCTCCACAAACAGTCCTAGAAAAGTTCTTGACAGATTTCACACTAGTAAATGGACCCTAAACCAGTGGTTTTCAGATTTTACTGTTTATTTATTTCTCACTACTCAATGATTTAGGGTATACAATTTAAACTGTACTTTGCAGCCTAAATAGAGTAAAATGTATTGCCTTATTACTGTGTCACTAGATATATTTGTTATGGAAAATGTTTATAACTAATATTTCCCGGTACTTGGGAAGTTAAATATTAAAAACAAATAATAATTATTCTAAAACCAGCATGTAAATGTACATTGGAGCTTGAAGTTCGTAAGTTGGTGTACGTCTTTAGATTATCATTGAACACTATATCCATTATATGTGTAAAAAAAAGAGAGAGAGAGAGATGGGGGGGAAGTAATAAGAGACTGTAATTATAAAAATAGTGAAACAAGAACGGGAGGGATGAGAAATACTCCTTATTATTCCTCGAGGAATTTTAAACATCTAAAACAGGAAAATATAAATTACAGACCTGTGATTTTAGTAATGACTGAAGTGTTTGAAAACATAATTGTTTTCTCAAACTTATATAGCATTTAAATTTTATCTAGTTTAATTAATCAAATAACTAGGTTGCTGTTAGACGTTAGAAGGATTTAACTTTAATGAAACCTGTAAAACAACCAACAATTGTGGCGGAAGGGTGTTTTGTGGCTTTATTGCACAAAGAGGTACCCAAATATTTGCCCATTCTTCAACAAGACCTTTTAGCGAGATGGTGTATTGTTGTTGCTGTTGAAGTAAGGAGTCACTCTCATTTTCACCCCCATCGTTGACATCATTCCACAATATGGCTGTATATTGCTGTTGAAGTAAGGAGTCACTCCCATTTTCACCCCCATCGTTGATATCATTCCACAATATGGCTGTATACGTAATCTACAATTTCTGTGTTAAAAACTCGAAAATATCAAACCATTTTGGTGTTATATAAATTAAAAATTTATTTTATACTACTGAGCGAAATATAAAACATTAATTTTTCGAAAATTAATAATTTCAAAATATTAAATACGAAATAAGAATATGTATTATAAATTAAAACATGTATTTCCCAGTGTTATTCTTAGCATAATAAATGAAGCAATGAACTCTCCCTAATTTGCCTATATATTTAAAATAACGTCAAGTAACCTTTATATAAAACAAAAAAAGTTTATCTCATAATATAATCTTATTTATGATATGACACAAGATACAGAGATAACCTCTAAGGGAATATGAAAATGCTTTAGAGGTGCCCCTTTGTTTTAAACTACATTCATACGCAATTTTACGAAATCAGCAGAACCACATCGTTCCATTTTCGCAATCCGTGATAAGACTTTCAAGGTCATACAAGTCCACACTAACATATTAATTAATACTATCTTAAGTATTTAACAAAGAGTGTACACAATTTAATGATCTAAGTAATAATCAAAATTACTCATCGATAAAA
>JAQJVL010000891.1:0-247500 GCA_035578905.1 Stictocephala bisonia
AAATTAACCGTACAATCAGTCAACTTGTATTTAACAACAAAGTTCTAGGATTCAATTTATTGATAAACTCCCATATTAAGTACAGATATACAATTGTTGACTTGTAGTAATCTTTCATATTTCTAGACATAAATAGAAATATGAAACAACGTTGAATCGGATTAAAATGGTTTATACTTACTTTCAACTTATGCCCTCTTTACATATTAATAATGTTACGTGGTAAGCATCCAAAACTAGGTTTATTGTACTATTTTTTACCTACCGACTTTTCAGAAAGATGTTTTAGATCCAGCATGCTTATAGAGTCGGTGTTTTCTCCACAGCTGAGAATTGCTTAGAGGAATAAATTTTTAATGTATGAAATTATGTAATGAATACATCTTGCTGCTCGCATCTGACACTTTAAATTTTACCGTAAAAGTCTACTGACATGGTAAAATTTATAACTAAACGTTCACTATAGTGTCATGATTATTTATCAGCTAAACATCATGAACATATATTTATATTTTACATTTGTATTAGGAATAATAGTTAAATTCAGTTATTAATATTTTAATTAGTGAATTTAATATAGCAAACTAAGATGTTTCTATATACTACAAACGGCCAAACCCCAACGTCTTAACCCAACGTCGTTAATCATTTTTTCACATACAATAGCAGCATACATTATTAAATGTAGCTTGATCTTGATTGAAAGCAGTTGTCATACATAATAATACTATGTTAGATTTGTGCGTATTTTATTTATATTTGTACGTGCACTAGTTTTTCAACTCACATGCGATTGTTTGAACGCTATGGTTATAAACATAAAATAGCTTAAACCAAACCATGAACACTAAATACTTAGTTAAAAGTTCACTAATTGATAATCATCATAACAAACATTTTGAACGTGCCCAGTCTGATGTTGAAAAAAAAATGCTCCTATAAGTCCAAAATAAAATTAAGTACTATTGATGTACAACATGATATAAATTATAATATTCATTTAGAGTTTTTAATATTAAATATGGTACTGGAAAAATTACTTTACGAGTAATACGTTTAATACGTAATTTTAATACGTCATGCCAGAAATAAGAATTCGTAAAATAATGGTTTGGTATTGGCTAGCTTAACTCGAGTTAGATGTAAGGTTTACCTTAATGCAGCATAAATCTATTGCTCTACATATAATGTTTTAATGTGTTTGTAAACTCTAAAAGTAAAACAATAGTTCTAAAACTCTAAGCTGCTAAGTGTAAATGCAGTAATACCAGTGATTTTGGGAAATTCGAACAATAACTGGTAAAACTGCATCACACTACACTATTTTATTAATAATTGGTTATTTGAAAGGAAATCAACTACTTAATTTTTATCAATATTTGCAACTTTTTATTATAAATACTTAATCGCCAAAACTGTACATCTAATAATTAAGGCACCTACTAAAGATTCGTTCACTCAAGAATGTATAGTAACTACTTAAACGATTCCAATATTGCCCAGAGACAAGTGTTCAACGTACGTGTATATAATCTGCCCGTTCACATGGAATCAATAACCTAACCATGTGAGAAACCCTGCGGCTGTTGGACTCAGCCCAGACAGTATCTACCCCCCTAGCAAGAGCCAGTCGATTCAATCTTCCGGAACATAACTCCATATTTCCGATGGCTTCCCACCTGTGGTTTACTCCGTCCGTATATACTAGCGGTAATTGTAGATAGTAGATGTAAAATTGAGTTGAGAATGACTAAAATAAATATTTTAATAGATTTCTAAACACGATAAATATGTATTAAGTAATTCTCAAATGTTGTGCTTTTTAAATAGCCGTTTTGAGACACTCACAGGAATAAACACTATAACTAAGAGTGAAGTCATTGGGACAAAGTTATAGACTATCTAAAATACATCACTAGGTTTGACATCAAAACTTTTCAATAAAACCATTCATTTAGCCACTTTAGGAAATATATGAAAACACCATTTAATATTTCAACACTTCCCCACTAAAACAGCAGCTATTACTGAAGGTTATTTTCAGCCTCGAAGTTTTAGTAGTTTTTTAGATACAGTAATGAGTCTGTGGTATTTGAATTTGTTGTTCATTTTTATAAAACATTGTTTTAAAATAAAAGTTCTTGAAAAATTGACGGTTTTCTCTTTTTTGTATGATTCACAAAAGAAACCAAGTGCTAAGGTACAACTTGAAAAGTTAAACTTTACAGATTTTAAATGTATAACTTTCTAAAGATAGTGGGAAGTTAATAAGAGTTGTTAGAATGCTGGCAGTAACAGCAGTTTAAAAACTGTACAATGTTTCCAAATTACTTCTAAACTTGTCTTACGGTTAGTTAAATTCATCGAAATTACACAGTAACATGTTTTTTACCAAACGTCAACTCTAAGTCTACTTACGAGAGTTCTGCTTAGCGAAGATTGTTTTGTAAGTAGAAATAAGGCCTTCCATACATATTTTTTGCTTTCGTTATATTTTTCCAACAATAAATAAATAATCTTAACATGTTCGGCTTGAAGATAAAATAGATTAAGTGGTTCTATTTAAAAGAATACGACTGCTATTCTTAAATGACTGAGTTTCGTTTTTAAAGATGTAAATACGCTTACTTCATAGTTGTATTACGTACAGGACGATCGTATGGCAATAGATTTTAATCAATCTTCTTGACAAATATATTTTAAAACTAGTATTTTTAACAACGTTAAAATTCAATTTATTGGTATAGTCCTATAATATTTGTGTTTTATTTGTTTTTACATGGAAAATATATTGATTTATATTTATCACTTCCTGAGTGACCATTCAATTACAAAAATCTATAAGGTTATTTTATTTTATTAAGATATAGGACATTATTTTTGACAATTTAATGTTATTTTATATATTTTTCACAGGTTAAAAGACTGATATAAAGGGTTGCAAATAATTCTAGAGACGAAAAAATATTTTTTAAATCATAGCTGATAATAGCAATCAAACTTTAAACACACATATATTATACCTAACAATCCTAAAACAACCTAAAATGAGATGTACATTCATACTTTATTAAACTCAATGCTACAAACCTAATCTCAAAAATATAACCCAAGCCAAAATAGAAAAAAGAGCTCAATAAACAACTGATTAGTTTGTTGAACAATTTTAGATTAATTAGTAATTTGTAATACTTGGATACTTTGCCTGAAATCAATTAGAAAAGCAAATATCAATAATTCTCTTATCAGGATGATGGTCCCCGAAAAGTCAGAATAATATTTTCTAGAGAAAATAGGTCAATTTGTTTATAAAATTAAATATATTTACAAGAATACAATGCTACAACTCCGACTATAAAAGATACATCCTTAGAAAAATGGCAGTGGTTTAAATATGCATAATGGAGGTGTTTAAAAAGCATTCAATTACAGTTCTCGTAAAATGTTCCCAATGGATGTAAAGGAACATGGATGAATATCAATAATTGGAAAACTGTTATTGATATCCAGAAAGGGTTCTCATTATTTTGCTATTGCAACTCACTGGGAAAGAAAGGAATCCAACGGCAATGTTTAATGATCTTAATTTAGTACAATAATTATATTTTTATATACGATTGACCTTTGATGGTGGATTTGTAGCGTTTTGTTCTATTTGTAAACGATCTTTGATATACCATTATTATTATCTCTTTATAATATTTCCGGACACTTCGGAGACTATTCCCCTGATATGATAATCTATTGAGGTTTTCATTAAAAAGATATTTAGGGAGATTATCTATGTTTTACAAGTAACTGCTTTAATATAAATAGCGGTACAACAAACTAATTATATGTTTATAAAGCTTCCCCATTTTATATAGAGTGACTATTTTGGGATCGGATTTGGGGCATTTTGTTTCTGTAATACAGACATTTAATAAGACGTAGATTTCAACCTATGATCTAATATACCATTTTTTTTCGGACTCCTCATGGATCGTCACCACTACGATACACCAAAAAATTAGTTTTTCATGCACAAAATAATTGTATAGTGCTATTGCTTTCCCTGCAATGGTTAAACAATAATATGCCACCCCCAGACTTTTGGTACACCCTGTATATCCCTCTCCCAGATATAAACTGTACTAATTATAGTCCCAGCAAATGCTGTTTATAAATAAACACTTTTAGTTATTAAATATATGCTAATGTTTTGTTTCAGAAACATGGGGTTAAGACAATCTGTATAAAAAATAAAGTATTGCCACATTTAAAAGTAGTTTAAATTGAATTTAAATGTTATAATACTACACGATACACTACCATGTACCGTGTAGTTCATTCTCATCTGATCTCTTGATTCTGTAATCATATATGTTTGAAATGTACATGAAAATAAAAACTAAAAATGAAAAAATAACAGAAATAACATATATAAATGCTTAAATATTCGATTGAATGAAACGTTACATATACTTTTTACTATGCCGTTATATTCTGTTTTGTCGTTATTAATGTAATTTTTGTAATAAAATAAAATATAACACTTTGAAGTAGATATTTGAAGAACTTAAATTCGATAAGTTGCGTTATTTTATATCGAGTAGTATAAATTGAACCTGATATACATGAATAAAATTATATCATTACGTCCCATTTATTATTTGAATAAAGAGTTCAGTTATTGTAAATAGTACTAACTATTTATTATAATAAAATATTGCTGTTTTAAAATAAATTTATAATAATTGGAGTTTTAGAGTTAATCAACTAAGCTGAGAAAATTTGAAGGACTTACTTATTAAAAACTCGAAAACTATCAACTTTACGGAAAAAATTCTGTAGTTTGAAATTTACATTTCTATATTATTGTAATAAACGTTTAATGCTCTGTACGCCCTTAATCTGACTCAGTGTTTATGTAAAGGTAGTGAGGTAAGTTACAAACTCTCATACAACAATTGAGAGGTCGACTAGCTCTTGTTTTACTAATTACAAAGCGGGATTGAAACAACTTGAGCCCATAAATGTGGGGGAAGGAACAAGGGTGGCCGTTGTTGTTTAAGGCCTGGGGGAGACTGGACAAGGGGCGAAACTGCTCGCTGGCTCTGAGGTTATATTCACACATTAACGTCCCAGCTACAATGACCAATACTCAGTTAACTGATGTTTCCATAGCTTATAAACTAATTATTTGTAGTAATTCAACCCATAATACAGACAACTGTTAAATGTTATATTCACACATTAACGTCCCAGCTACAGTGACCAATATTCAGTTAACTGATGTTTCCATAGCTTATAAACTAATTATTTGTAATTCAACCCATATTACAGACAACTGTTAAATGTTATATTCACACATTAACGTCCCAGCTACAGTGACCAATATTCAGTTAACTGATGTTTCCATAGCTTGTAAACTAATTATTTGTAATTCAACCCATATTACAGACAACTGTTAAATGTTATATTCACACATTAACGTCCCAGCTACAATGACCAATATTCAGTTAACGGATGTTTCCATAGCTTATAAACTAATTATTTGTAATTCAACCCATATTACAGACAACTGTTAAATGTTATATTCACACATTAACGTCCCAGCTACAATGACCAATATTCAGTTAACTGATGTTTCCATAGCTTGTAAACTAATTATTTGTAATTCAACCCATATTACAGACAACTGTTAAATGTTATATTCACACATTAACGTCCCAGCTACAATGACCAATACTCAGTTAACTGATGTTTCCATAGCTTATAAACTAATTATTTGTAGTAATTCAACCCATATTACAGACAACTGTTAAATGTTATATTCACACATTAACGTCCCAGCTACAATGACCAATATTCAGTTAACTGATGTTTCCGTAGCTTGTAAACTAATTATTTGTAATTCAACCCATATTACAGACAACTGTTAAATGTTATATTCACACATTAACGTCCCAGCTACAATGACCAATATTCAGTTAACTGATGTTTCCATAGCTTGTAAACTAATTATTTGTAATTCAAACCATATTACAGACAACTGTTAAATGTTATATTCACACATTAACGTCCCAGCTACAGTGACCAATATTCAGTTAACTGATGTTTCCATAGCTTGTAAACTAATTATTTGTAATTCAACCCATATTACAGACAACTGTTAAATGTTATATTCACACATTAACGTCCCAGCTACAATGACCAATACTCAGTTAACTGATGTTTCCATAGCTTATAAACTAATTATTTGTAGTAATTCAACCCATATTACAGACAACTGTTAAATGTTATATTCACACATTAACGTCCCAGCTACAATGACCAATATTCAGTTAACTGATGTTTCCGTAGCTTGTAAACTAATTATTTGTAATTCAACCCATATTACAGACAACTGTTAAATGTTATATTCACACATTAACGTCCCAGCTACAATGACCAATATTCAGTTAACTGATGTTTCCATAGCTTATAAACTAATTATTTGTAATTCAACCCATATTACAGACAACTGTTAAATGTTATATTCACACATTAACGTCCCAGCTACAGTGACCAATATTCAGTTAACTGATGTTTCCGTAGCTTGTAAACTAATTATTTGTAATTCAACCCATATTACAGACAACTGTTAAATGTTATATTCACACATTAACGTCCCAGCTACAGTGACCAATATTCAGTTAACTGATGTTTCCATAGCTTGTAAACTAATTATTTGTAATTCAACCCATATTACAGACAACTGTTAAATGTTATATTCACACATTAACGTCCCAGCTACAGTGACCAATATTCAGTTAACTGATGTTTCCGTAGCTTGTAAACTAATTGTTTGTAATTCAACCCATATTACAGACAACTGTTAAATGTTATATTCACACATTAACGTCCCAGCTACAATGACCAATATTCAGTTAACTGATGTTTCCATAGCTTATAAACTAATTATTTGTAATTCAACCCATATTACAGACAACTGTTAAATGTTATATTCACACATTAACGTCCCAGCTACAGTGACCAATATTCAGTTAACTGATGTTTCCGTAGCTTGTAAACTAATTATTTGTAATTCAACCCATATTACAGACAACTGATAAATGTTATATTCACACATTAACGTCCCAGCTACAGTGACCAATATTCAGTTAACTGATGTTTCCGTAGCTTGTAAACTAATTATTTGTAATTCAACCCATATTACAGACAACTGTTAAATGTTACATTTACACATTAACGTCCCAGCTACAGTGACCAATATTCAGTTAACTGATGTTTCCGTAGCTTGTAAACTAATTATTTGTAATTCAAACCATATTACAGACAACTGTTAAATGTTATATTCACACATTAACGTCCCAGCTACAGTGACCAATATTCAGTTAACTGATGTTTCCATAGCTTGTAAACTAATTATTTGTAATTCAAACCGTATTACAGACAACTGTTAAATGTTATATTCACACATTAACGTCCCAGCTACAGTGACCAATATTCAGTTAACTGATGTTTCCATAGCTTGTAAACTAATTATTTGTAATTCAAACCATATTACAGACAACTGTTAAATGTTATATTCACACATTAACGTCCAGCTACAGTGACCAATATTCAGTTAACTGATGTTTCCATAGCTTGTAAACTAATTATTTGTAATTCAAACCATATTACAGACAACTGTTAAATGTTATATTCACACATTAACGTCCCAGCTACAGTGACCAATATTCAGTTTACTGATGTTTCCATAGCTTGTAAACTAATTATTTGTAATTCAAACCATATTACAGACAACTGTTAAATGTTATATTCACACATTAACGTCCAGCTACAGTGACCAATATTCAGTTAACTGATGTTTCCATAGCTTGTAAACTAATTATTTGTAATTCAAACCATATTACAGACAACTGTTGAATGTTATATTCACACATTAACGTCCAGCTACAGTGACCAATATTCAGTTAACTGATGTTTCCGTAGCTTGTAAACTAATTATTTGTAATTCAAACCATATTACAGACAACTGTTAAATGTTATATTCACACATTAAGGTCCCAGCTACAGTGACCAATATTCAGTTAACTGATGTTTCCGTAGCTTGTAAACTAATTATTTGTAATTCAAACTATATTATAGACAACTGTTAAATGTTATATTCACATATTAACGTCCCAGCTACAGTGACCAATATTCAGTTAACTGATGTTTCCGTAGCTTGTAAACTAATTATTTGTAATTCAAACTATAATACAGACAACTGTTAAATTTTATATCATTATTTCTGGCATTTCAAATATAATAATAATGCTTTTAATAAAATTAGTTGTTTGTTAAATTTTCAGTAATATGTGGAAAAAGAGTGAAAATAACACTGTAAAATTTTTTATCTGGGAGACAGTAAACTCAGGGTATTGTATATCAATAACATAACTTGTGTGCCTATTATAAATAATTAAAATATCTTGATATTCAAACGCTGAAACCTATTTTCTTTAACATTTAGTGTTAAATCCATTTCGGTACTTGGTAAAAACCTAGTTTTGTTAAGTTTTTGTGCTGTTTATTTACAAAATTACATATTTTCAATTACACCACATATTAAATTAGTAAAACCTATTTTAATTAAACTATACTATCTGTAATTACATAGTTCAAGTTATTTTAGATAGCAACAAAAAAGTAAACGCAGTAAAAAAAACGAATTTGGTTTTTTTTACCGAAATCGGTACCTCGACTAAACATAGCTTATTACACGTGTAAATAAAAAATTATAAATGTAATACAAATTACGTTGTATTATATGCAACTAACTACAAGCAACAAACATTTAACAATAAAGTGTTAAGCTTACACATGTAGTAAGTTAACTAAACATGCATATACATATATATATATATGTTCATGAGTATATATGAATTAGTGTAATCATTGTTACTAATTAAGATCAAATATTCCTAAGAAAGAGCAATTTATTAATGACCTAAAAGCCAAGGCAACTTAGGAACTTTTAACTTAACGTTAAATACGAACCACAAATTATAAACAAATAAATATAAACAAATATAACTAAGTAAATTATAAACATGCATATATAATTTATAACTTATATATAAACTATTATGTTAGTTACTTTTAACTTTGATTTCCAACAGTTTAATATCCTATAAGGGAATATTATAGATAAATAAAAATTATTTACTGTATTTAATTTTAGGAAAGTAATACACTTATTTATTACGTTATTGTTTTACTATTATGGCTAGTTTTTATTTAATTTATTTTTTTACTCTCAATCTATTGTAACATACAGTAAATTTTAATTTCCTCAATACTTTTATTTCGTATATTACTATTAGCAATATTGTCATTTCGTTGTGGTACAATAAAAGAGCGTTGGACAAATTACCGCTGACGCCACTGCTCCGACAGTACAAACCACGTACACGGCCTCTGTACTCACCCTTCCTTCACCCCTACACGCAACCCCTGGTAGCGTATAATTAGATTATACATTTATAACTTTGTTGATAATCTATTACAAACCTTCCAAACCAATCAGCTTTACGTTTATGCACAGTAAACGTGAATATATAATAGGACAAAAATTGTCCTGCCTTTGTAAAAATTTATTCTATAGTATTAATAGGCGTTGGATATTAAATACACATAAAAACACAACAATTGAAATGTACATCTAGTGAATCATATAGTTAAAAATTGAAAACTCAGCATATTCTTCTTCTTCATCATGGGTGAAAAAAGTATATAGTATTTATACATTTAAGCAATACTATCGTTTATATTTTACTATAATAATAGTACGAAAAATTATAATGTAGGGAAAATTTTGAAGTCTTGATATATACTGAAGGTTTTAAATAGTAAATTATCATCTTTATGTTTGGGTTACTACACTTTTCAGTGGTCTTTACCACTATGTTTGGGTTACTACACTTTTCAGTGGTCTTTACCACCATGTTTGGGTTACTACACTTTTCAGTGGTCTTTACCACCATGTTTGGGTTACTACACTTTTCAGTGGTCTTTACCACTATGTTTGGGTTACTACACTTTTCAGTGGTCTTTACCACTATGTTTGGGTTACTACACTTTTCAGTGGTCTTTACCACTATGTTTGGGTTACTACACTTTTCAGTGGTCTTTACCACTATGTTTGGGTTACTACACTTTTCAGTGGTCTTTACCACCATGTTTGGGTTACTACACTTTTCAGTGGTCTTTACCACCATGTTTGGGTTACTACACTTTTCAGTGGTCTTTACCACTATGTTTGGGTTACTACACTTTTCAGTGGTCTTTACCACTATGTTTGGGTTACTACACTTTTCAGTGGTCTTTACCACTATGTTTGGGTTACTACACTTTTCAGTGGTCTTTACCACTATGTTTGGGTTACTACACTTTTCAGTGGTCTTTACCACCATGTTTGGGTTACTACACTTTTCAGTGGTCTTTACCACCATGTTTGGGTTACTACACTTTTCAGTGGTCTTTACCACTATGTTTGGGTTACTACACTTTTCAGTGGTCTTTACCACTATGTTTGGGTTACTACACTTTTCAGTGGTCTTTACCACTATGTTTGGGTTACTACACTTTTCAGTGGTCTTTACCACTATGTTTGGGTTACTACACTTTTCAGTGGTCTTTACCACCATGTTTGGGTTACTACACTTTTCAGTGGTCTTTACCACTATGTTTGGGTTACTACACTTTTCAGTGGTCTTTACCACTATGTTTGGGTTACTACACTTTTCAGTGGTCTTTACCACCATGTTTGGGTTACTACACTTTTCAGTGGTCTTTACCACTATGTTTGGGTTACTACACTTTTCAGTGGTCTTTACCACCATGTTTGGGTTACTACACTTTTCAGTGGTCTTTACCACTATGTTTGGGTTACTACACTTTTCAGTGGTCTTTACCACCATGTTTGGGTTACTACACTTTTCAGTGGTCTTTACCACTATGTTTGGGTTACTACACTTTTCAGTGGTCTTTACCACCATGTTTGGGTTACTACACTTTTCAGTGGTCTTTACCACTATGTTTGGGTTACTACACTTTTCAGTGGTCTTTACCACTATGTTTGGGTTACTACACTTTTCAGTGGTCTTTACCACCATGTTTGGGTTACTACACTTTTCAGTGGTCTTTACCACTATGTTTGGGTTACTACACTTTTCAGTGGTCTTTACCACTATGTTTGGGTTACTACACTTTTCAGTGGTCTTTACCACTATGTTTGGGTTACTACACTTTTCAGTGGTCTTTACCACTATGTTTGGGTTACTACACTTTTCAGTGGTCTTTACCACCATGTTTGGGTTACTACACTTTTCAGTGGTCTTTACCACCATGTTTGGGTTACTACACTTTTCAGTGGTCTTTACCACTATGTTTGGGTTACTACACTTTTCAGTGGTCTTTACCACTATGTTTGGGTTACTACACTTTCCAGTGGTCTTTACCACTATGTTCGGTCTCTTAAAGAAGGATTGGTCGTTTTTTTCATATACCCTGATCAGTTTAGCAGGTCTGTTTACCTGATCTGTGAGTATTACAAATAGTTATTTTTAGGAACCTGAGGTACGTTTATTTTTTAAAGAAAATTTTTTTCAGCTGCCATGCTAACCCGTTCAGTTAGGCACAATATATACGTTGCAGTAGACAGTTTGGCAAAATATGATATTTGTAAACCTAAGCCAGACTTTCCCTTTTATTGTAAATATTATAGCCCCATCTGAACTATTCTGTTTGGTCAAACTATTGTGAAATCATCAGGTTTTATTAATAATATATATATATATTTCTTTTTTCAAAAGCACCTGATCATAATAGCCTGATATAAGCCTGAATAGAGACTTTGGCAGAATATTATGTTTTTGACAACTAGGGCAGGTTTCCACTTGAAAGATGAATAACTATGTGATCTTGACCGTTTTGTTTGGCACAACATTTTGAAAGACAAATTGGGTATTTTTTTTTTTTTTTTAACACAGATTATTTTAGCAGGTTTGAAAAGGTATTTTGGCAAGAACTATTTAGAAAATTGGGAAATGTCCATTCGTGTGAGAAAAATATTTGAGCTGTCTTAACTAATTAATGAGATGTTTGGGACTAAAATTATATAGATCTTAATGAAGCATATTTTCCCTAGGTACCTACATAGTCTGTAGTCTCGATCATAACATTTGGCACACACATTTTAAAACCATTGAGTATTGTTGTGTCGTGCCATGCGAGTCAACCACAACAATACATCAGCGATCTATTCTGATTACTTTTATTTAAAACACTATAATTAATATATTTGTGACAATATTGTAATAAATATGTTCCTAGTAACGAGATAAAAGTTGCAGGTGATTTTCGTTGTTATTAAATTAAAAATAAATTTTAACCTTAAGTAGTGCCCTAAAACCCAGATTTTTTTAAAATTTATTTGTGATGCAAAACAGTTTGTAGACATAAAACAAGTTTTTTCACATTAAAAACGACGCTTAAAATGTCGTCCTCTCATTTTATAGCAAAGGAAAAAACGATTGGGAAGTGACTGGCACACAGCAGCAAATTAATTATTTTTCCTAAATATTTCTAGTACCGCAATTCTACCAAACTACAATTTGCAAGAATTCTAGTTTTTAGGGCATTACTTAAGATTAAAGTTAATTAATTTTTAATTTAATAACAACGAAAATCACCTTTTTTCCTGTTGCCTGCTAGGGGCATTTTTATTACAATAATGCCACAAATCACTTTACTACAGTGTTTTGGATGAAAGTAATCAGAATAGATCGCTGATGTATTGTTATGGTTGACTCGCACGCCACGATACTATGGCTGTACACATTCACGCGTAAATAAATGATTAAGACAAGTACAAAAATAATCATATCTCCGTTGTTTGGAATTCGATTTCATAGAACGTTACCTTTTTGGTTGCAAATAAAATATACAAAAAAGGCATTCTTGTGATTGTTTTGTATCTGTAACCTTTCAAAAGTTATTAAGGATCAGACATTTAAAAGTGCCGTCATTTTGAAAATAATTCAAAAAGGTTTTTGATTTTTGTATTTCAGTAAGACTGTTTTATTAACGTGTATGCCAAAGTTGAGTAATGAGTCGGAATCAAGGTGGAGTGGACGTATTGTGTTGTAGTTCTCTTATCAGTGTTCCCATGCTGTAGTTACGAAGTTGCTTGTGCCAGCTTGTTAGTGCTTGTTTCAGTGAGCGAATTGATTCACGTGCTTTACCGTTATTTTGGCCTTTTTAAAATTATAATTCTTTTGAAACCGAAAATAACCAGTATAAAAATATGTCTAATTGTAAAATGTGTCTTTTAATTATTACAAAAATCAATTAAAAGTGATTTGTGGTGATTGCAACATTTGTGTTCATGGAAAATGTGTAAATATTACTCAAGTAGATGTTGATTGTCTAGAAGATATGGGATCGGTATGGAGGTGTGCAGCGCTGAGCGTAGAGCGAGTTTGAGGCTGGATGTGAGCATGCAGGAGGGAAACCTAAAACTTGAGGATGTGATGAAAATATTGATGGAAATCCGCGATGACCAGAAGAAATTGAAACAGGACATCAACGTGTCATATGAGGCACTCCAATCTCAGCTAGTGGAAAACACTAATGCCGTTCAAGATGCTCTATCGAAGATCGAGGAATGCTCCAAGAAGGTGGATGAATTAAATGCTGAGAATTCTCATCTTAAAAACGAGTAGCCGAGTTGGAAAGCAGAGTAAGTGACATGGAGCAATACTCAAGAAAGAACTGTCTGGAGGTACAAGGAATTCCAGAAGAGAGTAGCGAAAATGTCCTGGAACTTGTGAAGGACGTCGGTCGTGCTCTAGGTGTAGAAATCGCAGATGGAATGATCGACACATGACACCAGCTCGGGTATAAGAACAACTCCAAAGGACCAAGGGGCATAATTGTGAAGTTTGTCCGGCGCCTCGACAAGGAGAAACTTCTTGAGAGGAGAAGAGAGAAAAGGTTACTTCTCAACTTGGCACTTAAATCTGGCAAAACCATCTGACAATCCAGTGTACGTGAACGAGTCACTGTCACCAACAAGGAGGCGACTACTGGGACTGGCGAGACATGTCAAGAAGGAACGTGGATACAAATACATCTGGATACGCAACAAAAACACCCTACTTCGCAAGCAGGAAGGTTCTGAGGTGGTGGAAATACTCTCCCAGGCTGACCTTGATAAGTTGTAAATATTACTATTCTACTATATTTATAAAGTTTATTATTGATTTAGTTATTATATTGATCATTAGAGTTAAATTTTGTTTTCTGTATATAAGTATGAATTTAAAATGTCTAAATTTGATTCATTTAACAAGGAATACATGTGTGTTTTCATTATATATTTTGTTGACATTTTTGTATCTAACTATCAATAAAAAATATACTTGAACATTTTCGCTACTCTCTTCTGGAATTCCTTGTACCTCCAGACAGTTCTTCCTAATAGTGAAGGGAATGATAGCTGTATAAATATTGTTCATCAGAATATTCGTAGTATGAGGAAAAATTTTGATACATTTATAGTCTAAGTGAACTGTATCCGTGGAAAACATATCCTGATATAATAGTTTTTACAGAAATCTGGATAAAAGATTCTGAATCTGATTTTTATAGATTGCCAGATTATGAATTAATTATTTGTGAATGCAAATGAGAATCGTTCTGGAGGGGTGGCTGTATACTGTAAAAATACCATATTTACTAATTTTGAATATGAAAAAGTGGAATTTTTTACAGCTAACATTCTTAGAGTAAGGGTTCAAAGTGTTTGAAAATGAATTTCAATTGTTTTCTGTATACAGGCTTCATGAACATAGTATTCCAGATTTTATTTCTGAATTGAATATGTATTTATCAAATTGCTACTTTAGGCTTAGGTATAGAAATGTAATTATTATTGGTGATTTGAATATAAACTTACTAGGAAATGACAAAAGTGTAGATAATTATAAGACAATAATGGCTAGTTATGGTTTTGAGTCTCTTATAAATGAAAATACTCGCGTCACAGACACAGTCCTGCATTGATCATGTTTATGTGAGGGCACAATGTAAGAACTTGACTAATATTGAAGCTATGGTTATTGAAAGACAGATAACTGATCATTATCTGATAGCGGTGAGGTTGTGTTGTGGCAATGAATACAAACTCTATAGAGTTTGTATTCATTGGTTGTGGTGGTGTAGGTGGAATGCCTTATCAGCAGACAGATAAGTCCACTCGTATCGACTTCGATAAACTAAACTGTTTGCTGGCTGACAAGGACTGGTCTTGTGTTTACAGTCAAAATGACGCGTCTCTTGCTTATGAATTATTTGAAAATACGCTTTTGCTTTGTGTAAGTAAATTCAAAAGAAAAATCAGTGTAGTTAAAAAAATTTGTAAACTCAAACCGTGGATAAATGAAAGTATATGCAAAAGAATAAAGAAACGTAATGAGCTATAAAAAAAAGTAAAGAATAGATCAATGGAAGATAGTTTTAAAAAGTATTATATTAAATAGGCTATCGTAATAAATTGAAAAAATATATACAACTTGTAAAATTAGAATATTATAACAGAAAGTTTGAAAGCTGTAAAGGAAATAGCAAAGCGGTCTGGAAGACAATTAATGATATAACTGGACAGAGTAAAGATAGGAAACCAATTTGTTTGAAAATTGACGATGTTATAGTTAGTGATTCACAAATAATAGCTGATACTTTCAATAGTTTCTTTTTGTCAGTTGTGGATAAGGCTGTAGACAGGAATCCAAAGCCATTAGATTTTTAAACACTACCCAAATACATTTAACTTGAGATTTCAAAAAAAATTCAATGATGTTAGGACCAGTTATTGAGCAGGATGTTTTACGAATTATCAGTTCATTAAAAAATGGAAAAGCACCTGGGATTGATGGAATTAATTCTGTATTAGTTAAAAATGTTGCTCCGTATATTGCCAGTGTCTTTACTTACATTATAAATCTGAGTTTTAAAACAGGATTATTTCCTCAAAAGTTAAAGTTTGCAGTTGTTATTCCTATTCATAAAAGTGGCTCAACATCAATTTGTAACAATTTAAGACATATTTCTTTGATATCAACTTTCTCCAAGGTTATAGAAAAAATAATGAAAGAACAATTGTTAAAATATCTAGAAATGACTAATTGTTTTAGTAAAAATCAGTTTGGATTTCGAACGGGACTGAACACAGAAGTAGCTTTGTTAAAATTTTTAACTGAAGTAATTGAGGGTATTAATGATAATAAGAAAGTAAGTGGACTGTTTTTGGACATTAAAAAGGCTTTCGGTATGGTTGATCATACAATCCTCTTGGAAAAGTTATACAATTGTGGAATACGGGGTCTAGTTTTTGAATGGTTCAAGAGTTATCTAACGGGCAGACGGCAATGTGTCAAAATTAATAATGTATATAGAAGTAAGGATAAGATATTATTTGGAGTTCCACAGGGATCTGTATTGGGAGCAATTCTCTTCTTAATTTATATAAATGATTTGTGTACAGCAAGATTTAAGGGGCAGGTTACATCTTTTGCAGACGATACCGCATTTCAGTTATGCTGGGGAGAGTATAGAAAACATAAAAGATGATATGATATCTGATCTAAAATCAATAAGACGGTGGTTTGCTAAAAACAATCTAGTGTTAAATACTGAAAAAACAAATTTTATTATTTTTAGTCTGAAGAAAACTAGCAATGAATGTAACGTACTAATTTACAATTGCATAGATTGTTTGGGAATCGAAGGGAGTTGCTCAAAATGTGCAGATATAAAATAAGGGGATCAAGTTAAGTATTTGGGAGTCATAGAAGTGGACAAAGATCTTACATGGAAAAAACAAATAGCCTATTTATACTCTATAAACTGTTAAAGGGGGTCAGAATTTTTATTTTTTACGTAATATATGTCCTATGAAGATACTGAGATCTATATATTTTGCACTAGTGCAGAGTAGATTAGAATACGGGTTAGTATGCTGGGGTGGGATTTATAAGTCGTCTTTGAACTCTATATTATTTATTCAGAAACATTTTGTCAGACTGATTTTGAAAAGAAACATATGAGAAGCTTCTTATACCTGTTTTTTAGAATTAAAAATACTTCCATTAAGGAATTTATATGTGTATAAAGTACTTAAAGTTTTTTATTCAAGAAGTGGAAATTTAATTAATTTAGAAACTATCACCAAGCAAAAGTTAAGAAACGCAAATTGTTTTCAAATTCCGAAGCCAAAAAGTACGTTTTATACTAAATATTTTAATTTCACTGCGCCAAGATTATATAACCAGATACCAATTGAAATAAAACAAGCATTAAATAGAAATGTATTTTTGAAGGGGATTAAGAACTGGTTAATGACATTAGAGAAGATTGAGGATTTATTTGTCATTCTAAGTTAAAGCTTCATTTTGTAGATTAGTTTCTTATAGTAGATAGAACTTTTAAAGTGACTGTTATTGTAGGCACAATTGCAATTTCTTTTTTAGATTAAATATTTTTCTTGTAGTTTTTATTTTATTGTAAATAATAATATGTAATATAGGAAAAAAAAGGAAATTAGTTTTGTTAGCTACCGTTGGATTTTTATTTTGAGTGATTTATTAGGAAGGAACCCCAAAACAGGCTGTATATGCCTCAGGGGCTCTATTTTACTGTCTCTTAACTGTATAAGTCTTACAAATATTTGTGCTATTTATGTTTGTTTAGTTGTATTTGAGTATAGTTTTATTTTCTGTTTGTTGAAAGGCAGCCTAGTGAGAAGGACTTATTCATATTTTGTCAAATGTAACGTATGTATTGTATATATAAGAGACTAGCTGAACCCAGCGGACGTTGTCTCGCCTTTCATTTTTCATTGACGTACCAAAATAAAGAAATAAAAAGAATTATAGAAAAAAAACCATTATTTATTAAATGAGTGCAAGAGGGTAAACAATATTTTTGGTCTTCTTATTTTTTAGTGTATAAATGTAAAGGTTTTTTAGTGAGCCTACTCTCGAGCAAGTGACGTACTGTAGAGCTGTCCGTGTGAAAAACATGGATAAATCAAAACATATACAGTACTGTTGTTGTGAGAACTTCAATCTGCTTATGGCATGTGAAACTACATTAAACCACACAGTCATATGTTTTTTGTAAACAATTCAGATTCTCCATTTGAATAACATGGGATCTTTAGGAGCCCGTGGGGCGGGGACCCTGTGGACGGATCTGCATCAAACTTCACAGAAACCATCTCGAGAGTATACAGGACAACATCCTAAAGTTTCACGGCGATCGGTTGGATGGTTTGGCAGCGCATAAACTTCAAACATATATACAAACATCCTCTTTTATAAATATAGATAGTAAATTCGATTTATTATTATTATTATTATTATAGTTGAACACTAAAGATTGAATAGTTAAAACGAAAATAATAATTTTTAAAATATAAAAAATGGTGGCTGTACGAGTACCGGAGATGATTTGATATTTTTAAATAGGATATTATGTCTTGTTTTTGACTCACAATCAATACCTAAAAAGATCCTCAGAGACTAAAAAGACCCTTTATGAACTAAACTTACTTAGAGGAATGGTAGATTATTAATAATGTAAAACAACTTTGTACATTTGTATGACATATTATAATGGCTGTAGTAATGTTTAGAGATACATTTAGTTAACCACAGAAATGTCTCATGTTCGAACAATACTCATTCGTAATGAAGAGAACTAATCTATTCTGAATACAATTTGTAACTGAACAATATCTTTAGTCTGGTCTAACTGTTTAACTAATACGGACAATTTATTGTTTAGCTAACTAGTGTATATTACTAAATTGTGTTAATGATTTTCAAAAAAATTTCTAAATACATATAGAAAACTGAGATTAATGTAGGATTGAAAAAATAAATTAATACACATTACCTCAGCATTTAAAAAGTATACAGCCTATAGGCAAATAACTTCAACAACATAATTATAAGCTTATGGTGGATTCAGTTAACTAAACATGCATGTACCAATGTTTTTGTTGGTTACCTACTACAGAAAGTGGTTAATTATATATTGCTGTTAACTTTTATATCCAGCCGTATAGTAAACTAACAGTGCAATACATAAATAACATTTATTGTATATATTTATAAGAAAATAATGAAAACATTAAATAAGATAATTTTTTTAAAAGTGATTTAGTTCTCTGAAATTATAACCTACATTTATTTTAAATTATAATAAATTGTAACTACACTAATAAGTATTAAACAGTTAGTTGCACTTATGTTAAGATATTTTGTCATGTACCTCATTTGAATTGTGGAAACTATAATAGATTATAGTTAATGATTTCCGCTGTATGTTTAGGATTCTTAGACTGAATCATAGACTCATTTGTCATTGTAGGGGTCACTTACAAGCCTAAGTAAGGATCATTTTTAACAACATATGTCCCATATCTTTGTTTCTGTACTTCCAAGATTTGTGATGTACGATATGAGATTGAAGACTTGGTTAGTACCTGTATTGTATACATATTTGTTAGCATAAGAATTATA
This sequence comes from Stictocephala bisonia, assembly GCA_035578905.1. Lineage (NCBI taxonomy): Eukaryota > Metazoa > Arthropoda > Insecta > Hemiptera > Membracidae > Stictocephala > Stictocephala bisonia. Next base: position 19,623 of record JAQJVL010000891.1, read on the forward strand.
ACAAAGATTCTATATACAAGAGCACCAAATTATTGTAGCTAACACAATTATTAAAAATATACTTGGTAAATTTATTTTTCGCAAAATATTACATTCTTAATCAATTGAAAACAAAATAGTCACAAATTAATTACAAGCAACGTATAGGAACCTTAGACCGAATAAAAAAAATGTATGCCACGTACGTATACCCGCCCACCCATACACGTACGGAGGCATTAACCCACCCATACAAGTACGGTGGCATTAACCCACCCACCCACTCATACAAGTACGGTGGCATTAACCCACCCGCCCACCCATACACTTACGGTGGTATTAACTCACCCGCCCACCCATACACGTACGGTGGCATTAACCCACCCGCCCACCCATACACGTACGGTGGTATTAACCCACCCATCCACCCATACACTTACGGTTGTATTAACCCACCCGCCCACCCATACGGTGTACCCGTACACTTAAAACACAGTTAATTCTTTTTCGAGGGCTGGAACATAAATAGCTCAAGGTTAGGTAAGTGTGCCCACCCGCCCGCCCATACACGTACAGTGATATTTAACCACCCGTCCACCCACACACGTACAGTGGTATTGAACCACCCACCCGCCCATACACGTACAGTGGTATTGACCCACCCCCCCGCCCATACACGCACAGTGGTATTGACCCACCCGCCCACCCATAAACGTACAGAAGTATTAACCCACCCACCCACCCATACACGTATGGTGGCATTAACCCACCCGCCCACCCATACACGTACAGTGGCATTAACCCACCCGCCCACCCATACACGTACGGTGGTATTAACCCACTCGCCCACCCATATACGTACGGTGGTATTAATCCACCTACCCACCCATACATGTATGGTGGTATTAACCCAACCGCCCACCCATACACGTATGGTGGTATTAACCCACACGGCCACCCATACGCGTACGGTGGTATTAACCCACCCACCCACCCACCCATATACGTACGGTGGTATTGACCCACCCGCCCACCTATACACTTACGGTGGTATTAACCCACCCGCCCACCCATACACGTATGGTAGTATTAATCTACTCGCCTACTCATATACGTACGGTGGCATTAACCCACCCGCCCACCCATGCACTTACGGTGGTATTAACCCACCCGCCCACCCATACACTTACGGTGGTATTAACCCACCCGCCCACCCATACACGTACGGTGGCATTAACACACCCGCCCAACCATGCACGTCCGGTGGTATTAACCCACTCGCCTACCCATACACGTACGGTGGTGTTAACCCACTCGCCCACCCATATACGTACGGTGGTATTAATCCACCCACCCACCCATACACGTACGGTGGCATTAATTTTGACTATGGATATTAAGTAAAGGTTTATAATATTAGTACACTTTGTAGATCACATCTTTAACAAGTCTGAACATAACATGAGGACCCATAGGAATATCTATTGCTACAAGATATGAACGTATCTCTTTCATAATATAAATAGGGTTTGTTCCATGAGAAAATGCGCTAATTTTAAATAATCACAAAGCTTCTCACAAAATTATATATTAAATGAAACACGATATATTATAGTTTAGTAGAACCAAACAGTTAGGGTAAGGTGTAAGATGCATCTTGCCGCCATCTCAAGGGAAATACAGCGATGTTTTGAATCAGACAGCTGTCCCAAAAAACTCTAATAAAGCTTTCTGGGGTTCCATTTAAAGTAGTATGATATATACTTAGTTTATTTAACTATGTTTTAATAAGACCTGTTTTAAATCATACCAGTACTTCTGGAGCATGTTTGAATTTAATCCAATGTCATCACAACAGAGAGTAAAACGTTATATATTAAATAAAATACTTATAGCTGATATTTTTTCTTTTTAATTTTGCTGGTAAAAATATTAAAATCTTTTTATCAGGAGCCTTTTATAGATTATGTACATTAAGTCATATTGGTTTGTATATAGAGCAGTATATTGCTTTATTCATTTTCCTAATAATTTGTAACAGACATTTCTTAAAACAAATGTGTCCTTTGACCTTACGTGAGAGTGGTATACTAATTTTTACTGAGCTATAGGGTACTTCAGTATTTTTAAGGACTTTGACTCAGTTAAACATTAGACATATTGAGTTTTGTAAAGACCTGTTTAAAAAACATTATTCCATTTAAACATCTAATTGAGAAGTACGTTTAACGGGTGACAAAATATACATGAAATGTAATATGTGGCTTTGATTGCGCATTATTAGTATTTTACTAATCAATACTAAACATGCTATTTAAACAGTGGCATAAGTTCAAAAGTACAAATATAGGATAGGAAAAGAGTAAATTGCCTCCTAATGCCGTTGATTGCTGGAACACAACTAATCTGGATCCTTTCTTGAGAACGTGGACATCTCACGTTCAAACTTAAGTGTATTTTCTTTAAAATTTCAAGTCTGGTTTAAGCTGCACCTAATAGTTACTATGAATACTTTTGAATGTTCAAAATAAAAGAGGTTATATTATACAGAAAAATTCAAGTCAACAAATCAGATAGAGCAAAAGACAAGGTCAAACTAACAGATGTCATACTTAAGCTAATAATGGAAAACAACATCGTGCTCTGTAAAATTAGCTACTCTAGATGATAATTTGTAGAAATTAACGTGGAGAGACAGTTAAAGTTAAAGTAGGGTTTATTTTAGCAGGTGAGTTTAGAGTTAGAGCTCTTCTGTCTCTTAACATGGACCTAAGGGCTTAGTAGTGACTCTCAAACTACCATTAGTGACAACCATTCAAGAAGTAGCCACGCTCACTGCTATCCTGAAGTAACATAGGAGTTATCCAATCAGGGCTACTGGACATGGTGCAAATTTTCCTGATTATTGTAGTTCGGTTGCTTGAGATGTGTATGTGATGTATATAAACTGTTTTAAATTACATTAATTTTATTATTATAGTTAAAATGATAACTCAAATGTTATAATAAGTATAATGGTTATTAAATACTCTTGCACAGAGTATAGAATTATAACTATTACTCACTAAATCAGTTTATAAATCACTGAAATATATATCAATAATAATAATAATAAACTTTATTTCTCATAATTTACAATGAATACATGATGACATAATTATTTTACATGAAAGTAAACATTACACATCTTCGGCATTCAAACTTCACTTTGTTCAGGTAATCACCGTGCAACGTTATAAACCACTAACAATAATTAATTATATGCACACCTTATTACTATTTACACATTTTGTAGTATATACTTGTTGAATTTTGTTATTTTATGTTTAAACATGAATATAAATTATAATGAGAAATAAAAGGTTAACCTCCCAGGCTTGCCTGTTTGGAGGATTCCTTATACTATCTTGTAAAAGTAAAACAGCTAATGGCAATGAAAACGTTGAAGTACAAAAAAATACACAAATAAATAATCTGTATCCTAATATTGAATTCATATATCTTGGATACATATATATACATTCTTTTTTCTCCCTAATTAATCAAAGTAACATTATAACTATTTGAGCCTAATCCAACTCAAACAATATATAAACTATTGAGGTTACCATTGATAAGCAAACATTTTTCAAAAGTTATATTTCACTAGGAATTTGGTTCATAAAGTATGACAGAAAGTGTCATTGCCCATAATAATGCTTTGGACCTCACTGTATAATAACCAGTACATTATGTTTTACATAATTCTGAAAAGAATTGTTTCTCATCATTTATCAAAATATTATATTTTAACATTCTATTTATTTATTGATTTTAATGGTAAAAATGTCAACATTTCAAAAATAAATGTATAGAAAAAACCTTTTTAATATCAAATATGAATGGATTGTATACAAATATAATCAATGGCTTATGAGTAAATATATTTGAATTATTACTACTCTAAAGCATTTAGTGCTTGGGTTTTATCTGGATAGATAGATAACAATAAGAATAAGAAACAAATAATTGTTGGGTACATTTATAATTCAATCAAACTATTTTATCTGCGATCTCCGTTTGATATCGCTACTATATACATCTTCCGTTTGAGGTTGGTTTACTCAGACCTGAGGTCACAGCTGCCATCGACAGTTCCGTAGTGCAGTTAACGGGTCTGGTCGGACGTGGCAGAGAAATGAGCGTGGTTTTCCCTCGTTTAAAACACATTACTTGATGTCTGGCCGATGTTGTTTCATTTGTCTTCATAGAGGTAACTTACAAGCCTAAGAAAGGATCATTTTCACCAAAATTATTTCCAAAATTATTACGTTTGAAAAAAACGTTGTGGTTTTAGTCATTTTCACTCAACTGTTATGTACTGTAATAATTAGAAAAACAATTACACTAAAACAACTATAAACCAACAACAATCACTTTTTCAGTTTCCCACTGATTATTTGTTTTGACTTTTGAATGTACTATCTGTCATCTGTGGATCTACAAGTTAGCCAACGTAACAAAGTTGAATACATAATGTTTCTGAGGGAATAATGAAAAACTATATAGATAATAATGGCAAACTAATTAAGATTATTTATTTATTTATTTATTTATTTATTTATTTTTACAATGCTTCATTACAGCTTTACAGCCAATTACAATAAAGCATTAATAACTAATAATATCTAATAATAATAATAATAACAATCTAATAATAACATGCAGATATTTTATAATTTTCGCAACAACAAATTTAACCATTACCACTGCATAAATTTACTTGAATGTCCACATATTTAGAGTATTCAAATTAACATAATTTACATGCAATCAACCAGTGATCTGAGACCAGACCCAGACCAAGAAGACATAAATATGTAGTAGTGCACATGCATATAAATAAAAATAACAGTACAAAGTTTCGGTTTAATAAATATACAGATAAAAATAATATACACACAAATAAATAATGATAAGAGAAACAAATAATGACAAGAGAAACAGAGGCGATACAATCAAATAAAAATATTTAGATTTAAATAACATGCAATACTATTAACAGTCTGTGATGGAGGGTTATTAATCTATTGACAAATATAATTGTTTATTAAATAATTTATTGGATGTGCTAAATATATCTAAATCAGAAGCATATTCATTGTGAAGCCTAGACATTATATTCAAAGGAGAGTAATACCCTAAATTTGTGATAGAAAAACATGCTTGGAATAAGCGACAGGTGCGGGAGTTAGGACGAGGGACGGCGATCATTATGTGATGATGCTCAAAGTGATGAACAAATCACGCAATTGTTTCTCTTGACATCGCTCAGAAAAAAAAAATACATGGCAACCAGTTTTTTAATGCAAAAAGCAAATTAAACTTGACAAATGTGGGAACAAAAGTACAATTAAAAAGAAAAATTCGATTTACTTAACTAAAATTAGCTTACGGTCTGCCCTTGTATGTTCTCTGTATAGGCTGAGAAAGTAGACTGCCTCAAAGACCTGTTCTTGATCTACTTTATTCAGTGACGGAGTACATGACAGCCACAAAATTTATAAAATTTATTTATGCAGATGATATTACTCTTGAAACTCAACACAAGTACATATCATAGAAAGAAAGAAAATTTACATATGATAGCCCCTTTAAACATAAACATTTGTGTATATTTAAACTATACACATTTTTATAAATCTTACTTATTTACAATTCCAATTATAAAAACATCTTATCACCTCTGAAATGTACCAAGATACAAATGTTCGAGATACTACAATGTTTATAGAGAGAATTCATTAAGTTATGTTATTTTAAAAATATTTAACACACTACTTGAGCATTTCGTGAATTACAAATCTTTTCAACACATTAAATTCATATTATATCCCTGGTTGATAAGAGACGATCTTGTTGAATTCTCATAATCGTAACTGTTTAGTTTTTTTTTTCTGTCTGTATTGTATACATTAGTTCTTTATATGGTCCAGGTGACATTTATGTTAAAGATATGCTGATATTTATTTTTATATATATTCCTATTATTGATGCAATGTCCACTGCATCAATACCACTGTACGTGTATGGGTGGGCAGGTGGGTCAATACCACTACGTGTATGGTTGGGTGGGTTTTTTATTTGCAACGAATACATCGGCTGCAAATAAAACACATGTTTGATGTGTTGTTTGATACATACTTCAAAATAGTGTTGATTCTCATAATTATGTATCGTTCAACTCCAAACGATACATAATTAAGCCTAAGAATCCAATGTATAACTTACGATTTATAATGAAAAAAGGTACCGAAGAAAAGGATTCGAACCCCCAATATAATAATATAAATAAGATAAATTAGATATATTATATATGACACCCACCCGCCCACCCATACACATACAGTGTTAGTGACCCATCCATCCATCCATACACATACAGTGTTAGTAACACAACCATCTATCCATACACATACAGTGTTAGTGACCCACCCGCCCACCCATACACATACAGTGTTAGTCACCCACCCATCCATCCATACACATACATTGTTAGTGACCCACCCGCCCACCCATACACATACAGTGTTAGTGACCCACCCGCCCACCCATACACATACAGTGTTAGTAACCCACCCATCCATCCATACACATACATTGTTAGTGTTCTAATTCTAATCATTAGTGTGATATTGAAAGTGTTGGATCATAAATCTAAAAAAATTGTATTTATAGAGATTTGTTAGTCGTTATTTAATTAATAAACACCTCTACCATGAGCCCAACTGTACCTATAGTAGTATTTAAACAATACAACATGTTGTTTAGTTACATTGTAATTAAGTTGGGCATCCAACGACAATTATTTATTGTTTGTTGGGAACCTATGTTGTATTATTTAAATAATGTACTTTTAACTAGAATTTGAATTTGTCTAGCCACTCTTAATATTTTCTTTATAGCCTGGATTTTTAAACCTAATCCAAAAATACATATGTAACCTGATTTCACTTGAGTAATTAACTAGCTAATAAATAACTGAACATAGTTTTTAGCAACCGATGAGTGCTGTCAGTGGTTCCCTCATTGTAACTACTCTACAATGGCTTCAAGTGCTGTGCAATATAGCTTCTATTGATATAAGACGCACTTCTCATATAGTTCAAAAAGATTCTATCTACTCCAAATCTCTCCATTTTGCAAGATATACCACAACATGCAGGGATGTGTATGGGCGGGTGGGTTGGTCAGTACCTCTATACGTGTGTGTAGGACCTCTGTACGTGTGTAGGACCTCTGTACGTGTGTAGAACCTCTGTACGTATGTTGGAGCTCTGTACGTGTGTAGGACCCCTGTACGTGTGTGTGACCCCTATCTAGGCCTAGTTTACAATAACGATCTAACAAAACCGCTAGCTCGTTCTAATTCTAAATCACTCACTGCTAAGAAATAGAAGTAGGCCGCATCCAATAGTGCGCTGAATGTACCAAGTTTGTGTGTCGATTTTATAATCGACAGTTTTACAACTGTCGATTTCACAACATTTCTTCAGTTTTACATGTAAATGGGAGGGCCAGCACCTTAGACTTCCTTTCGTACTCCTCCCTAATAGTTCAGAATTAACTTAATAGTTATTAATTAATTTATAGTAACTTAATCAATAAAACCACCTCTTCAACTAGCTTTCCAGTAATCTTAAACGAAGTGTTGCCAAAAAGTAACTGGGCACAATTCATAAGCTCCAGCGCTATTAATAAATTGATGGGTTGTTATAAATTTATTAATAGGATTTATTAATGTTTTTATATTTGGAATTGTAAATAGGTAAGATTTATAGAAAAGTTTATAATTTAAATATATACAAGTTTTTACGTTTAAAGGGGCTGTTATATGTAAATTTATAAATAAACAACAGCATACAAATCATGAACAATCCAATGCTAATAGATAACGTTTAAACAACAGTTATTACAATATAATAGCATGGTGTTGTAGAGCCTCAACAATACTTAAATTATTCTTATTTTTAAGTTATCTACGTCAAATCAATGAACGTTACTTATCTGTTGCAATGTTCCTAATGATAACATTGCATTATCAGGTGTTGGCTGCCGTCACCAGGCACTGGTCACCTTGTTAGCACATCGTGTTTATTGTAATACTGCACACTCTTACACATCAGCATGAGGCAGCTATAACATAAATTACATTTAAAAGTATTTGGTGATAACCTACAGTATCTAACCAATTTATTATGCTATCCCCAAAAATGACATAGGCAAATAGAAAAACATAAATCTAAAGAAAAACATTAACATCTATATTTAAATGTATCTGATATAAATAATTTACGTCTATGCTAAGATATTATAATGTAACAAATAGAAAACTTAAAAATTCACTAGGTAGGAGAAAACTATAGTAGCAGAAGTCATTAGGATTTGGTTAATTAATTTAAATACTAATAAACTCCAATAAAGTTTAATTGTGATGTCTTTACATTGAAAAGTAATTGTTTTTAAACATTCACATCAACAAATACAGTTGTTATTAGTTGATTTTATTCGAAATATTTCAATCAGTTTCAAGACGTTTTTTGCACAAGCTATTAAAGACTATTTTAAATTAATGGTCTATGTAAGAATTCCACTCACCAGTCAACATGGACACCATAGAAATTTCAGTAAGAAACAGGTTGATGTCAACCATACAATCGACATTGTGTTAGTAGCAATAAATCAGAGATAGAACTCATCACCTAAAATCTGAGCAAGATTTAGCCTCACGGTGTACAATTCACAAATACAAATTACCAGCTGTAGGCCTACTTAGGAATTTACAGTAACAAATAGAATAAGTTAAAACAATGTATTTAATAGTTTTTTATTTAATTTCAAATGGTTTCGTTACGACACGTTACGTTTCGCTTCGTTTCATTTTAAATTCATAGACTTTACAACAATCTTGGTAACACATCATCCTGACGTACCAGTCGAAAGTAAGATTTAATTTTAGCAACTAACAATGTTTATCTAAATTTACTAATCGTTACAACAAATGTGACAAGACATATCCAAGTGGCAGTATTTCAAGTACGTTGTGACAAGGCATATCTAAGTGGCAGTATGTCAAGTATGTTGTGACAAGGCATATATAAGTGATATTATGTCAAGTACGTTGTGACAAGACATATCCAAGTGGCCGTATGTCAAGTACGTTAAGTGATATTATGTCAAGTACGTTGTGACAAGACATATTCAAGTGGCCGTATGTCAAGTACGTTGTGACAAGACATATCCAAGTGGCAGTATGTCAAGTACGTTGTAGTTTCCCACTGCCCATATAATATGTGGTTCGACAAGACATATCCAAGTGGCCGTATGTCAAGTACGTTGTGGCTTCCCACAGCCCGTGTAATGTGTGGTTCGACAAGACATATCCAAGTGGCAGTATGTCAAGTACGTTGTGGTTTCCCACTGCCCGTGTAATGTGTGGTTCGACAAGACATATCCAAGTGGCAGTATGTCAAGTACGTTGTGGTTTCCCACTGCCCGTGTAATGTGTGGTTCGACAAGACATATCCAAGTGGCGGTATGTCAAGTACGTTGTGGTTTCCCACTGCCCGTGTAATGTGTGGTCCGACAAGACATATCCAAGTGGCAGTATGTCAAGTACGTTGTGGTTTCCCACTGCCCGTGTAATGTGTGGTTCGACAAGACATATCCAAGTGGCAGTATGTCAAGTAAGTTGTGGTTTCCCACAGCCCGTGTAATGTGTGGTTCGACAAGACATATCCAAGTGGCAGTATGTCAAGTACGTTGGGGTTTCCCACTGCCCGTGTAATATGTGGATCGACAAGACATATCCAAGTGGCAGTATGTCAAGTACGTTGTGGTTTATCACATCTCATGTAATGTGTGGTCCGACAAGACATATCCAAGTGGCAGTATGTCAAGTACGTTGTGGTTTCCCACTGCCCGTGTAATGTGTGGATCGACAAGTCCCTAAGGCTTAGTAGAACGATTCAAAGGGGATACTTAATACAGTAATGTCAAGGAACGATCATGTAAGGAATTTCATTGGATATAAACATGCATATATTTAAATACGTGTATTAAATTAAATGCTAAACAAATTACAATTTGGGACTTTTATATACATTGCCATATCATTCAACTAAAACCTAGCATTTTCACTAAAGGAGTAAATTCAGTTTTTAAATAACCTTACTTGTTTGAAAATATTAACTATATCGGTGATCCAAATATTGACTATATCGCTAATCCAAATATTGACTATATCGCTTATCCAAATATTGACTATATCGCTAATCGAAATATTGACTATATTGCTGATCCAAATACTGACTATATCGCTTATCCAAACATTGACTATATCGCTAATCCAAATAATGACTATATCGCTGATCCAAATACTGACTATATTGCTTATCCAAATATTGACTATATCACTAATCCAAATATTGACTATATTTCTGATCCAAATACTGACTATATCGCTTATCCAAATATTGACTATACGCTAATCCAAATATTGACTATATCACTAATCCAAATATTGACTATATTTCTGATCCAAATACTGACTATATCGCTTATCCAAATATTGACTATATCGCTAATCCAAATATTGACTATATTTATGATCCAAATACTGACTATATCGCTAATCCAAATAATGACTGTATCGCTGATCCAAATACTGACTATATCGCTTATCCAAATATTGACTATATCGCTAATCCAAATATTGACTATATTGCTGATCCAAATACTGGCTATATCACTTATCCAAATATTGACTATATCGCTTATCCAAATATTGACTATATTGCTTATCCAAATATTGACTATATCGCTAATCCAAATATTGACTATATTTCTGATCCAAATACTGACTATATCGCTTATCCAAACATTGACTATATTGCTGATCCAAATATTGACTATATCGCTGATCCAAATTTAAATACAGTTATTTTATTAGATATAAATTTATAACAATATAAATGTTAATAACCCCGTAGCACTGTTCAATACATGAACTACTTGAACACGTCTTTTCATTGTTTTGTTTTCTTTTTGCCGTTTTTATAGTGAGTACAAAATATTAATTTCCTTGTACAGTTATTTTTTGTACACACTTACACTAACATATATTTTCATAAAATGAAATATTAATATTAAATTCTGCTATTTTAAACATTCTTTACACCAAATAAAGTCAACATATCCCTCCTAGACTAATGAGTAATGAAAAACTATTCACAGTTTATGAAAGACTTTTCCCCCATACAAAACAATATTTTTTTACGATCAAAACTAAAAATTAAATTAGTTGTTTTTTCTATAATTTAGAAAAAATTTAAAGTTCTGATAAAATACAATATTACTAAACTCAACTACAAACATTAATGAATGTTGTTAAACTATAAATACAAGAGTAGAAACATGGCACTTAATGTAATGGAAGACTTCCCAGTCGTTTTAAAACCTACATACAGCCCTCCCAGAATTTATAATTTTTAATGAAACCAGAATGTCATTTGTTTTTATAAATTAGTACAATATACACTTAACTATTCCTTCAGGTCTGTTTAAATGTACTACAAGAACTTTAAATTGCTTAAAAGACGTTTAATAATACTGATGTATAAAGTACATTTTATTTCCACTCTGTGTGTTTTATTTTGATATTTGTGTTGTTTGAACCAAATATATTATTGCATTTTGATACATATTTTTAAAGATCCTATGAATAATCAAATTTTAAATTGTTAAATGCACAGCTTATTGAATATGTAAAACAATACCTTTTCTGCTTAGTAACATTATATTCATGTACTATATTTTATTTTATTTATTTTCGGTAATTAAGTTTCTATTAGGTCAGTATTCCTTCATTACTTATAGTATCTCTTTTAGTAACTATTCAGATTATATTCAAATTATGAAACCATGTGAATTATATGAAAACTACAAAATATTTAAGTGGTTAATGGGATCTTGATAAAGCATTGATTTTCTGTTGCAATTTGGGTTTTAAATGTATCAAGACGTTGGGTGTATTAGTAATAAACTCATCGTTATTTTATTATAAAATGATAATAAAATTTTACGTAGTACCCATCGTAATGTAATAAAACCATTAAAACTGATATTCATTACTCAAGTGGAAATATCATTTTCCCCCTATGTATGTAAGTTCTGAATTTTACATACTCCATTTTTTACACAGTAGTTATATAAGAAAAACAACAATGATAGTAAATGAAATAAAATAACATTATTTTTAATACTTTATACATCTAAAAGATAATAACGTATAGATTTAGATTTGTAATTTATTGTAAATAGAGGTTCAACTCACAAAGAATAATATAATAATAGAGCAGGGAAATCAGGATGGCCAGCGATGTTGTTTTCGTCCACCTTCAACAGAAAGGAGCTGGGTAGACGTTGGTTCTACTACTAACAATGTATTCCTTCACAAAACAGGTAGAATATTCAACATGAAAACTAAATTTTCCATAGTTTAAGGTTATTGAATTGTTCCATCATGAATAATAGATAAATAAAATAAACTTTATTCTCTGGTAATGATTATAAATAGGGTGACAGAATGATTATATACCAATACAATAATATGATTTAATTAGCATGTTTCAAGATTTGTTATTTATTTTGACCCTCAGATTTAAATCCAATTGACTCAAATAATAAGTGGCTTATGATTTTACTAGATGTATTTTGGGTGAAGGACATAAATAAAATCAGCAGTCCCTGGCTAAGGCAAAAAAGAAAAATGTCTCAACTTGCCTGCCTTGCATCAATCGGCTTGTAAGCGTCTACTCCGCTTTTTCAGAAGTGAGGCTGAAAGTTATATTCTGGAACAAACCGTCCTGTTCAAACGTCCTTGGTTTTTTTGAAAGCAGCATAATCTAAATCAGAGTACAGTCATGATGCAACATGCACGCACAATGAATTACAATCAACTAAAACCCATCCAAACAGATTATAACTCTGAATTTGCTTTTTAAATAATGCATTAATTTGGTATATATTACTTTTATTTAGTTTTTTGTATGTATCATAATAAAAAATAACTCTTTATTTAAAATAAATGAACCATACAAGAAGTGTGGCTAATATATATTTTTTCCTGGTGGACATTAAAATCAATCTCTGCCAGTGTCAGTAAAATACGACGCGTTGTAACTTTTGTTATCGCCATTACAGCAGCCCACATACCTAACCCATAAACATAACCTTACATCTATTTTTCTATATTACCTGATATAGAAATATTTATATATTGAAGGATAAAATAGTTTCCTTAGATCTACATGTGTAGTAAACTTCATTCACTGAGTTACAAATACACATTTTAACCACAACGTTTTTTTACTAATTTCAATGTCATATTATAAAATCCTTAAATTTGGCAAATTAATAGTTAATACTGTATAACCAACAGGAAAATTACGATAGTTGGAATTTATGCATTCTCAATATGTTAAAATAGAAATGGTTAATGCAATATTTTGCGTTTATATTATCACTCAATAGCGAAAAAACTATTGCTTTAGGTCATAGTTCTGGTTGTAAGTAAACCACCATTTCGTAACTTGATTGGTTGCTTACTTTCTTACTACAGTAGATGTCTTGGAACATACTTCCTATCTTACAGTTTAATTTTGTTTGTCAATAATTTGAGGCTTCTACGAAGGCATATTGTATTAATTTATTTTTGTTTACTTCAAGTTAACGAAATATTAGAAGTCATAAAAAAAATTCTTTTTAGAGCTACATCAGGTATTTTATTGTGCAAAGGGCAAATAAAAGATTATATTTCGAGTCATTCTACACTTTTTTTATATGAAAGTTGCCTAATATTTGTACCATACAGATTTTTTAACATAAAAACGTGTTGTAATCATCCTAACAGTATCCCAAATGTTTTTAAGATCATCCTATAGAAAATAAATGAATTAAAATTCATAAAAATGGAACTGGTTGGGTTTATGCATTGCACAGTTAATAGCCCATGTTAAAATAAAGTGTTATAATAATTAAATATATCAAGTGAATTGTAAATAATTAACTGTCACGTGTTATAATCTTAAATGTTAATCGTCTTAACTTTACAGTCACCTATACCATAAATTATATTTTTGTAAATTATTATAAACATATCCAGTAATAGTTTAAAGGATTTCAATCGTAAAGGGATAAAATCCGTACAAACAATTTTAAGATAAATTAAAAATTAAGTCCTTCAAACGATTTTTAAGAACATTTTTACTATTTACATAACATGTTTTAGATGTACATGTATATATCTAAATAAAATTGTTTAAGACCAAAAAGCATTGCTTTTGTATATCGTAAGCTATCGCTTAAGTGAATTGTTCAAATTCATTAATTGCGTTCCTAAATAAAGGTGGAATTTACCTTACTACTCATTTGCGTGGAACATTTTTTAAAAAAATCCAAATTACGTTCAATTAAATTATTTTAATTGTTGGTTTGATTACAATCTGTAATAGGTCATTACAGTCACTTACTATTAAGGATAAATGTTTCGTTTTTATAAATAAAAAAATCACAAATATATGCTCCAGCAATGTATTTCACTCTAATAAATAAAAAATTAACAAATATATGCTCCATCCATGTGTTTCGTTCTAATAAATAAAAAATTCACAAATATATGCTCCAGCAATGTGTTTCGTTCTAATACATAAAAAATTCCCAAATATATGCTCCAGCAATGTATTTCATTCTAATAAATAAAAAATTCACAAATATATGCTCCATCCATGTGTTTCGTTCTAATAAATAACAAATTCACAAATATACGCTCCAGCAATGTGTTTCGCTCTAATAAATAAAACATTCACATATATTTGCTCCAGCAATGTGTTTCGTTCTAATAAATAAAACATTCACACATATGTTCTCCAGCAATGTATTTCATTCTAATAAATAAAAAATTCACAAATATATGCTCCATCCATGTGTTTCGTTCTAAGAAATAAAACATTCACACATATGTCTCCAGCAATGTATTTCATTCTAATAAATACAAAATTCACAAATATATGCTCCATCCATGTGTTTCGTTCTAATAAATAAAACATTCACACATATGTTCTCCTGCAATGTATTTCATTCTAATAAATAAAAAATTCACAAATATATGCTCCATCCATGTGTTTCGTTCTAATAAATAACAAGTTCACAAATATATGCTCCAACAATGTGTTTCGTTTTAATAAATAAAACATTCATAAATATATGCTCCAGCAATGTGTTTCGTTCTAAGAAATAAAACATTCATAAATATATGCTCCAGCAATGTATTTCATTCTAATAAATACAAAATTCACAAATATATGCTCCATCCATGTGTTTCGTTCTAATAAATAAAACATTCACACATATGTTCTCCAGCAATGTATTTCATTCTAATAAATAAAAAATTCACAAATATATGCTCCATCCATGTGTTTCGTTCTAATAAATAACAAGTTCACAAATATATGCTCCAACAATGTGTTTCGTTTTAATAAATAAAACATTCATAAATATATGCTCCAGCAATGTGTTTCGTTCTAATAATAAAAAAATTCACAAATATATGATCCATCAATGCAAGGTACATAATTATATGCCCATCGATACAAATTGCAGAATTATGTGTAGCTAATTATTGGATGATAAACAACTAGGTATAAAAGCAATTCTGAGGCCACGCTAGTGTGGACAAAGCACGTGCGTTGTACTGATCCCCTTTACCAGTGCTGCAGACGTCCAGATAATTACCATACCAGATAATAGTGTTTCAACTGCATTTGATGGTTTAGGGTGTAATTGAATAATCCTGCTGACAAATATGTAATACACAAACAATTAATGCTTATTATAAATTATAACTTTTCTTGTCTTTGTTATATGTACGTTTCAATACATTATATTTACCATAACTAACTTAATTAATAAAAAAAATAAATAAATAAAATATGAAAAATACAATTGGAAAATAAAAAATAGCAACACGACTTTAACATATACGTGTAGAGATAAAACATACATATAACTTAATGAGCAAAATCATCCACACTCAAAGAACATGGTTTCAAAATTTACTATTAAAACAATAAAATAAGCAATGTCGCATAAAATATGATCACAAATATTGCAAATGCTATTCCGATAAGAAAAATTTTTGCAAGATTATCCCTAGTATTATTAGAATATTAATTTTAAAAAAATAACCGAATGCATCCCGTATATCCCCCTCCATGCACCCCAACGTACTCCAACACAGTTGAAGCTCTTTTTCTTACAAGATCGGAACTCCTAAGGGTGGTTGGTTCTATAACTCGACACTGGACTGTTCGGGCACACATGAACAAGATGGGGTTTCCAACCCCCATTCACTTGTGTAGGAAATGCGGGGAGGAGGAAGAGCCTGGAATCCCCTTCCATTGCCCGGCCCTAGCTAGAAAGCGGCCTCTCACCTTGGGTGGCGTTTTAGAACGTGGCCAATGGTATAACAGGAAAACCTCATCAAGGCAATCTCAAGGTTATCGAAGGATCTTGGTTGAATGAGGTTTGAAGTCCTGTAAAGGAGGGCGCACTATAAGTACTGTATTTTGGCTTAGGCGCCGTTACCAGGTATTGAAGCCTGCCCCCCCCCCCAATCGTAAAACAGTCCCGTACATGAAAGTATAACTTGGTATATACATACCCTAAATCAAATTTGCTACTTACATAACGATAAATTTAATTATATATTTATAGATAATTTCAATTTATTTATAAAATATGTTTTGTATATCATTCATAGTTATTGTTTTTTGTGTATATTTTAACATACCAACTCCATAAAAAATCAAAATTGATGAATAGGAGGCTTAGTTAATGCGTAGTTATTGTTTATAAGTTAAATTGATTATTCCTTAAGTTTAATGTACGGTATTTTGTAGTATTAGTGTTCACATTCATTAAGAGTTGCCATTGAAATATGAACAAATTATAGGTTACAGAATTATAGGCTGTATACAAGCTAACTTGATGATTTTGTCACTTAAAATCAGTGCATATTACATATTAAGACGAATTTGTACAGTTTTAAAGAAAGAAAAGTCACAGAGTATATAGGCCTACAGGTACGTTCTACTGACTCACTAAAAACTAGAAGTAACCAACTTGTATAAAAAAAATATTTAAATATATATGATATTTTAATCATAGGTAAACTAAAAGTGAATAACTAAGTAAATATGTAATATTACCTAGTGTGAGGTAAGTACAACGTGCCAAGCCATGGCGTATCTTTGGTTTGGGAGCGGAGAGTGAGCAGTGAACAAATAAACACTAACCACACAACACAGCCAACCTATGGCCTAAGCCACCAACACACGACCCCCTTCCCTGGCGTTTAATTGGCCCTGCATTAATAATTTGGGTTACCACTGGAAAACCCCTGTGAACTACTAGTAATTATATTACTTAGTTGACATATTAATAAATTGCACTGTGATTGTTAAGACATTTTTATGACACTAAAATATCATGGCAAATAATATATAAGAAATGTATTTCGGGAGCTACAATTAAATTGAATATTAATTGAATAAAATAGGTAATAATTAATGATATGGATTTATTATAGTCAAATAACTTAAAAATTAAGTGCTTGAATTTTTTTGTGTGAACAAACTTTGAAAAATCCTTAAATCATGGGGATTACTAATATATATACACAGGGTGTCTTTTTTAAATGGACAACCATTGTGATCTTGGAAACCGTAAGTCTAACAAAAAACTTTAAATGGGGAGCCTTACCTTTGTTTTTGGAGACAATTAAATATACATATTTTAAATTTTGAAAAATGACTGCTATTTTCCAATAAAGGTTGACAGCTTCGACAGAAGTTGATTTAAACAGCTGATAATGGTAACAGTGCTGCCACCATGAAATTTTTCTATGACAAAATAGTAACATAGGGCTATTTGTGTAAATTTCTGTATTGTATTATTTAGTACACTATGCAGTTAAACCGTGAAAAAGAATAGCGAAGCATACATTTTCCAAATATATTTTGTAATATTTGCAGATTAGATCATTTTTATAAATTCATATTAAAAAATATGTTATCTCAATTGTTAAGCTCCATAAGGAATCCGTCAATGTTGACCTCTCGTATTTACGTTAATAAACAAAATATTTAAAAAAACTTCCAAGAATAAAAAATTCTTAAAATTACTAATTATATCTAAAAAAATTATAAAATACAGGGTATTCCATAAGGAAAACAAAGATGACGCCATGTTGAAAAATGGTGGCCGATTTTCGAAATTTGAAATGTTTTTTAATTGTCTCTAAAAACAAGTTAATGTTCCCCTTTTAAAGTTGTTTGTCAGACTTACGGTTTCCAAGATCACAATGGTGGCACATTTAAAAAATACACCCTGAATATATTATTACTAGCAGTACCCGCCCGCTTCGCCGGTCGTAATATTGAGTTTGATTATATAATCAAATTGTTCAGCAAGCTTTCAATTTACATGGTATCTAATTTTTTTCCATTTAGAACAACTGATGTTATATATAATTTACTGCTGTACTCAATTATTTTCAATTTTAAAATTTTAACCCACCACAATTTGATTGAATTTGTTTTTATTTAACAGCTGTTAATAAAATACAACAATCAATAACTAATAGCCTATAGAATACCGTGGGAATTTCGGAGGTCAGTGGGACTGATTCCTTGTGTCAGAGAGGAAAATCCGTACGTACAAAATGTCAAGTCAATCAGACGTATAGTTTTGGTGAAATAGTGATGAGTAGTAACTGGCTTTTATATATATAGATACCTAGAAGACCCTTGGTTTCAAAGTCTAGACAAATCTGTGTCTACTTTTAGAGGACACAAATTACTGTAGTTGACTCTGAATCAGTGAAATATCGGGTTTCTCGCAACATTTAGCCATGTCCTGTGAACTGGCTATGAATTTGGTCAAATTGAATTGTAAAGTTTCCGATTAAAATCAGTTTGTTCTCCTAGATAACAAAGTTTCATTGTCTGGAAAAATCTGTAAGTTTACTTTTAGAGGGCGCAAAGTACAGCAATTGACTCGAGTCAGTGAAATATCATGTTTCTCGCCATGTCCTATGACCAGCTGACTATACATGTGTTCAGATTAAATCGTATATTTTCAATTGAATACAATATGTTCTTCTAGATAACAAAGTTTCACAGTCTAGAAAAATCCGTAAGTCCACTCTTAGAGGCCGTAAATTAACCAATTTGATTTACACGCAAAATTGACAATTTTGCTCTACCTAAGAATGAAGGAGGAGAGATAGAGCAAAATGTCATAGGACCAAAGCTGTAGGTATTCTAAAATCAGCAGCAGAAAATTGTATTAGTTTTGTTGTAGAACCGTTCTTTTAGCAGCTACAGTCCAATTAGAGAACATTTTTTGTATTTAAAAATGTTGGCACTAATAAGGCTGCCATCTTCGATTTACTCAGTATTTTTCAAAATCCCTTCTTATTGCACATCTACAACATAAGACCTTTGACTCAACAAAATTTCAGCCTCGTAGGCTTAGTACTTTTTTAGTTACAGCGGTGCGTGAGTCAGTTTTATTTGCTTTTTATAGGTATAGATTAGACAAGTACAGACCCAGTTAGATCCTTCGAATCTCTTATGATTTTGTTTTTTGAAGAACCCACATAGTTTTTATTCTATCAACATGTTTCTTTCTGATCCGTGATTAACTTTACCGAACCTTTTAGCTTTATTCTATAACTGATATTCCAGCAAGTCTACGCTTTTTTTGAAAATATTCCCGAATATTGCTTTCCTATCTGTGCGCTTGCCATTGTTTCAATAGTCTAATTCATCATTAGAAAATAATATCCTGTTGTGCTTAATATCTCTCTTTTCAGTCTGTTTTCGGGAAGTCTGCAAATATGTCAGTCTAATTCATCATTAGAAAATAATATCCTGTTGTGCTTAATATCTCTCTTTTCAGTCTGTTTTCGGGAAGTCTGCAAATATGTCAGTGAAATTTAATTAGTCTTTTATTTATGACTTCTTCAATGTTCTAAGGGAGCTTTTTTGTGGTCATTTATGTGTAAGTCTTTAGCCGTCTTCAGATTCCAGCCGGCCATTATGTTGACTCTCCTTCAGTTTTCGGTGGACTGAGTATTTGTCTTTTAATTTTACGTCCAATACTTTTAATAATACAGTTACCAATGTCGTGACTGCATAAAAGAATTTTGGTTTGATTACGGTAATTTAGTTTCTAATATATTCTTACATTCTTTACATTCTTACATTCTTACATATGAGACGCCGACACAACGTTGTTGGTATTTTAAGGCGAATATGAATGATTATATGAGTGTAGGATTAGTGTGGATGAGTGTAGTCTGGTTACTATCTGAGTTCAACTGTTCCTCAGAAAGGGCAATTTATTAATAGCCCAACAGCCAGGGGACCTACTAAGGGACCACCAAACTAAGGGACCTACAGCTTTACGTGGAATCCGAACCACGTAGTGCTGGTCTGATTTTCAGCTAATTGACAAGCCTGATACTCAGTTATCTCCCCCACACAACATCTGCACAATGATTACCACCCAACATGGACACCTCAGACTTCTCTAGAGTGTCCACGCCGATAGCAACCATCAAGCGGACGCCACGTCGGTATTAAGAGGACCGAGCATCCAACCTATCGCCTACAATCTCCCAAACACTTTGTCCCCATGTAGCTGGGTTACAGCACTGCGCCACCAGTGCCGACATAATCACATATGCCTGTCTTGTGATGCAATTTTTATCATATATTTCACGACAATATATTATTTTCATGTGTTCTTCCTTATGTTATTTGTTCAGTTCCAGTTGGCCCCAGAATGTCTCCTAAATAATCAAAGTGCAGAAGCCTTGATTATGAGCATAAGTGCTCTTCCCGTATTTTATGATTAGACAATCCATAAGCAATGCTCCATCTATCTTCCCCAGGCAAATAAATGTTTTGTAGACTATTCATTATTCTTTTCTAAAACGCCGATTGTAGTGGCTTCGAAAAATTTGAGGAGTAAATGAGTGTGATGAATGAAGATGAACGAGTGAAGTTATTGTTACAATCTGAGTTCGACTTAGGTCTGAAAGAACTATTTATTAATAGCCCAGTAGCCAGGGCAACTATGAGACCAACAGCTTTACTCGGAATCCGAACCACGTAGTGTTGGTCTGATTTCCAGATAACTGACACGTCTGACACTCAGTTCTCTTCCCCACACATCATCTTAATCTTGACTACCATCCAACATGGACACCCTCTAGTACTGTCCAGGTCTAGTAGTCTATGGACTTCTCTAGTAGAATCCATGTCGGTGGAAACTTTTAAACGGAGGCCGTGTTGGTATGAAGACGTCCGAGCCTATAACCTACCGCCTACAATATTCTTTAACTGTCGTGGAGATAGTTTTTTTTTTAAATTGTTGTATGTTTTAATACCTAAAGTCGTTCTCTAGTTTCTCTAGTTGTTCATCAAGGTACTTTGTTAAGACTGTCGAACGATATTTGATGTTTCGTTTCTGATAAATTTTAGTGTTATATTTTTGAAAAATATTCTTGTGGGACTTGAGAGGAAGGTGACATTCAGCGTTCCACTTTTAATGAGGATTCTTCACACTTGACATACATTATTCTTCTACTTTTAAAGATGAATGAGCTACTGTGCTTTCTATATTACTTTTAATTTGAATTTTCCCTAATTATTTGCCTGTTCATTTTCTAATTCCTGTGTTATGTTAGTTTTCCATATGTTGGTCATATCAAATCTTTGAATGTGTATTTCTTTGGGTACAATTTGCGTCCAGTAAAGTCAACTTTTACCCCTGTAAATCTACAGAATCTACATTGAACCCAATGAAAACCAGTGTATCATAAATTAAACGTTGCTATCCATTATAAATTGTAATTTCATCAGTTTGGAATTAACCTACCTCTTTCACTGGGGCCAACCAGGTCTTTTGTTTTCGAGACTTTGGCTAACGTAGTTTTAAAGTTATACTGCTTACACAGGTCAACTAATCATGTATCATTTTTAATGGTTAATTTTTGTCCCGAAACGTTTTCAATGATTGTATTTCTGTTTTTCTCTTCCCTTCCAAGCTCGGTTTTGAGTTCCTTGTCACCCTTAATGATTTTTTGTCATGATCTTCTCCGTTTTATTCCAGAATGGTTCTGTGCACTGCGGGTATTATTGTTGTCAATTCTAAAGGGTACGTGTTTATTGAGTAGTTTATTATAGTAAGTTCATTTTTACTATTTTTCTTTAAATAGTTTACTTCTTTATTGTATCTTCGTATATTTTTTTAATAAAAAAATCCATAACGATAAGTGGAGTAGCCTTTCCCATTGTTGACATGTTTCACTCTTGATTGGTGAATCCTCTAATCGCCATACTCTGTAGTATTCATCAGTCTTGTAAGGCAGGTATTCACAGATTTTTTGTTTATCAATTTCCATAGTAAGGTAATGAAGCATAAATAATATTAAAACCTTTACAACTCCCGCATTCTATTTAGAAATATTTTCGTGCACCCCTAAAATTTTTCCGTTGTCCTGGATATTTACTACTTCGTTTTTGGCTGTTAATATTTTCTAAAAAGACTTATTTGGATAGGAAAATATAGGGTTTTGTTGCAGTAAATTTGGCTTATATTGATCGATACAAGTCAACGTAAAGATCAGATATTAGTGGTAATATTAACACTATTCTTCAAGCAGAACCCATTAGAGTGTATTACCAGTAAAACAAATAATAGTACAATAAACCATCGGATAAACGAATAATAGTATGAATAAGCAAATAAATATTATGAAAAATAATGATATAGAAATCACACGTCTTGTGTTTACCGATGATGTTACCTCATTTACTCTTTTATCCCATCTGTTGTTGTTACAAGTCTTTAGGGCGTCCCCTATCATTGTCATAAGTAAGCAAAGTACATGGGGTGGTAGAGTAGCAAACGTCTTTAAAGGTAGATATAATGTAAGGTTATATTAAAGTTTATACTTAAAATATATATATATATATATTGATAAGGATGTGTTTTAATGTTTTTATAAAATTAAAAAGTTTTATATATATATAAGCCACAGCCTTCATGCTGAAGTATGGCTTTTTTCAATTTTCAACCTTTTATTTACATTTGTTTAGATACCCTAACTTCCCTATTGAATTTCAGTAAATGTTTATATGTGATATACATAATGTGCAAAGTAACATCAGAGCTGTGAACAAACTATGGTTGCTCCAACGGTGAGTGAATATTTGACAAGTACACACAAACCTTATCTGTATACATTCAGTATGCCACCCTGACAGCTAACAAAGTTGTGTACATAAAGGTAATAAATTGGAAAGTGTTCACCTTAAATTCCATAGAAAAAACTGTTCTTACTAAAGAATAAACCCTGTAATGTGTAAATATAAAATATGCAGTTTTATATTACATGCCGCTGTAAGATTTAGCATAGTCACATAACTCAATATGGTAAATATAATAATATAAAACCAAACAAGTCTCTTTGTATAAAAAAACGGTTTAAATGTATACTTTAGTTCATAAATCAGGGTTAATAATTGTAAAACTATAACTCCTTTAAGTTAAAATAATTTTAACATGATCGGGAAAGAAAGGTTGTCATAACACGGTTATACATAACACAGGGTATTTAGATATTTTGGCATGCTCATGAGTTTTCTCTTTGTATTGGTAGCTGAAATGGTGTTGTTAAAACTGTTAATTTATGCCAAGACTTTCTCCCACGCCTAATTTTTTAAATGACGTAATGTACGCTGTGTGGGTAGGTGAGACATTTATATATATTTAGCATTTAATATATCTAATGTTGTATTCAATCCCTTAACTCCTTTATTGCACAGGAGGACTAACTCGTCAAGACGTAGTTGGTAGATGGGTGGGTATATCTCTAAAGTCAGCTTTCTTGAAACAGCAAACAAACAGTGAAATCAACACAACTCCTTATATTAATAATTGCCTGTATTCTAACAGAAACACATTTTGGGTGTTTATGATATCCTAATCAGGTAGGCCTACCAGTAAATATACTAACTAGTTTGTAAAAACAAGCACTTATTGACTTTTTTGTAAAATTTACGTAAGGACTAAAATGCATTTGCATTCATGTGAAAAGTCCCTTTGAACATTTTACATAAAGTGCACAGTTTTGGCCCATAGTATGTGGTCTATATCGATTGAAATAATACATTGAACACATGACTAGTAAGATAAATTACATGTACAGGATGGAAATATCTGCATCTGACAGCAAGTAAAATTTAAAGACTGCAAAAGGTTTCAGGCTAAATGTGATCTATACAAGTTGAATGATGTTATTCTTCGATTTGGTATTTTTAATAATAGTGTGGTGTTATTAACTGTGAAATAGTAGGTCCTAATAACTTTGAAGTGAGTTCATTTTTGAAATCTTTATCTGGCATTTAAAAATGTTCATATATAATATTTTGTTGTAGTAATGAACATAAATATATTTTTTAAGTATTAGTAAACATAAATAAAGTAAACTAATGGAATGTAGAATGCGCTTACAATAACATACAGGGTGGGGAAAATATGGAAACGCTTTCACAAAACGTTATTTTTTCCATAGATAATTTTATGCGAGACAAAGAAGGCAATATAGACAGCCCTCTAATAGATTAAAATCACCTGCCTGTCTTCCTCAAAATACAGGGCCTAATTTATATAACAAATTGTTGGATATAATTAATGAAGGAAAATTGTCAAACTAGCCTTTTTAACATTCTAATATGACAATAATCATATTAACTATTTACCCTTATATTTTATTAAACATATTTCCATAAAATATGTTGCACATAAACCTCTTATTCTTTTGAAATTGGTTTAACCAAGACTTAATTACAGATTGTTCAATGACATCACAAACCCTTTTATGACAAAAATAACTTTAAGATACGTTTGTGGGTTTTATTATATTTAAATTATTATCAATTTGATTGTTATTCTATAGTAAATACAATTATACTTTACTGCCAAAATAAACAATGGTACTATAAAAGGAATTAGACAGCAGAGTAGTTGAAATTCAGCGTAGTCTAACGAGACATTGTCTTCATAAAAGCTGCTATTAGCAGAATCAAGCGGAAAATAACGCTTACCCTTGCAGTTACGAAAGGCACTTTGTCATTAATACAAACGAAAATATTTCCTAAAGAGAAATCAGGACTAAAAACAGATGTTGATAACTTATAACCCAGATCCAATATTTAAAATTTTACAAAATAAGTGAAAATATTACTGGCTTGCATAGTTACAAACGTATATAACATTAGCTTTGTGTTATGTATATAAATACATGTAAAAATTATTTTAACTTAATGGAGTTATAGTTTTACAATTATTAACCCTGATTTATGAACTAAAGTATACATTTAACCCGTTTTTTTATACAAAGAGACTTGTTCGGTTTTATATTATTATATTTACCATATTGAGTTAAGTGACTATGCTAAATCTTACAGCGGCATGTAATATAAAACTGCATATTTTATATTTACACATTACAGGGTTTATTATTTAGTAAGAAAAGTTTTTCTATGGAATTTAAGGTGAACACTTTCCAATTTATTACCTTTATGTACACAACTGTGTTAGCTGTCAGGGTGGCATACTGAATGTATACAGATAAGGTTTGTGTGTACTTGTCAAATATTCACTCACCGTTGGAGCAACCATGCTTTGTTCACAGCTCTTATGTTACTTTGCACATTATGTATATCGCATATAAACATTTACTGAAGTTCAATAGGTAAGTTAGGGTATCTAAAGAAAATGTAAATATAAGGTTGAAAATTGAAAAAAAAACCATAGTTCAGCATGAAGGCTGTAGCATAAGCTATATATATATATATATATAACTCTTATTATTAATACATTAAACATCTTATTATATATATATATTTTTTAAGTATAAACTTTAATTTAATGTATATACCATTAGCTTTGCACATACCTTCAGTTCATTTCGCATATGTAATAGACATAATAAACAAAGTTACTGTGGGATTTTGTTCAACAACGAGGGAAAATGTTGACGCCCCTTTTTCTACTTCAAATCTGCCAAGAAATGTAGCAGTACTTGCCAGACCAGTTTCCAGTCTGTTTGTTTGGCCCTTCTCCACCTACGGCAGCTGCAAACATGGGAGATCATCAAAACCCCTGTTTACATGGTTCAAGTTTGCGTAAGTATATTTTCACTTTGGTAAAACACAATAAACTTTTTTATTACTTGTTAACACGTATAAAATAAACGTAAATCAAACATACATGACGTTAGTTGTTTGTTCGATTGTAGTACATCGAATCTGGCACCTGAGCTAAATATAACCCAGATCTAAAATTTTTATTGTAAGTTTATACATTTTTATATTTTATTTATTTTTTATTATCAAAAAAGTTACATGAAATATATATAGGGTGTTCAGAATCAACTTTCATATATTTTACAGGATTGTTTTTCAAGTCAAAACAAGCAAATAATGCCATATAACATGTTTTCTTTCTAGATTCGTTTTCTGTTTGTGTGTCTATATTTGGATTTACAAAACTTTGAATATCTCAAAAACTGTTTGACATGCAATACTGAATTTTAGTATGGAAGTAAATGTTACAAAGACACATTTAGTGTAAAAAGGTTGTATGTCAAAAATTATCAGTTTTAAAATGTCTGTCTAAACATTTCAAAGTGAAAAATAAAAGAACTTAAACATTTTACCTACACATAATAAGTTACCCCATTTATAAACAACACTATATTAATTTCAACGGTAAGTCAATTTAAAATATCGGGTGATAAATAATAGAGAACACTTCTTTTTTATGACTGAAAGCATTGTTATCTGGGTAAAGAGTAGTCAGATAACAAAGCATCTAGATACAAAACATAAGTTTTTTCTGTTATTTATTACCCGATCTTTTAAAATAAACTACCGTTGAATTAGGCGTAATGTGGTTTATAAATAGGGTCTTATTATGTTTGGATGACATTTGTAGGTTATTTTATATTGCACTTTGAAGTGTTTAGACGTCCACATTTTTAAACTGACAATTTTAGACATGCAGACTTCTTACATTAAACGTGTTTTTGTAAGATGACGTCCAAACCAAAATGCACTATTCTATGTAAAACAGGTTTTCAGATTAAAATATTTGTTAAAAAAAACACATACAGACACACAGACAGAAAACTCATGGAGAAAGGATACATGTTATATGGTAATTTTTGCTTGTATTGACTTGACAAACAAGCCTGTAAAATAAGTGACATTCGAAACTGGACACCCTGTAAATGATTAGGTTATTTACAATACTGCAAATTTGTACAACTGTACAGCTGTCAAATGTTATAACTGTACAGTTATAAAATAATTATAAAAATAAAGTTTAACAGTAATTTTTACGACATTAAATAATAATGCAGGCTATATTTTAATATTTTTTTAGGGTTGAAAGTATTTGAGAACTTCGTGGATAACATTCTTGACATTACCAGGACACAGAATTTGCTCTAACAGGTGAATTTACCTGCCAACATGCCTTCGCCTTCAGGTAACTATACTAAACCCACGAGCATAGTACAAGACAGTTACTAATTGAAGGTGAATTATGATTTCCCACTTCTCCCTTCAGCTCCTGATTATGAACCAACGCCTTGAAATGGCGTTAATATGCCCCCAAGTCGTTAAATTTCTAAATACAACTAGAAAAAAATATTATTAAGCAGAAAAATAGGATGTTACTGGCAAACAAATTGTTAAACATCTAGACCTAACAATAGAGGAATTTACCTCTCTCTTTGCAGCAAAATAAGTATGCCCATTCTTAAGTTTCCTCGTATAAACATTACATGGGACAGTTCAAAACAAATTGAATTGCTTCCTTTGAATGAAGGAACAGATTTTTAACTATTAGGTCACACATCACATTTTTATTTATGATGATGTATCTAATAAAGAACACTCCACTAGTACATATATGAAGGTAACACCAAAAAATAGAAACCTTAAGGATTGGTGGCTTCTAAACCCAAAATTTTAATGTTTATGAACATATAATTACTTTTTTGGAAATTCACTAGAAATACAGGTGAACTAATCTAACCCATGTGGGATTTAAATCTATAAATACATGTGGGACCAAAATATTCTTGGGACCCGAAAAAGAGATATTTTATATTTAATGTTTTTCAGAGAGGAGTATGCAAAATCTTTACTACGGGATGCATGAGGGCTCAGAGGATGAGAATCGTAATTTTGTATGTACTCTACCCCTACCTCTAGTAGAAACCAAGGGTTAGCAACCTTATCGATGTACGGACGAAAACTCACTCCACACACTAGACATTCCATCACATACTACTAAAAACTGTTGCCGGCTACCGGGTTGTTCAGAAACTTTTGAAACTACAAAGTGCTCGATATGTGCATCAGCAGAAGAGAAAATATTTCAAATCATATCATAATCTTTGATTTTTTCTATTTATTTTCTTTAATCCTACTCTCAGACCAGGATCATTCTCGTAGATTTGTTTACCAATTTATTTTAAGTTAAATATACATTAAATATTATATTTATATGCGATTATTTAAAACTTTCAATTTAAAATACCCATATTTAGTTTGAGTAAAACATGTTTGTTTTAGATAAATACATAAATAATGTACACAATATTCGGCAATGTGTGTTTTATTTATATATTATTTCAGCAAGTGATTATATTTTTTTAATTTTATTGCCTCTATTCGTATACTGTATGTCAGGAATTTAGAAACTGCCAATGTGTATGACAATGGATCTCACATAAACATTTAGTAAGGTTTCTATTTAGTAGATATGAAGAAGATCAAGTATACAAGGTTCCTGCTATTACACAAAGTAGATATTTTCCAACAGAGGGCCCTCACAAAAGAGTTCTGGTCGTTGCTGTTAATAGAATGTTCTAGTTCGTTCCTTACTCGATTGCTATAATGAAATAAACTTGTTTCCTTCTTACATCACTTTATTGGTTTTTTTCCTTTTCATTTCAGTTAGTTACTCCAGAATTACTTCATGTAATTTTCACATAGTTGGAAATAAATTAACTTCACTGAATAAATATTCAAAGGAAATGATTTCTTTTAAATCATATTTATCAATTGACTAGGTTTGCTGTAGCAAGTGGTTTCAACAATTAATTGAACACTGTTTAAATAATACGTAGATTTCCATTTAAAATTAAGTCTTTGACCCACACTACTATATTTATTTATTACACGCTAAAGTTCCACTCTCTAAGTCTAACCTGTAAGTAGCTCCTAAGCAAATATATTTATGTATTTAAAACATTTTAAATTTATGTATTTTTATTTTGTATCTCAAACTATTTAATGCCTTAGAGTAATGAACAATGATTTCCAATCCATAGTTTAATTTCTCTAGCTAGTCTTAAAGAAATTCATAATGTATATTAATGTATGGCATTGCACGTTTACAGTGAGTAATAATATATTTACAAAACATAAAAGATTAAGTTTAGTAAACTTGTATTATGAGATTAATAACATAAATGTATATACGACTTATGAATAAATATGATATGGTATTCATCTATTAATAGGTGGCTAACTGTTTATGTTGTTTTGTGACAGCATTTAACCCAAACAACATTAAAGGGACATAATTTAAGTTGATAACTTCAAAACGATTAATATCACACAACAGCTGTTTAATGGGATAGTACCATTAATATATTAATACATTAATATAATAATTAATATTAATACATTAATATTAATATATTAATTAATATTAATACATTAATATTAATAATTAATATATTAATATTAATACCATTGATATCAGTAACACGTTTACCATTGATATCAGTAACACGTTTACCATTGATATCAGTAACATGTTTACCATGGATATTAGTAACACGTTTACCATTGATATTAGTAACACGTTTACCATTGATATCAGTAACACGTTTACCATTGATATCAGTAACACGTTTACCATGGATATTAGTAACACGTTTACCATTGATATCAGTAACACGTTTACCATTGATATCATTAATACGTTTACCATTGATATCAGTAACACGTTTACCATTTATATCAGTAACACGTTT
This sequence comes from Stictocephala bisonia, assembly GCA_035578905.1. NCBI lineage: Eukaryota > Metazoa > Arthropoda > Insecta > Hemiptera > Membracidae > Stictocephala > Stictocephala bisonia. The sequence goes on from JAQJVL010000891.1 coordinate 49,897, forward strand.
ACCATTGATATCAGTAATACGTTTACCATTGATATCAGTAACACGTTTACCATTGATATCAGTAACACGTTTACCATTTATATCAGTAACACGTTTACCATTGATATCAGTAATACGTTTATCATTGATATCAGTAACACGTTTACCATTTATATCAGTAACACGTTTACCATTTATATCAGTAACACATTTACCATTGATATCAGTAATACGTTTACCATTGATATCAGTAACACGTTTACCATTGATATCAGTAACACGTTTACCATTTATATCAGTAACACGTTTACCATTGATATCAGTAATACGTTTACCATTGATATCAGTAACAAGTTTACCATTTATATCAGTAACAAGTTTACCATTGATATCAGTAATACGTTTACCATTGATATCAGTAACACGTTTACCATTGATATTAGTAATACGTTTACCATTTATATCAGTAACACGTTTACCATTGATATCAGTAATACGTTTACCATTTATATCAGTAACACGTTTACCATTTATTTCAGTAATACGTTTACCATTGATATCAGTAACACGATTACCATTGATATTAGTAATACGTTTACCATTGATATCAGTAACACGTTTACCATTGATATCAGTGATACGTTTACCATTGATATCAGTAACACGTTTACCATTGATATCAGTAATACGTTTACCATTTATATCAGTAACACGTATACCAATGATATCAGTAATACGTTTACCATTGATATCAGTAACACGATTACAATTGATATTTGTAATACGTTTACCATTTATATCAGTAACACGTTTACCATTGATATTAGTAATACATTTACCATTTATATCAGTAACAGGTTTACCATTGATATCAGTAACACGTTTACCATTTATATCAGTAACACGTTTACCATTGATATCAGTAATACGTTTACCATTGATATCAGTAACACGTTTACCATTTATATCAGTAACACGTTTACCATTGCTATCAATAATACGTTTACCATTAATATCAGTAACACGATTACCATTGATTTAGTAATACGTTTACCATTGATATCAGTAACACGTTTACCATTGATATCAGTAACACGTTTACCATTTATATCAGTAACACGTTTACCAATAATATCAGTAATACGTTTACCATTTATATCAGTAACACGTTTACCATTGATATCAGTAATACGTTTACCATTGATATCAGTAACACGTTTACCATTTATATCAGTAACACGTTTACCATTTATATCAGTAACACGTTTACCATTGATATCAGTAATACGTTTACCATTGATATCAGTAACACGTTTACCATTTATATCAGTAACACGTTTAACATTGATATCAGTAATACGTTTACCATTTATATCAGTAACACGTTTACCATTAATATCAGTAATACGTTTACCATTTATATCAGTAACACGTTTACCATTGATATCAGTAATACGTTTACCATTGATATCAGTAACACGTTTACCATTTATATCAGTAACACGTTTACTATTTATATCAGTAACACGTTTACCATTGATATCAGTAATACGTTTACCATTGATATCAGTAACATGTTTACCATTTATATCAGTAACACGTTTAACATTTATATCAGTAACACGTTTACTATTGATATCAGTAATACGTTTACCATTTATATCAGTAACACGTTTACCATTGATTTCAGTAATATGTTTACCATTGATATCAGTAACACGATTACCGTTGTACCGGGTCTCTGGACCGGTACATTTTTTTTTCGTCGTTGTCTGCCAGGCTGCCTGAGATTCGCTTTTGCCCGGCAATTCGCGTACTTTGGTGGCTGTTGGCCCGGATCCGTTCGTTCCGTGTTCCGGCCTTTGGCTGTCAGGTTGGCCATCTTCTAGATTGTTCTAGTAGTTCGAGTTGGTTGGTCAGCAGCCGTTAGTCACGAGATGATAGGCTAGAAGCTCTAAAACTCCAGGGTCCTTGAGTAGGACGTTTGTGCCCTCGGCCTGCCGTCCGGGGATTGCCGACCATTCTGCACTGCTAGCCTGGCCTGAGGACCATGTTGGAACCTGGAGGCGTCCGCTACCCGCTCTACATCTTTGTGGTATAAGTCTCCTGTCCTCAGGTCAGTGTATTCCATCTTGTTTTCCCGGCGGCTGAGCTGGGGGTTGCTAATGTGAAATATAGAAAAAAAAAGAAAAAAAAAATGTTTGTGGAACTTTATGTGGCCTAGGCCTGAGCTTCTAAACTTGGACAGTGATTTTAAGCAACACAGCCATTGGGGACTTTTTTTTTTTTTTTTTTTTTTGATTAAAGGAAAAAGAAAACATGAAATACCAAGAACTTTTAATGTTAATATTTATTGTTATTTAGTTTAATTAGTTTATTTTCTTGTTACATTTGTTTAGATTTTTATATTTGTTAGGTCCCCATTGTTAAATCCTGTTATTATTTATTTATATGCTTAGGCCTAGTTATTGTTATTTATTTTTTTGTTAAGTGTATTAGAGATGTCTTGAAGTGCAATTTTACTCGAACGGTACCGTGTTAGATTTTCTTTTTAATTGTTTAATTTTTCAACTCACCAAAAGGGGATTATGGTGCTTTTGCTTAACTTCTAATTCGGAGCTGCCCAGGGATTCCGGCTTACTCCCTGGCCCGGTGGAATTATGGGATTTGGGCTAAATTGCCGGTTTAATTGTTGTTTGCCAGAAGTTTTCTAAATTTTCAATTTTATGTGGGCATTAAATTTATCTTACGTTTTGGGGGTCTCCGGCTAAACTGCAGATAGGCCATATAGTTGTTAATTGGTAATTTTGGTATTTGTTGCGTTTGTTGTTTTTGTAGTTTTTGTGTCTTATCTTGTTAATTTTAGTGCTTGTTGTTATTTATTAAGTGAGAATTTATATTGTGGCCTTCTGCCAAGTCTGATTAATTTCTTTTTTGTTTTTGGTAATAAATCAGTTTTGCTCAGCTGCCGAGTGTTATTTTGACCCTCCAACTGCCACCCGTGATCCCATCGCTCGACTTGTTTTGAGCCATCCCCCAGTTGGCACGCTTTCCAGCTTTGGTGGGGGGGGGATGGGTCTCACCATTGATATTAGTAATACGTTTACCATTGATATCAGTAACACGTTTACCATTGATATCAGTAATACGTTTACCATTGATATCAGTAACACGTTTACCATTGATATCAGTAATACGTTTACCATTTATATCAGTAACACGTATACCAATGATATCAGTAATACGTTTACCATTGATATCAGTAACACGATTACCATTGATATTAGAAATACGTTTACCATTTATATCAGTAACACGTTTACCATTGATATTAGTAATACATTTACCATTTATATCAGTAACAGGTTTACCATTGATATCAGTAACACGTTTACCATTTATATCAGTAACACGTTTACCATTGATATCAGTAATACGTTTACCATTGATATCAGTAACACGTTTACCATTTATATCAGTAACACGTTTACCATTGCTATCAGTAATACGTTTACCATTAATATCATTAACACGATTACCATTGATATTAGTAATACGTTTACCATTGATATCAGTAACACGTTTACCATTGATATCAGTAACACGTTTACCATTTATATCAGTAACACGTTTACCATTAATATCAGTAATACGTTTACCATTGATATCAGTAACATGATTACCATTGATATTAGTAATACGTTTACCATTTATATCAGTAACACGTTTACCATTGATATCAGTAATACGTTTACCATTGATATCAGTAATACGTTTACCATTGATATTAGTAATTTATTTACCATTTATATCAGTAACAGGTTTACCATTGATATCAGTAACACGTTTACCATTGATATCAGTAATACGTTTACCATTGATATCAGTAACACGTTTACCATTTATATCAGTAACACGTTTACCATTGCTATCAGTAATACGTTTACCATTAATATCATTAACACGATTACCATTGATATTAGTAATACGTTTACCATTGATATCAGTAACACGTTTACCATTGATATCAGTAACACGTTTACCATTTATATCAGTAACACGTTTACCATTAATATCAGTAATACGTTTACCATTGATATCAGTAACATGATTACCATTGATATTAGTAATACGTTTACCATTTATATCAGTAACACGTTTACCATTGATATCAGTAATACGTTTACCATTGATATCAGTAATACGTTTACCATTGATATCAATAACACGATTACCATTGATATTAGTAATACGTTTACCAATTATATTAGTAACACTTTTACCATCCTCAGACTTAGGTGACTTGCAGTGGCATTCAACTGCTGTATAAAGATATTTATATTTATTCATCAGACATAAATACCGATTATTGACAGCCCGTGCTATTGACAGTCCTGTATTGTAGTCACTGGGTCTAGTCGGACGTGGCAGAGAAATTACCGTGGATTTCCCTAGTTTAAAACATATTAGTTGTTTTCTGGGAATTTTTGATTCATTTGACCTATCTAATGATAAGTTACTTATGATTATTTGCTAATATTTTTTCAAACTGCATGTAATTTTGAAAATCTAAAAATCAGTTCCATACTAAAACTACATGACAAATAGTGATTTTAAAATAATTTATTTGTGAGGTAAATACTCAGTGTATTTGAAGTGTTTTGTATCTAATAATCAATAATGTCTAATGATAATATGTTACAAGAAGGTTAAAAAAATGAAACTGAAACAAATAATAGTGAAAAAGTATTGATAAAATTAGGAAAAAAAGCTATGCTGATTTTAGACAATAATAGTATAATTCACAAGCTAGTTCAAAGGCTAAGCTTACTGTTGACAGTAGGTGGAGCTAACATTATGTACAGACCTACACCAGGGTCACTGGTCACAATTATTGAAGCACACTACAGCATGGAAAGGCACAAGGAAGCATTTCCATGGAACATCGTGGGTCGTTGCTCCTTCTTATTCTTTATGACCTACGTCATGGTCAGTACGCCCGGTTCCCTACTCCCAAGCTAGCTTGAAGATTGGGGACAACAATAAATCATAATTTTTTAATCGCAGGTCCAGGTGAGGATGAATACCAACCCAAACTGTAAATAACTAAATTTACTAACTAAAATTTTTTCTAATAAAATATATTGATTTGAGAGCCTATCTATCTTACTCTATAAGGATATTTTTCTTTTAAGAGGACGAGAATTGGCTAATACAGAATTTGTGTGTGGAGGAGTTGATGTTTGAGTTGAGAGGCAACGGCTAGTTCGAGAAAACAAACAAATATTATATCTGTATATAAGTAAATAAAAAATACTTTTCAAGAGTAACCAAAGAGCAAATAACTTTAAATAACTTTATATACATGGTATTGATGTGATTCATATGATTTTTTTAATTATAGAAAGCCATTAAATCTTTTAAGTAATAATAAATCAAGATAATAATTCAAAACTTTCTAGTACAATTAAACAGACCGATTGTGGCAATAGAAGATCCTTACATCTGTCATATAATTTACTTTTATTTTATACAATACTAATACCCTACATAAAAACTACGTTTATTATGGTGAAATCTACGTAACGTAAATTCCTAATAATATTTGCAGCATAAATATCTCTCCAAAGCCACAAGGATGTCAAGATCTACATTTCCCATCACTTATATAAATGTGGACATTTTAGACGGTAAGTGATTGTGTTCCATATCAGTATGTCAAGTGCCAGACAGCTCTTGGAGAGTTGAATTCGCTACAACAACTTTACTGTTATAGAAATATGTAAAACATGTTTATATATGAAAGTTACTCTCATATTAATACACATCGTACGAACAATGTATTATATTTAGTTGTCAGACAATAAATGTATTTTGACTTTAGACACAACAATTAACTTGACTTGTGCATTAGTTATAATTTTAATTCAGGAATATCTTAAACGTCTTTTTAATTTACTATTGTACGACATATTTACAAACTATCTTTTACTGAAAATGGAAAATAATTAAATATTGTTATATTAAATCATATTTATTCTCAGTACAGTTTGAAGTTCGGATAACTAGCAGAAATCTTTAATATTTATTAAAATTGCTTTTATTATTATTAACTTGTGTAGCTACAAAAATCGTGTTTGAACTTTAATAAATTTAACTCCATTGTAATTTGTTTGATTATGACAACAAATTGGTTATCATTTCATATTCGTTCAAGCTAAAATATTGAAGTGAACATGTTAATAAATAATTAATTATATTGATACTGTTTCATTTTTGTGTGTGCTTTGTTAAGTATGATATTTTAGTTTAGAATTACAAATATAGTTTTACAATATTATTACTATACAATTGAAAATCAGTAATATTGAGGTAATGTAAGAGGTGTCTTTTATCAGTTTCAAGGAAACAATGGAATGTACAGATAACCAATTTAAAAATCCTAATATTGTTAAAACTAACTGGTTCTTTGAAGGTTGACTATGTTCATGGTCTACAGTACCTTTAAGGTATTTGTGTCCCCTGATTGCCGCTAAATCGGTGCTGCTACATATTATATAAATAATATGTCAATATACTTAATTGATGTTGGAGAGTTTTAATTTTGATCTGGAGTGTGACAAGAAATTTTCCGTAACCAATTTCCAAAACTCAGTCTAACCATCAGTAAATGTATATAACTATTTCAAAACACGAGATTGCACTTGGAAAAATAAAACATATTTTCATTATTATCGTGGTGATTGTTTTAAACCAGAGACCTCGTAGCAAAAGGTTGCAAAGACCTTTACAATAAATTAAAATATTTTATTAATGAGGCAAATTTTGAGTTTTTACCTTTGACAGGTATACGTAATTGATTCAATTATAAATTGGACTTTATAAATATTACAATAAAGACAAATATTCCCAGTATTTAAGCAACATAGTAAATACATTAATTACAAATCATGCAACTGAGTTTCAAGTTTACATTAACATTTATGTAAACTTTGTACCTCTTGTCAAGTTAAAGTCAAATTTATTACAAACCATACTAAACAATGGGCATTTGGGCATGGCAAATTAGCCATGATGTATGGCGCATCTGTCGTGGTAATTACTCTTTGCCACAATACACGTAACGTGTGGATAACCGAGTCGTTAAAAACCCATTAGTACCAGTTAAGGGGATTGTTTTAAACCAGAGACCTTGTAACGAAAGGCTGCAAAAGCCTTTGTAATAACATTAAATATTTTATTACTTTTTATAATTATATTACATTTTTAAATAATAATCCTCTTATAAGGGCATATTTTAGGCTTGACTTTCATTATTCATCAGTTTATACGTTCGTAAACCAGGGCTGAGGCTATAGAGTGTATTAAACTATAGAAAAATTACTTTTTTTGTGTTACCATGAAAACCTAAACAGGATGATTTTAGTACAATGTTAAATGAGTGTATTTAGCCTATTTGTTGGTAGGAGTACAAATACTTCAAAACAAGTTAATAGTCTTGGGAATGTATTTATAGCTAATAGTTTTGCCATTAGAATGAGATACTTAAATTTAATATATTCCAAGATAAACAAAATGTAATTAGTTTTTGGTTTTAGAACAATTTCGATGGTATGAAAATGTTATATTTTGGATTGACGGACATTTTAAATAATTTTATTTCATCGCTAGTTTAGTAAAGAATTATTGACAGTAAATCCAAATTAGTAAATACAGTATAAATGTGTTTTAATAGTAAATAATTTTTTATTGAGGGTCAGTACGAGTAAACTAGTAAAATTTAAACCAACATTTCTGAAATGTTTTTGAACACGTTTTGAATACAATCAAATTATTCACTTTAAAAAGTAGGCCTATTGTCTTTCAATGTCAATTTTATATTTATTGTTACTGTAACTAATCTTCAATCACTGTGTTGACTATTGCCAAAATGTATAATGACTACAGACCAATATAATTTTTTATGATGAAAAAGTATTTATTGTACTCCATGACTGTACTGTAGTAAAACCAATATTTCTCCTTGTACTGGATTATTAAAATATATTGTTCGTAATATTTTTATTTAGTTTAAAAAATAAATACAATAACTTAAGTGTTTTGTTTAATAAACTAATTTATCACGTTCCTTCTGTTATTTATATACTTTCGAGGTTTTCATGTTTTCGGAATATTGAGAAATTAATTAATTGTTCTATTTAATAGTCCAAAACAAGAGAAGAATAAACGTACCGATTAGATTAACACTTTAAAATAATAAAAAAATAATATTAATACAATTAGTATTATTATCTCATAACTAATTTAAGCATGTCATTCCATATATATATATATATATATATATATATATATAAACATGCCATATTTTGTGCATACACTAGTTAGATTATGGCTTAAATTAAGACTTACGTAAACCTTTGAAAATACTACGTAAATATTTTTTTATATTACAAAGTTAGAATCATATAACTATATTTCATTAAAGTTTATCAATTAGAAGCTTCATACTTCACTGCTGGAAACAATGGCAGAATAAAAGTAAGTTGACAGCAGAGTAGCGGAAAGTCAGGGTGGCTAACGAGACATTGTCTTCGTCAAAGCTGCTATCAGCAGAATTAGGCTGAGCAGAATGCTTACGCTTGCAGATAGTAAGGGGCGGAAACTCAACTGCGACCATTACTTCATTCATAAAAGTATCATAGAAAGAGTAAAATCACACTAACTATTTGCATCACTTTCAAACAAAGTAATTCATATTGTTATTTATAGTAATATAAGGAATTAAGGTACATAATCTACCACCTCAATTTTCAAAAAGTGTATTTTAAACGTTTCATTTAACGTTAAATATATCCTACTACATAGTCATCTACTACTACATAAACCACCACGAAATTTAACTTCCAGGTTCAGTCTTCTGGCTGAATTAACAATGCACATTAAAACTCCAATGCCCAGTTTATGATTGAAAGTATGTAACTAAGCTACAACATGATTATGTTTGATCAAACAAAATTGGGTCATTCGTTCGATTTCCTAATGTTCCGTTCAAGAATAAAGGAGAACTACTGTAAGCTGATTGGGATTGTAGTCAATGTTATTTACAGAATTCAATGTCCAACTACATAACTTTTTTAACTGTTTTTGATTTTTAAATATTTCGTGTGATGTATTAGCTAAGTCACTTTAGTTTCTTAGGGTCCTAGACATCCCAAACATACGTTGGTCTAAGGGTGATAATAAATATTGAATAAATAAAAAAAAAAATAAAATAAATAAAAAAGTGATCCAATTGAATATTATTTTACATTATAGTAAGTGTCTTGGCTATGGCTATTGCATATTTATTTATATATGTCTCATAAAGTAGCATATTATTTTAGAAAGCAGCCTTCTCTTCTATTAAACTTAATTAAGGAAAATATATTGTACCAATGAGGTGCTCTATTTATAAATATTATTTTTTCTTGAACATATCATCTAAAGATTCGCTAAAAAGGTCTCAGATAATATTAAGGTCAGAGGTATTTTGATGTGATTCCAAACCTAATTGTAAACAGGGAAAGCTCTACGTAGTTTAAAATAAAAAAAATAATTCAATAGTGAATTAAATTTCTATTTATTTCACAAAGATACTATTGCATATTTAATGGTATTTAATTTATTGATAATCGTTAATTAATTATAATTATTCATTAATGAGAGTTTTAATATATTTTATTTTCCAATTCACCATTAAAATAATTATCAGTGTCAATGGCTCATGTTTTTCTTTCTTTCTTTTTTTTCAGTTTAGGTAAAGGTTACGTTTGAATTATTTCTTCTAAGTTTCATTCCTAACCTCAGAGATTTAGTTACACAATTATCAAGCACATAGTTACTGCTACACGTAAGTTACATGTGGTTATTCGAAGGTAAATTATCTGTGTACATAACTAAAAATTTAATATTATTTAAACAGATATAATATTTTCCCTGTGCATGCTTTAGAGTATGCACATACCTTAACTAAATTTCAATATTTATTGTATTTAATTTACTATAGTAAATAATATATTATACAAGTTAAATCATGAGTAAGTGGAATTACAAAGTTAGCTTGAACAGCATAGCACTGTGGTCCATTACATGAGAAGTAATTAATTTACAAGTACAACTTTCATAACTGTTCATACATAAATAATGTATATGTAAGGCACGTGTATGCATCAACATATTTAATACGAATTAAATACGTAAATGTACACATAGAATACACAATTTCTTACCAAATAATATTGTATTGTTATAATTGTATTAACCCCCTAATAGAAGCTTTAAATATGTTTAGTACTAAAACTATATCATGTAATAAATTGTTTTGATATTTACAACACTAAACATGGCCCGTGTAGTATTTGTTCAGACTGTTTTAAGTCATGGTATAGTCATTACCACAGTACGTGTATGGGTGGGCGGGTGGGTCATTACCACAGTACGTGTATGGGTGGGCGGGTGGGTCAGTACCGCTGTACGTGTATGGGTGGGAGGATGGGTCAGTACCGCTGTACGTGTATGGGTGGGCGGGTGGGTCATTACCACAGTACGTGTATGGGTGGGCGGGTGGGTCATTACCACAGTACGTGTATGGGTGGGCGGGTGGGTCATTACCACAGTACGTGTATGGGTGGGCGGGTGGGTCAGTACCGCTGTACGTGTATGGGTGGGCGGGTGGGTCAATTCCACTGTACGTATATGGGTGGACGGGTGGATCAATACCATGCTTAACCTGTAGTTAACAAAACACAACATTTTTTATGTTTAATCAAGTTATGAAACCTGTTGTACAGCGTTTATTATGTTGTATTTAAGTTTTATATTTTCGATGTGCGATTCTATAAACAAACATAAATAGTTAGTTGTGTTCATACTATCAACTTTTTAAGTCTTTACATAGATAACTTATCTTACACTAACCATATACAACTTCCGTTAAAATGTAGCAGTTAGTATTGAAACTGATAAGAAATAATTTTAACATGTCTTAAACCTAAGGCTGGAATATGAAAACATGATCCATTAAAACCTTTTAGATTTGATTGGTACATTTTTTCATTAAAATTTATTAATATTGTAATTGTCTTAGTGTTCATTTTTTAGTCTATTAGATGTTTTTATAAATCTGTATTAAGATGTATGAAATGGTTTAAATGTTATGTACATTTAAGAAAACAAAGGAGTGATTAATTAAACAATTCTTAAATAAAATGAATCCATGAAAGCTGGTTCTTTTTACTTCGAGGTCACTATAATAACAGATATTATCTGACATACTTCATAGACATAGCTAAGGTAAACTTGAATATTTATAATTTGATGTCAGGATATATAACATTTCACTTCAGTCAATATTTTCTAAAACTCTAGTTTTACTACAAGGGTAACCCATAGGCCTATATTCATAAGTTTAACTCTCAAGGAATACACTAGTCCTACATAATTAGATCAGATTTTTGTCATTAACAATCCCTGAAATTTAACTGAATTGTAATACGCATTAATAAATATATGTTTATCGTTAACATTTAACACACTGATAAAAGAAATTACATATTTTTAGAGCAATACGTGTTAGTATATATACAGTACAAGTAAACGTCACACAACACAAATTTATTACAATATGAGCACAAAATGAACAAATATTATTGTGATCGATTTCGGTGAACCACACTCACCATAATATTTGTGCATTTTGTTCTTGTATTGTAATAGCTTTGTGTTGGTGACGTTTACTTGTACTGTACTTCAAACACGTATTGTAGAACTGTTTCTGAAGTACTGAACTTGATTGTACCCCAAGTGGCAAGACGTCAGTTTATGTTTGGACTATAAGTAACATTTACCCCAAGTTAGTTCTGACAGGTTCTTTTGCACATCAACGATGCGGTACTTTTACTCGTTTCCCATTATCTGTATACAATTGCACTTTGTCGTACGTAAACATTAAAACAGAACCATACAACCATAGTGCTGACAGCTAGGTCATCTTATCGGAGTGGCATAATATAGCTGGAAAGTGAAAGTACATCTGTGATTGGAGGTTTGATAATTTGATTTAAATATCACACAGTTTATTCATGGACAAATTAAAAAAACAAAAAAAATCTATATTCCAGTAATGAAATAGAAAGGACTATTTTTAGTCATTCAATCACATTAAACTTTATATCACAGAGGTAAATTATTTTAAATATTAAAAAAATATGATTACTCTTTTATTTAATAGTTTCTAAACAGTGTATAAATTAAGTCATAACGTCATTATTTGATGTCATTCAACTATACAATGACGTCTTTCTTCCATTGACGTAATAAAAAGGCAGTGAGTTGATTGGTTCGTGAATATTTTACCGTTGTAGACTCAGCGTAACAAGCCTTGTTCTTTATATAGCTTAGGCACAATGCCTTTTGCACTAATTTTACTTATACAAGATTTAAAACCTTTTAATTTCATTTGGAAATATCTGCTCGATTTTTTAATGATTTATATGGTTTATTACTTTCTGGATTAGTAATTATTAGCAATAATGGACAGTTATTTAAATATTTTTTTTAAGATTAGGCCTACTAAGGACTGTTTCACAGCAAAGATTATTGTGCGATATTTAATAAGTGATCATTTCCAATTTAACCTAAGGGAACCGTTTTTCCACCAAAACAAAAAATCTTTAGTCAGTATCCCCTTTGACTTTAGGAGTAGGGATCACTGACGGAACCATACCATTTATATGTGATTTTTATACCGATCCTTTAGAAATTAAAACTAGAGTAACACATTACGTGAACTAAATGTGCTAAGTATGCAAGAACCATACTGGTTCTTTCCGTTGAACAAGATTTGCAAACTTATGAAAACGGTTAATCTAAACATTTCCATATGTTTATCACATCCTACAATAGTTACATAATTTGCTAGTGAAACCCTATTTATTCAACATCAAAACACAAAAATCGTAATTTTGTTTGGCTATTAAATTGTTATTTTTATTATGACTACACTAAAGTAGGTCACTTATTTTAACAAGTTGTGTTGAAATGAAATTTTAAACAATAATATTTAAAATCTCATCAAAATTCATTAGTTATTCTAATCCCAACATCTAAATATAGGCTAGGGTAAATAAAATAACACAAATCAATATCATGGCAAGAAAAGTAAAGTCTGTGCTTTATTCAAGAGATCGTAAAAAACCTCAAAAAGCCTGCTGTATGTCTAAACCTGATAGAACTGTAGAAGACCTTTATTCTTCGTTCATGTTGTGCCTAAATATATAACAATGTGCCATTAAAAAAAAGATTTCGCTAGATATTATAATAATAGTTGAGGATTTTTTAGCACTCAATCCTTGTATTTTTGTGTTATACAAAAAGCCACGCTATACGGAATTTATTTCCACTTTAGAAATAAATTTACTAAAATAAATAATGTCAATAAACCACTTTACGTAATGACCGTAGAAATAAATACCACAAATTATAAATTATTAAAACAAAGTATGTGCCACACTCGATACGTATATAGGAAGAAATATCATTCGATTAAATTCCTGTGTGTGAAACATCTCATTTGGTCCCACGAGCTTCTGAACAAAGGACGGGCGGCGACCGCCTGATGTAGGGGCGAGGGGTAGGTATTGGGCGGAGTACGTGCGAAATACTGTAAAATCTCTTCCGCTATGTGTGAAATGATATATACATATTTATTGGAGCCACTTATGAAGGGTACCATCCAGGGATGGTCAACTAAATTTAGATTGGTTGTCCGCTGGTCCGTTGTCCATTAACAGTAGAAAATGAATATTCAAAATTACCACAAGCAGAGAAAGGAACAAGGTAATTTTTCGTATAGGCATTGTCATACTACTGTGTTTTTCTTTCTATAGTTATTTACGTTTGATGTTTGTGATGCACTAGTACAATCACGGAGGCCATGCATGCAATGTTAACTTTCTACATTGATATTTTTGTATAGCGAACGTCATTCAATACAGCAGAAACGTTAAAGTAATTATCCATATACTTCCATACCCATATCCATATACTATTTCAATTATTAGAACTATAAAGTTCTAATAATTGAAATTTGGTGGTCCCAAACCATAGGTGCTTATGAATTTCAAACACTTAAGATGAATCTTTAATGAATATTGATGAATTATGTGTAATTATACCTTATAGATGAAGCATATTAATAATGATTGTGGTGCTCATAATTTTTTATATAGTACATATGTACTTAGTTTACAATGTGCATACCAAAGTCATCATTCACAAGGCTGTGTTACCATTGTTATATTATTCCTTCATTGAAGCAAAGTCCTTCTCCATTATCTCAGTCTTCTCACTTTACAACCTCTCTTCAAAAATTCTCTTTTTCTAAATGTTACAACCTGTCTTATTGAAATTTTACTAACTTTTATTAAATTAATACAATAACCACAATTCTCTCTACCATCACATTACTCTTAATCACATATATTTTCAAGATTGTGTTAAGTGTGTGTAGCCTATAGGCAAAGGCTGTTTGGTCTGGGCCAGACAAGAAAGAAAACTGTAGACGTTAGGCCTACTCAAACTTTGTATGGTAACAAAAAAGTATTATTACTCATTAATTGAATAGTCACTTAAGATTTCCATTATGTACATTATCTACTCATTTGTAAAGAAAATACGAAATTATATCAACCTAGGCATAATTACTTCATTTTTTCTCTCATTCTTGATATTTTCTGGTGGTCCTCCTCCTCACCCTATATCAACCAGACCTTATTTATCACTTTAGGATGTAATTTAGTTTATTTATTTTTAAATTAATAAAAATCTTTATTCCTTTTCTTTTTGTACATGTGAACATGAAATGACACTCAATATATGCCCATCTGACCTGTACATTTAATATGCTTAATTCAACGACAAATATAAACAAACAAACATAAACAAAAGGACTGAATGGATTTCAGACATATCCTAAAATGCAAAAAGAGGGAATTTCCCAGGCCTAGCCTGGGATATTTGTACGTTGTAAAACAGCTATAAAAATTAAATTATAGCTGTTTTATACGTTATCTGTACGTTATATATTATAAAAGTGTAAATAGTAAACATAACAAAAGAAAAATATTTATTTGTATCATAAATGATTATTATTATACCGTAATATACCTTATTATATGGCCTTATTATATTCGTATTAATAATACGAAAATAATCCAAATCACAATTGGTTTGAAGTCAATATATTTCTGTGCCAATATAGTCAAAATAAAACTACCAAAAATTTTACGAAACATAAGTGAAGTAAATTTCATGCATAGTCTACAAAAGGCAAGAGAATTGGATTACAAACGGGAAAAAATTACAAGCGGAGGACTTTGACGACATAGTATTATAGGCGTAATGTATCGAGACGTACTGAGTACGTGTACATCAGTAGACGTAATGTAACGAGACATTGTCTTCAGCAGAGCTGTCATCGGCAGAACAAAGTTGTGCAGAGAGTAACATTACATCCTATAGTTGGTGTGCAATGTACTAGTACTATAGGGTCAGTAGACGTAATGTAACGAGACATTGTCTTCAGCAGAGCTGTCATCGGCAGAACAGAGTTGTGCAGAGAGTAACATTACATCCTATAGTTGGTATGCAATGTACTAGTATTATAGGTTTGGTAGACGTAAGTGTAACGAGACATTGTCTTCAGCAGAGCTGTCATCGGCAAAACAGAGTTGTGCAGAGAGTAACATTACATCCTATAGTTGGTATGCAATGTACTAGTATTATAGGGTCGGTAGACGTAAGTGTAACGAGACATTGTCTTCAGCAGAGCTGTCATCGGCAGAACAGAGTTGTGCACAGAGTAACATTACATCCTATACTTGGTATGCAATGTACTAGTATTATAGGGTCGGTAGACGTAGTGTAACGAGACATTGTCTTCAGCAGAGCTGTCATCGGCAGAACAGAGTTGTGCAGAGAGTAACATTACATCCTATAGTTGGTATGCAATGTACTAGTATTATAGGGTCGGTAGACGTAGTGTAACGAGACATTGTCTTCAGCAAAGCTGTCATCGGCAGAACAGATTTGTGCAGAGAGTAACATTATATCCTATAGTTGGTATGCAATGTACTAGTATTATAGGGTCGGTAGACGTAGTGTAACGAGACATTGTCTTCAGCAGAGCTGTCATCGGCAGAACAGAGTTGTGCACAGAGTAACATTACATCCTATAGTTGGTATGCAATGTACTAGTATTATAGGTTTGGTAGACGTAAGTGTAACGAGACATTGTCTTCAGCAGAGCTGTCATCGGCAGAACAGAGTTGTGCACAGAGTAACATTACATCCTATAGTTGGTATGCAATGTACTAGTATTATAGGGTTGGTAGACGTAAGTGTAACGAGACATTGTCTTCAGCAGAGCTGTCATCGGCAGAACAGAGTTGTGTAGAGAAACACATTACATCCAATAGTTGGTGTGCAATGTACTAGTATTATAGGGTTGGTAGACGTAAGTGTAACGAGACATTGTCTTCAGCAGAGCTGTCATCGGCAGAACAGAGTTGTGCAGAGAGTAACATTACATCCTATAGTTGGTATGCAATGTACTAGTATTATAGGGTCGGTAGACGTAGTGTAACGAGACATTGTCTTCAGCAGAGCTGTCATCGGCAGAACAGAGTTGTGCAGAGAGTAACATTACATCCTATAGTTGGTATGCAATGTACTAGTATTATAGGTTTGGTAGACGTAAGTGTAACGAGACATTGTCTTCAGCAGAGCTGTCATCGGCAAAACAGAGTTGTGCAGAGAGTAACATTACATCCTATAGTTGGTATGCAATGTACTAGTATTATAGGGTCGGTAGACGTAAGTGTAACGAGACATTGTCTTCAGCAGAGCTGTCATCGGCAGAACAGAGTTGTGCACAGAGTAACATTACATCCTATACTTGGTATGCAATGTACTAGTATTATAGGGTCGGTAGACGTAGTGTAACGAGACATTGTCTTCAGCAGAGCTGTCATCGGCAGAACAGAGTTGTGCAGAGAGTAACATTACATCCTATAGTTGGTATGCAATGTACTAGTATTATAGGGTCGGTAGACGTAGTGTAACGAGACATTGTCTTCAGCAGAGCTGTCATCGGCAGAACAGATTTGTGCAGAGAGTAACATTACATCCTATAGTTGGTATGCAATGTACTAGTATTATAGGGTCGGTAGACGTAGTGTAACGAGACATTGTCTTCAGCAGAGCTGTCATCGGCAGAACAGAGTTGTGCACAGAGTAACATTACATCCTATAGTTGGTATGCAATGTACTAGTATTATAGGTTTGGTAGACGTAAGTGTAACGAGACATTGTCTTCAGCAGAGCTGTCATCGGCAGAACAGAGTTGTGCACAGAGTAACATTACATCCTATAGTTGGTATGCAATGTACTAGTATTATAGGGTCGGTAGACGTAAGTGTAACGAGACATTGTCTTCAGCAGAGCTGTCATCGGCAGAACAGAGTTGTGTAGAGAAACACATTACATCCAATAGTTGGTGTGCAATGTACTAGTATTATAGGGTTGGTAGACGTAAGTGTAACGAGACATTGTCTTCAGCAGAGCTGTCATCGGCAGAACAGAGTTGTGCACAGAGTAACATTACATCCTATAGTTGGTGTGCAATGTACTAGTATTATAGGGTCGGTAGACGTAAGTGTAACGAGACATTGTCTTCAGCAGAGCTGTCATCGGCAGAACAGAGTTGTGCACAGAGTAACATTACATCCTATAGTTGGTATGCAATGTACTAGTATTATAGGGTCGGTAGACGTAAGTGTAACGAGACATTGTCTTCAGCAGAGCTGTCATCGGCAGAACAGAGTTGTGCACAGAGTAACATTACATCCTATAGTTGGTATGCAATGTACTAGTATTATAGGGTCGGTAGACGTAAGTGTAACGAGACATTGTCTTCAGCAGAGCTGTCATCGGCAGAACAGAGTTGTGCACAGAGTAACATTACATCCTATAGTTGGTGTGCAATATACTAGTATTATAGGGTCGGTAGACGTAAGTGTAACGAGACATTGTCTTCAGCAGAGCTGTCATCGGCAGAACAGAGTTGTGCACAGAGTAACATTACATCCTATACTTGGTGTGCAATGTACTAGTATTATAGGGTTGGTAGACGTAAGTGTAACGAGACATTGTCTTCAGCAGAGCTGTCATCGGCAGAACAGAGTTGTGCACAGAGTAACATTACATCCTATAGTTGGTGTGCAATGTACTAGTATTATAGGGTTGGTAGACGTAAGTGTAACGAGACATTGTCTTCAGCAGAGCTGTCATCGGCAGAACAGAGTTGTGCACAGAGTAACATTTCATCCTATAGTTGGTGTGCAATATACTAGTATTATAGGGTCGGTAGACGTAAGTGTAACGAGACATTGTCTTCAGCAGAGCTGTCATTGGCAGAACAGAGTTGTGCACAGAGTAACATTACATCCTATAGTTGGTATGCAATGTACTAGTATTATAGGGTCGGTAGACGTAAGTGTAACGAGACATTGTCTTCAGCAGAGCTGTCATCGGCAGAACAGAGTTGTGCACAGAGTAACATTACATCCTATAGTTGGTGTGCAATATACTAGTATTATAGGGTCGGTAGACGTAAGTGTAACGAGACATTGTCTTCAGCAGAGCTGTCATCGGCAGAACAGAGTTGTGCACAGAGTAACATTACATCCTGTAGTTGGTGTGCAATGTACTAGTATTATAGGGTCGGTAGACGTAAGTGTAACGAGACATTGTCTTCAGCAGAGCTGTCATCGGCAGAACAGAGTTGTGCACAGAGTAACATTACATCCTGTAGTTGGTGTGCAATGTACTAGTATTATAGGGTCGGTAGACGTAAGTGTAACGAGACATTGTCTTCAGCAGAGGCTGTCATCGGCAGAACAGAGTTGTGCACAGAGTAACATTACATCCTATAGTTGGTGTGCAATATATATTCACTATACTAGAATTCATTTCAAGGAATCTTTAGTAAAAAAAAACATTTAATGAAGTAAATGTTATATATCGAATTTGAAGTAATAAAAACATTATTTACAGTCTTCTATTCACACTTTACTAAACCAATTACTGTTAGCCATCAATACTAAATATCATTATTAAATAAAAAGAAGATTGTAATTTTAGGCATAATCAAATACCATAACCTTTAAGTTAAATTCATAATTATAATATATATTATAAAAATATAAAAATCAAAAGATATAAAAGGTTTTAAGACATAAACTAAGTACATACTACTGTTTGTTAGCCTAAATATTTTTAAAAATCATAGAATATCCCTTATATTGCCAAGCATTTTTACTCCAAATAAAGTTCTACAATAATTTCACTAATTTGGTGTATGCTCCTGAAATCAACTACTTATTTGTATCTTTCTGCTCTTTTTTAATTTAATTAATTTATTAGTATTTCTCATAACTTCTTTGTATAATACATGTATAAGCTATACATTTCTCTCGTACCTTTATAAGCACTATTGCATATTGATAGTCAATAAGATTTATGGAAAAAAGATCTTAATATATTTACATTATTTGAAAAATGCTTCTTTTATATATATATATATATATATATATATATATATATATATATATATATATATATATGTATATTAATTAATTAATTAAAAACATCTGCCTATACTACAAGGATATTAAAAAATAAATGAAAATATTTAGTTTTTATCAGTCAAATTTAACAACTAATTAAATGTATTTGGACTGAAAAGCGTAATAACTTTGTAATCATTTCCTTATAAATGGTTTCATTGATGAAAAAAAAACGTTTCATCGAGTAGGTAATTATATTGTTTTATTTTACTATGATCATTTGAACTGTATTTATTAAACGTAAAAATAAAAGAAACTTTGCACAGCCCAGGAAATATTTCCTAAAATATTACCTGTTGGTAGAAAATACTATAAGTAAATCATAAAAATACATGAGTTGAAAACTATAAAAATGCATCAAAGTATACGTAGCATAAAGTTTGATTTTGGTAAACTAAGTTTGACATTCGCAGACCAGCAGGATCCGATAACGCCATCTTCTAGTATAAAAATGGTGATTACCGTATCTCTTATGAATGGCATCTTGTTGCTTACATTCCATTAGCCACTAATGGGTGTTGAGGGTCATTAATGGCACGGTCCCTCGAGTGGCTTGTGGGGCCACAATACACGATACATGTAGTCGTTGAAAATACATTAGTGTGTCACGGTACAGTGTAGTATGACGTATGTGTACTGACTATTACAGTGGAAATAAGGGTGGATTGACTAACGGTGTTGTTTCCTACAGAAAATTACATTAGTGTGTCACGGTACAGTGTAGTATGACGTATGTGTACTGACTATTACAGTGGAAATAATGGTGGATTGACTAACGGTGTTGTTTCCCACAGAAAATTACATTAGTGTGTCACGGTACAGTGTAGTATGACGTATGTGTACTGACTATTACAGTGGAAATAATGGTGGATTGACTAACGGTGTTGTTTCCCACAGACAATTACATTAGTGTGTCACGGTACAGTGTAGTATGACGTATGTGTACTGACTATTACAGTGGAAATAATGGTGGATTGACTAACGGTGTTGTTTCCCACAGAAAATTACATTAGTGTGTCACGGTACAGTGTAGTATGACGTATGTGTACTGACTATTACAGTGGAAATAATGGTGGATTGACTAACGGTGTTGTTTCCCACAGAAAATTACATTAGTGTGTCACGGTACAGTGTAGTATGACGTATGTGTACTGACTATTACAGTGGAAATAATGGTGGATTGACTAACGGTGTTGTTTCCCACAGAAAATTACATTAGTGTGTCACGGTACAGTGTAGTATGACGTATGTGTACTGACTATTACAGTGGAAATAAGGGTGGATTGACTAACGGTGTTGTTTCCTAGAGAATATTACATTGGTGTGTCACGGTACAGTGTAGTATGACGTATGTGTACTGACTATTACAGTGGAAATAAGGGTGGATTGACTAACGGTGTTGTTTCCTAGAGAATATTACATTAGTGTGTCACGGTACAGTGTAGTATGACGTATGTGTACTGACTATTACAATGGAAATAAGGGTGGATTGACTAACGGTGTTGTTTCCTACAGAATATTACATTAGTGTGTCACGGTACAGTGTAGTATGACGTATGTGTACTGACTATTACAGTGGAAGTAATGGTGGATTGACTAACGGTGTTGTTTCCCACAGAAAATTACATTAGTGTGTCACGGTACAGTGTAGTATGACGTATGTGTACTGACTATTACAGTGGAAATAATGGTGGATTGACTAACGGTGTTGTTTCCCACAGAAAATTACATTAGTGTGTCACGGTACAGTGTAGTATGACGTATGTGTACTGACTATTACAGTGGAAATAAGGGTGGATTGACTAACGGTGTTGTTTCCTACAGAAAATTTACTATTGGTAATATTTTATAGAAACCAAATTAAACTACAGTTTTCCAATGTAGATTGTATGGATATTTTTTTCAAACAGTTTGTGTGTCAAGTAGCTAAGTAAGGTTATTATAATATTACACCCTATTTAAATAAATATGTTATTAAATACACGTTTCTTACACAAAAATTGTACATATATAAATAGATATTGAATGTTGTACTGGAAAAACTTTTTTAACCTACCCAGGATAAAACACTATTTACCAGTCGTGAACATTATCAAGTATTTGTATGTTTTATTACTGTACGTAATTTAAAAAAAGAGCATGTAAACTAAAAAAAGAACTTTGGATAAGAAGCTACATTGTATCAGTCCATCTACTCGACGTGTGTCAAAGGTAATCACTCCATGTAATCTATAGGCAATGTGACCAAACTTTTGGACGGGTTAAAAAAAAATGTTTTCAGCACTAACGAGCGTACTTTTCACAAATTTCTCAACTCAAACGTATCCTGGCCTGTAAAGAGTTATCAAAACAGATAAAAAACCTACAAACACATCTAACGTTTTTTTTTTGTATTAGTCTAAATATAAAAATTCACTTTTGCTCTAAATGAACTGAATAATAAAATATGTAGAAAGATGCCTTAATGCATGTACAAAATGCCTTAATGTGAGGTATATACATTATTTACAGTGATTGTAAGTGATATATATGTTTTAAATGCTATGAAAGCTGCTGTGCAAATAATTAATGAAAACTATAAAATATTTCCTAGTAAAATATATAAATGGTACTAGGTATTATAACTGGCACAAACTTTCTCCCTTTCCCTTTGTTATGTCAGATTGTTTCTTAAAAACAGTTATTCAATTAATTAAATTTATAAGGAGTGCACAGACGAAACATTTATTTTATTTTAATAAAAATATGGATAAAATAATCTTCAAAAACAGCTGTTAAATTTTATTCCAATTCACATGACCAGATTTTATGTAAACTACCTTCAAAAACAAGAGTTGTGGCGTCCGGCCTTCTGCCTCCAGCCCCAACTTAGTGGGGTAGTAACTTATAAATAAAATAAAACATATAAAAAATATAGTTAAGTATAATTTTCTTCATTACTAAGACAATAATCAAAATCAATAGAATAAAACTTCAAAATGTTTCATTTTTTAATATTTTTAACCGTAAAACGATGTTATAACCAAAACACTATTAAAGTTAGGGATATGTGGTTTTTATATATATATATATATATATATATATATATATATATATTTTAAATATTAATTTACATGTTTCATAAAAATGTATTCAAAATTTTTAGCAGTTTTTGATAAAATTCCATTTTTGAATGTTTTTATCCATACAAAGAAAAAAAAACATTTTTAATCCATAACAGTCTAGAGATATTGGCTAAATACACTTACGAACGGAATTTCGTAAAAATCGATCCATTTGTTAGGACTCCAGTGAACTGCACATACACACAGACTAATAGGGGCAGACAAAAAAAATCAAACATTTTTTTGTGTTCAGGGGCCCTAAAATGGATTTTAAACCAACTTGTTCAAAACTTTTTCGAACGATCACAACTTCTCTATGCTAACGCATATGGGAGAAAGTAAAATGTAATCAAAATAAATAAATAAAGATAATTTTGGATATTAATTAGTTAATTTGTTTATCACAGCAATGTTTTGTGTACAAATTTAATTATTATGTAAATGTATGTCTGTTGCAAGTTTTTCAACTTTGGAAATGCTAATATCAATATTTATATAGTGAAAATTGTTAGCAAAGACAATTGAAACTAATTTATCACAACATTTTCAGTACAACAAACAACAACAAACAAACAAAAAACCATCTGTTTAGAACTTATATTGAAAGACATAATCTAGTAGTTATAAGCTGTTACAACAACGCATTACAGTTAATTTTTGTTATTAAACCACGTAGATACAGACTAAGTGGATCAATATTAGTTCCTAATGTAGATTTATTTGACTTGTAAAATTAATTTGGATAATTTTGGATAGTAAGAGAAAATGCACTACTATTTAAGTTTTGAATAGAGTGATGAATCCATTGGCTTCAAATATAACTTATTCAGTTCGTGGCGAGTAGCAACATTAGTTTGTAATAACGTAGCAGCAACTATTATTTCTTAATTATGTTGAAAAATAAATTATTTAATTCATAGGAATACTGGAAACTAATACATCAGATACTAATCACTCTAATTGACTTATTGACCCTTAGAAAACTTTTCAAGTCAATTGGACGTATAGTTTTGGAGAAATCGTGAAGGGGTCAGCTGATTTCAAGGTTGATGGAGGGTTTTGAGGATACTCAAATTGTTTCTAGTGAGCAAGTTGTATACACCTGTTTGGCGCTTTGGGCTTTCCTCTATGTTTGGTTATAAATTACATGTTATCTGGGAATGCATATTAGCTCTCAGTTACTGTAACATCAGTTGTATTTTTGACTTTCAAAAATAATTCTTGGACGTAAAGTTATATACAGTGCATAAACGACTTTGCTACATTGTCGTCACTCACTGCCGGCCAGAAATTAAGTGCACCCGAGTTATAAAAAAACCTATGCAAAATCCAATAATTGTTTTCTTAGTTTAATTTCACGTTAAAATAAAGATATGCATTTGTTTGGAACAATAAAAGTACTGGAAACTTAACAAGTTTTTACTGTGTATCAACTTTACCACTTTATTAGTAAGAAACACATTAATTTATCAGATTTAATTTTGAACGCGTTGTTGACCGCAGTGTTTTATATTATCTTTCACATATTTAAACATTTTAATATTTCATTAAAAATCATTCTTGATCATTTTATGAAAAAATGTTTTCTCAGCTACTTAATGAGATCTTAAGGCAATTCTTGTTTGGTGGCAGTTACCATTTTGTGGGTAGTTGATACTTTCACAAACATCCAATACCATATTTCAATCTTCAGGTACACAAATGCTGCTCCCACCCACCCATACATGTATGCTGGTGTTGACCCCTTCCCATCCATACAGGTATGATTGTAATGACCCCCAGCAAACACACTGCAGCAATTTACATCTTAATTATTGGTTTAGGACTAAATACGTTGTACAAAATTTATAAAATAAACGTAACGTAATGGAATGTCATTACGTTTTCTGATAACGCTCCCTTGTTAATGGTACAATGTTTCATGCTGTCTATTATAAGAATATCCCATGCAATATTGCTCATGAAAGTTGGCTATAATTGGTCCAATTGTCTGCTGTTTGAACAATTAAGTGGCACTAAAATATGTATGTAACTTTGTAAAACAAAGTGCGGAGGTAATGACCCAGCTAATTGTCAGATTCATACGACATTGTCTGATATTTAGCTTTTGTCAACGCTCCATGTCATATTAGGCCTCCCATTTTGTTATGTGGATTCACCAATTACTGTAACTAAGGAACATTTACAGCGTGGGTTTAGTTATAATAGTACCCAAGTATAATGATGTATATTTCATTTTAAAGCCAGCGTTGTGTAAATTACAAACAAATAAAACGAACTAAATGTTAAAATACATATCCTGTTAACTGAGTTAATTGGGTGAACATCTCGAATAATTGATATGAGATATAGAACATCCTGATATTGCATGGTAATACTTGTTATTGTTATATTGCTGGTTCTCACTACTATACAATATAACAATAAATATTGCGTGGTGATTATTTTTAACATAAGGTTATTTAAAATTGTTAAGTTAGGATCTCTGTATCTATCCCATGTTACATTTTATGTAAAAGTTAATTCAACCTTAATAATTTGACGCAATTATTTCCAATACACAATGAATGCGTAAAATAACTTCAAAATTGAATAAAATTAATCAAATAATTATTAAAAGGTTATTTAACAAACTTCACCGTTATAAAATAAATACGTATATATTTAATGAAATATTATATTATTAAATCTTTTGAAGTTTTAATTCTTAAACATAAAGTGTACAGAGCTAGTGAAACTAACCACTTAATTTACAATTTACCAGCAACGATGTTTATGAAGGAAAAAGTCTAACCAATAAAAAGTATTTCTTGCATGTCTAGTTGAACCCAAAATTTTTATGACGCTCTTTAGATTAATTTTACTATTGATCCACTACAGTGACAAATGTGTAACAACTTGTAAACCTTTGACGTTTACTTAACTGTTACACTTTGCATAAGATTCCCTCAATCAATCAAATCAATCAAAATCTTTATTTACTCACTCAAATATAAATCATAAGGTTACATAGATACATAGTTATATGAAGAAAATAAATACATCGATATATATCACTTACAAGGTTATACAAAAGGTAGATGAAAAAAAGAAAGGAAAAAATCTACATGTTTTATATGTGAGTACCTTCCACATAAGCCCAAGGCTTGTGCGTGGAAGGGAGTTCTTTAATTCAAAAATAAAAATAGAGAATAAAAAAAAGCTCAATCTTAAACAGTACAATGAACAATTAATACTAAAACTAATGGACTACTCTTATTCAGGATTAAATAAAAAATTCAAACTGAATAAAATACACAATTTGATGAGTTATGGCAATTTAATAAAAATAAAAACTAAACAATTTTGGATGGTATTTAAAACAAGAAAATGTTAAATGCTTTTGATTAGGGTTATTATGAAAGAAAAAAAAATGTATATATGTATATATAAAAAAAATAAACACAATGGAAAAAGGGGAAAAAAGAACTATGCAGTAAAATGAAATCAAAGAGCAAGAGGCAGAAAGTCAGAGGGACGAAGGAAGTGCAATGTTATGAAACGGTCATCTATACTCAGAACTGATCAGGGCCTCAACCGATCAGTTCTGAGTAATAACTCATAAGTAATACTAATAATAATAATAAATTAAAAATGAATATTATCAAGAAAATGAGACAGTGGTTAGAAATCAACAGGAAATGCGGTACAGGAAATGGAGTTGGTAAAATTTGAGTAGGGCATCCGGCGAGTGTGAACTCGGAAAGCAAGGGATCGGATGTCAAGGAAGCAGGAGGTTTAAGAATGAACTATGTTTTTACCCAAAGGACATGGGCATATGTATTGATGAATTATTATGAAGATAACATAAGGCAAATTCTAGAGAAATGTCATTTAAATCGGTTATCAGAAAACCTCATCACTAGAGATAACCTGGATCAGTATCTAAACGAACTTAGGGAGACAGATAAGGATAAAAATTTAGATTTAGCAATCCCACAAACAAAAATTATGTTGTATTATCAACTACCAATTTCGGTTTGTAAAATAATTAACGAAACCCTATTAATAAAAGTAAATGTACCATTGATTACACGTAAGGAAAATTATAAAATTTTAGAAACAATTAGAAAACCAGTAGTATGGGAGACAAAATTGTGTCACTTGGATTTGACCGAAAAATTAGTAATCAAATCGGAAAACACCATAAAAGCTGTAAATGAGAATGATGATGCTTGTAATAAGAATACGTATCCGTTATGCCTCATTCCGAGGGAAACATTACTGTCAAGAGTAGAACAAAATTGTATGAAAGTAATTTTAAAACCAGATTCTGTACAAACGTTGCAGGACAATTGAAATTTTTTATGTTATGAAAAACCGACACATGCAATAGTGACAAAGCTGTTACCGAATAAATTCTTGATAACTAATATACAAAGTAACGCAACCTTGAAATGTGAAAAGGGAGATACAGTATTACCAAAAATTAACGCAGGAACGCTGAAGATAAACATACCATGTGAATGTGAACTAGTTCAAGATCAGGACAGGCTAGTTACGAAGATAATGCCATGTGACTCAAAAGACGGCCATATAGAGACAACACCAGTGCATTTAACACCAGCAGCATGGACAAAGATTAAGACTTTAAAATTACACCCTATAGAAACCGACATGAGTCATGACTTCAGAAATTTGACAGAAATAATTGATACAAATTGGACACTAGCAATGCCCACATTTGAAGTAACTGACAAAAAAAGAATACAACACATCACCTTACCACATAATGAATATGACATATTTTCCGATACTAAATTGATATTATATATAGTATTGGCAAGGTTGGGAGCAATCACCGTAGTCTTATTAATCATGGCATATTGCCTTCACATCCAAGCAATAAAAGTAAAATTGAAAAATCCAGCGAGAGATTATTAGGGAAGAGCTTAAGGAAGAATGGGTAGTGCGTGTAACCAGAAGCGAGATAGCTCCGGAATGTACCTTGTCAGCGCTACAGCAAGACGATAGGGAGCAACACGTCATCGTCCAGACTACACACCTGTAACATGTTGGGAGTAGGTTTCGGTTGGTGGAAACCCGAAAAATTTTAGCCAGAGGAGTGTAAACCTTTGACGTTTACTTAACTGTTACACTTTGCATAAGATTCCCTTATAAGTAATAGTAATAATAATAATAAATTAAAAATGAATATTATCAGGAAAATGAGACAGTGGTTAGAAATCAACAGGAAATGCGGTACAGGAAATGGAGTTGGTAAAATTTGAGTAGGGCATCCGGCGAGTGTGAACTCGGAAAGCAAGGGATCGGATGTCAAGGAAGCAGGGTCAGCACTGTACACAAGATGACCAGAATAATAAAATATGAGACTCACCAAAATTAGGCCGATGAATGCTGATGCGACGGAGATTCAGCAGAAGTTCCGATGTTCCGCCCATCACGAAAACGGGCCTATAGGGTGATCCGTAATAGGACCACGGAGAATAATTGGTTGTTCCGAAATTGGAGGCGTGTCCAGTGAGTGGCAGGGGGAATGGGATACTAGGGAGAGAGTTGGAAAAGAAAGAGAGCCTAAGGAGAGTTCGGCAAGGGAGAGGACTTCGGGAATTAGATCAATAGGGAGGACCAGCACCTGGTAGTCCAACTACCTAGACTTCATCAACCCGCCATGCAGAGCAAACACGGGACGATCTAGACGGTTCAACCCCTGGCGGTATCAACCCCCGGAGGACTTCACGAGCGGCCAACCTGAACCTGAGGGACGACCGGACTTGCAGCCCATCCTGAGGACCAGAGGAACCACCTCAAGGGATTGCAAGCACCGCCACTCACCCCCACGGGACTACAAGCAACTCCAGACGTAACCAGCCTACCTGACCCGGAGGGACAAGAGGACGCCGGCTCCACTACGGCCCGTGGACACCCCATACCTGCGGTAGACGAATCCAGGGGTATGTTAACACTGTTTCTGTTTAACACCTCCATGGGTTAAGGGAAGAAAATTTAAGTAGTGGGAGAAGGATTTCTGTAGGGTTCAATTACGTTTACCTACACCAAAGAGTAAGCCGACAGGCAGTAACTTAATCAGATGAGATGGTCATAATAATTGCAATTTAATGATAAAATAGAATTAACTGTTTGAGGGAATTTAGTCTGGATTGTTAATTTAAATTAGAACTATAAAAATACGTAATTCCATGTTATGAGCATTGTCCCGCATGAATAGTGATTTTGAGTTAATGTAGATAGTCTATATAGAGTAAATGAATAAATATTGCGTCGGATATATATAAACAATAATTATTGGATAATTCTTGAGAAGGATAGAGTATATCAACTAAGGCCATTGAATGTTTGGCTTATATCTTGGAAATATATTTGTCAAATAATGTAAATAAAATCGTACGGTCACTTTATTAGGTTATCCTAGGTAGTAAGGTTGATATATTATTGTTTGTTTGTCAATTTTGATTGGAAATAATTGATTGATTATTCTTAAGCATAGCTTGTTATCAAAAATATGATTTCACTTGTTAGTGGAGACGTTTTGCACATATAAACTTATTTAGCTGATTATTAATGTGACGTTATATAATAATTTAGAGGGTTGTGATTTAATAGTATAGGAGTTTGCTGTCGCTTGTTGTAAATAATATTCTTGAAAATATTGATTCCCCGGGCTGTATATTAAAGCCAATGTAAATAATAAATTGAGTGAAGATTAATAAACGTATAATTATAATTCTATAATTTGTATTGTCTAAATATTGAATGAGAAGGGTATATTAATGGAGGTGCATTGTATAAATAGGATAAGATAGTTCTAATATTTTGGAAGGAATTGTAAAGATGAAATGCTGTAAAAATAATAAATATGTGTTGTACTTTCACCAGTGTCAATAGTTATTCCAGGTCCTGGTTTCCTACACTAGCTAAGCGAGTCATTAAGTTCAAATTATTTCTCACTACTTATAATATTAAGTTGTGATTAACATTTTAACAAGTTTAAGTTCAGAGGAAGTAAGAGTTAGTCTGGTGGAGAAAGTTTTACAAACTTCATCGTCTAAACGACTGGCAAATTCAGAACATACATTCCTAAAATGTGAACTTACAAAAATGTACACAAAATAATAATTGTTATCCTTCAATTCAGTCTGCCTTTCATTTGGGATTATTAAACTCTTGAAGTGGACCTGAGAGCAGCCCCTTGGAATATTTCAGATTGACTAGTTTGGAGGATATCCTAGAATAAGCTCTAGAAAGTTTACCTTAAACATACTCTATTTATACTAATGCTTCATGAATGGTTTAGGATTTCAATATTTATTTTAACAACTGATAACAGCAATTATAATCATAACATTTTTCTTCATTATTTTCATTTTCATTGACAAAGAGTTCATAATATAAAAAAATAGTTTAAGCCAAATATTATTCTAAATGATCAATATTGGCATATATAAAGTTTATCAAATGTATTTTAAAAAATTATAAAATAATTTTAAAAAATGTATGTGGAAAGAGTTGGAGGACAAAAAGTCCAAACCAAAAAATCCAACCCGGAAGGTCCAAATCTATTAGGTCCAAAATTATTTTGAGAAAATCTACTATTTTCTCAAAATAATTTTGAGAATAAACTATTTTTAGAAAATAAAATATACGGTTTATTAAGCTTTGAGAATAAACCGTGATCCACTTGGGTAGCAGCCGTGATCTACTCGGGTAGCATCCGTGATCTACTTGGGTAGCAGCCGTGATCTACTCGGGTAGCATCCGTGATCTACTTGGGTAGCAGCCGTGATCTACCTGGGTAGCAGCTGTGATCTACCACAGGTTAGGTTAGGTTAGGTTAGGTTAGGTTAGGTTAGGTTAGGTTAGATTAAGTTAGTTGCTTACTTCAATAAGCACCATTTTGAAATAAAAATAAGTTCAACATAAAAATAAGCTCAAAATGACAAGTATTGGACTTTTTGCTTAGACTTTTAGGTATTGGCTGTTACAGCTTTTGGACTTTTTGTCTTGGACTTTTCGGTTTAGACTTCTTGATTTGGACTTTATGTCGCACAATCGTGGAAAGAAAACGTGCAGTATGAAATACAGAGATGATGCATCCAAACAAGATGTTAGTTTGTGTTATATAATATGTAAAAGATTACTTATCAAACATGAATTCCCCCTAATTGGCACGTATCCATAGTATTTTTTTTAATTTTTTACTCTGTCCTGCTTTTTGATGTGGAAGAGTAATATCCAATTATTTTATGACTAAAATATAACTAAATTAGGTAAACAGCCTTTTATATTTTAATAGTTTTTGCGTATTAAATTTATCAAATAAGAGTATTATAATAATTAAACATCAATCAGTATTTCTCCTTAGATTTGTACTCAAAAAGTGTTTCCGAGTATAAATACTGTTAGGTCTGACAAAAGAGCACTCTTATTCGTGTGCTATGTTTACAGTTTATTTAAAAATAATCTTACCATTTATATTTTTGAAGTGAAAAAGACAACATTCTCGGCACATTCCCCCCCATTACTTTGGTAGGCCTATGAGTTCTAGTTTTCCAAATGGCTTGAAAAAATTCAACCAGACTTGGAATGCATCTTTCCAATTAGGCCTTTAATGACAATTGAGTCGAAATTTGGCCTTATTAACATTACCTAGTATACATTGCCTCTCAAATTCTTCTCTTGAAGTATATATTTTACAGATTTTACACATTAGAGCTCTTCCAAAACTCCGTTGAACAGTACCTGTCAACAGTCATGTCGTCTGTAACGCGTCGTAGGAAACATGTTGTTGTGGGAATCACATACCTCACCAGAACAATACGTGTTTATAGTGATGAAAAAGTCATTAATAGTGTCTGTAATGATATAAGTAACATATAAATTAAGATAATATTTATTCAATATTATACTGCATATTCAATAAAAAGAATGTTTAATTGTAGTTTTTCGCGTTACTACTGAGTTCCCTATCACATATCTTAAGGAGCCAAAGGAGATGATGTGTAATAAATGCACCTAAAGGAATTACAGTAAGGGGAAATAGTTATAGAAAATATTAAATGTTTAGTATTTCAAATTAAAACAAAATAAGGTAATTATGTAGAATGGAAATTAAAGACTAAATCGATAAATAGATTACTTGTATTAATTATGAGATCTACAAATGCAATAATGATAAATTAATGAAATTTAGTTTTAATCAAATAATGGAAACTGAAATTAATTATGTAGAACGGACACTCCATTATCAATTTGATTAGTAAAACAATACAAAATTACATACTGTCAGTATCAAGCATTATATTATTGCTTAACATAATTAAAATGATTGTACTTAATAGTTTGAAACTGTCACTAGTCTATTAAAAGTTTTTGTACTATGTCTAAATATCCTCTATCACCTAGCAATAATAATGTACACTTTTTTTTCGTTAAAAGTGTACTTCTTTAATTAATTTGGGCATATTTTAATACGATAGTAATATTAAATTCCATTATTTAGTACTTTAACTATTAATATTTATTTTTTGATAACCTTGTTTGTATAATTATTTATTTTGTACTAAAATATAAGATAATAACAATAATTTTATTATATTCATTTAAGTGATATATAAAAATTATGAACATCGATAATATAAATAGTTAAAAATAAACTTTTTGAAATATCTAAATAATGAAATCTTGTTTTACAAACAATTTTCTTACAAGTCTGAAAATGTATCTTGGAACTATGTTTTCTAAATGTGGTTAATTATTATTAATAAAACAAACTGAATCATAGTTGTGAAGAAAACTAAGTGAAAATAACTTTGAGGACGATTTTAACTCTCAAGAGATCCTATAGTTTCGTAAGTATAAAGAGAGTGAATGTTTATAGTGAAAGGAGAAAGCTGCTGAAATTGGTATTTACAAGAGAGACTGGAATAATTATACTGTCTATACCTGAGAGTCTGCTAAAAGTTTGGATTATATTCTCATATTATATTTGCCGGCGTAGTGGCTCAGTGGCCAAGGCTTCGGACTGCGGAGGGCAAGGTCCAAAGTTTGAATACTCACTGAGCCAACGGTCGGTACTTCACTCGTTATATAGTTGATGCACAGTACTGTAGGCCCATGTCAACTTACACAATTGAAAAAAATAAACTTACAGACCAAATTAAGAATGATCGAACAAGTTTTATCCGGTCATTTATTTTAAAGCTAAAATACAGGTCATTTACTAACTGAAGGCACTTGTATAACGCCTCTAGGCCTTCTGTGGTATACTGTAAAATGAACCAAAGAGTCAAAAGGAAAAGGTCGCTTTCTTATGGCCACGGCCACAAATTGATTATAAATAATGCACATCTTCATACATCTGAAGTAATAATAACTAATATATAACGAACTGTGGGTGTTTAATATATATTCTATATAACAATTAAAGATATATATATATATATATATATATATATATATATATATATATATATATATATATATAAAGGACTAAAAATGGTAGGATTTATATTATTTTTGAGTTAACGTTGCCTTAAAGTAGTAAAGGAAATAGCCAACAAAGTAAACATAAGTGAACACTAACTTGAAACGAGCA
Source organism: Stictocephala bisonia (assembly GCA_035578905.1). Taxonomy (NCBI): domain Eukaryota; kingdom Metazoa; phylum Arthropoda; class Insecta; order Hemiptera; family Membracidae; genus Stictocephala; species Stictocephala bisonia. Next base: position 83,319 of record JAQJVL010000891.1, read on the forward strand.
AAGTTAGTCTGCATTGCTTAAAACTTATGCTGTTGTGAAAACCCGATTCTATTTTAGGACTTGTACTTATTATACTAAAAACCATACATAAAGCTGCTGAATTTAATTGCCACTGCACTATACCATAACTATTGACTTTAACACAAAATAATCATTGTGTTTAAAAACATATTTTTGTTAGTTCAAAATAAATAAGCTTAAATAGCAAATAAGATCGTTGGAAAAAAATATTTCCATTAAGATTTCTGGAAGAGATGAAAAAAAAATTAAACCATCATGATTAAGTTCAACTGTCTTTCTGAGGGGAAATAATTCAAAATAATAATTTATAATATCTATAAATATTTAAACTTAGACTCACAGTGGCCCGCCATTATTGATTTACCTCGTTGTCTTGTTGTAACCTTTTTTTGAAGTTGCCTGTTCCAACCACACAGGTTTCTTTTCTTTTGTGCCTAGCTGTAATTTGTAAATTAAAAAGCTTAACCTAACTGCGGCCAGATTAAAAACTACAAAACTAGAAAGATATCATTTTGACTTTTAACTTTAACTTTGGGAATTTAATGATATGGTTAGAGTATATGTTTTCCATTCGATTTACTAAATAAATGTTACTAAGCCAGTCCTGAATCAACCCCGTTGTTTGGAGGCCACGTGATTAAAAAAACAATAGACTCATGTTTTTAAGTGAATTAACGGAAAAGATGATAACGGATCTTTTCCGTTAATTCACTACTTTTTTTGTTTCAGTTAATTCACTGCCATTTTGTAAACAGTCTATTGCTTTAAAAAAATGTTTCTCCCTCGTTTTTACTTCCCCTGTGGTATTCCTTATCCGCTAGGAATCTGATATCGCTGGCCTTATCTTATCACTTTCCAATGAATTACATGGACACGCGGAGAGCGCATTCGGCGGTAAGTCAATCATTGGATTTACCAGTTTGTGATCAACCTTAGTAGCCACCTAACCTGACCTAACCGTAATTGCGACAAAAAGAGTTGTGCTGTTGTTAGTGAAATAACGGAAAATTTCCAGGATAACTAAGTGGATTATTAGGAATTAACTACAAACTAAAAATCTTTGAATATAAAAACTGTTCTGTATGCACAGTGTTTGGGGGTGAGTACATATACTGTACAACTATCTAATCCTGATTACTTCAGTTTTACTTCTTTGTCCGAGTTTGTAGTATTGGTGTATTTTCTGAGGCAGTACGTTTAACTCGTTTTCTTCCAAAATGTATAGGTGAACTAGTTCTAAATACTAATATTGTAACTAATTTAAATCTTATCATTAGTAAACCTCAATTTAAACATAATATTCAACAACTCTTATTAATTAAAAACCCTAATTTTGTATGACCATAGCTTACAAAATAAGTCAACACGTAAAAATGTAACCCGTAAATTTCACAGTTTCAATTATTTTAATTTAAACTTATTTGCAATAGATGTTAAAAAGTTTTTTATAAAACAGAGCCGGGAAAGTATCAAAAAATTAACATTGTTACATTTATATTATAATTTTTTTTAGATACATAATATAATAAGTTATAATATAGAAGGTTGAAAGCCACGTCAAAAAGAAGTGTTTGCTAAAACTCGTTTGGCGTCTCCCTTCCGCTGCTTGAACAGAGTTAGTTTCACTTTATCGGCTGTCAATCTCTTAAACAATATTACAAGTTTGAAATCTCATTCTCCGGATAAAATTTTCTCGAAGAGCAATGTTCTTGTTTTATGCTAAAAATAAATTCCAGAATTTTAAATTAAATAAATAAATTTACAATGATTTATGAATGCAGCTAGATAATTATTTTGTAGTAAATTTCTTATGGTTTTTTACTGTGACTCACTAGTGTACAGGTTGTCTCTGAACTCTTTGATATGCTCCCTTGGTTATTGTTTCTGGTTCATTTAGAGTCACAAATATCGTAGAATCATCTTTTACATGTGTGTTGCACATTCTAATGGCATACTGTATTTCATTTACTATCACATAAATTATCTTTTTTGTGTTATTCTTCATCCGATTTTTATGAAAACACTATTGGATTTTTCATTGTATTTTCAAACAAGAAATTAGTGACTGTAATATTTATTATGGTTATTGTTTTGAGAGTAATTTTGATTTAAAATGTTAAATGGCTGCCATTTTACTTTTGGTACAAGAATAACAATAACATTCCTCAAAATGGATTTTATAAAGTACTAACAAAAACTCCAGCTTATGACATCTTTTTGTTTTTGAGATATACATTTAAAAGTAAAGAAAATGAAATGGCGGTTTCAAGGATAACCGAGGTGTTTTAGACACTTAAAATTATTGTTTTCTTAAAGTGTAAAAAAAACTTCAAGTTAACAGATTATTTACTGAATATTTTATTTGCATAAACATCATGAATCATGTTTTGTCCAAACGTCAAATCGTTCTATTTTTTAAATGTTTATTTAAATATGTGTACAAAAATTACGTGTATATATTAAGTGGATTAAACTTTCACTAAAATTAATATTCATTATTTTCAAATAAAAGTAAATAATATTGTATTATAACGACTGTATACTTGTAATAAATAAGTATAGTAATATAAACAAAATAAAATTTATTAGAACAATCAAAAAGTTTAGAACTTCTGTTGTAATTTGTTTCAAAAAACCTTGTAATGCTTCTATTTTACAACGTTTTCTACACAGTGTGTTACTTGATGTATTAAATATAGTTTATTTATATGCTAATGTAACTCACTCTCACACAAAACTGATCCCTGCAGAGGGTTGGACAAACTACATCAATTTTTAGAGGAAAAATAGAAAAAAACCTATTCATAAAAATAGTGTAGGGGATAGATACCATCTAAAACATAGCTATCAGTCGTATTCTAGTTATATACGATAGCAAATTACCATGCCTTGTACCGCACATGTATCTTGATTCAATTAGCCAGATACAACCTTCACCTTCCCCCACAACCGACTTACAACACTCGGGGGAGAGTGTGTACCAGTCAGGTACACCTACAGTATTTTTACGAATAAGTTTTTTTCTATTTTTCCTCTAAAAATTGATGTAGTTTGTCCAACCCTCTGCAGGGCTCAGTTTTGTGTGGGAGTGAGTTACATTAGCATATAAATAAACTATATTTAATACATCAAATAACAATATACTGTGTAGAAAACGTTTTAAAATAGAAGCATTACAAGGTTTTTTGAAACAAATTACAACAGAAGTTCTAAACTTTTTGATTGTTCTAATAAATTTTATTTTGTTTATAGTTACTATACTTATTTATTACAAGTATACAGTCGTTATAATACAATATTATTTACTTTTATTTGAAGATAATGAATATTAATTTTAGTGAAAGTTTAATCCACTTAATATATACACGTAATTTTTGTACACATATTTAAATAAACATTTAAAAAATAGAACGATTTGACGTTAGGACAAAACATGATTCATGGTGTTTATGCAAATAAAATATTCAGTAAATAATCTGTTAACTTAGAGTTTTTGGGCACTTTAACAAAAAAATAAATTAATGTAGAAAATTATAAAGATAAAATAATTGGTTTAACTACTAATAAAACCGATAACTTAGTGTAACGAGACAAACTTAACATTTAATGTGAATAAAAGATGTTACAATGAGAGTTATTTTGAAAGATAAAAGAATGTGCTTGAAGGATTTATTGATTATAATATTATTTAGGACACAAATAGATTAAAAAAAGGTATTGCCTTACTAAAATTTCATAGTGGATTTATTAAATCATCTTACAGGAGTTATCTACTTAGGTAATCAAATTCAAAATAAATTTAATATGAAAAAATATAATTTATTTGCTATATTTTTATAATGACTCACTGTCTTATTTCCTCTGTTCAATTCCAAAATCACGCCCTAAAGTATATACGGTTGAAGTGAAATATTAAACACTTCCAGGCCTAGTCTCAGGAACGCTTGCCATCTGATGATATTATCACTTCAGTGTAATTCTTTTAGCGTCTCTTCTCCTCTCAAACTTAGTTACATTTTATCAGCTATCAATCTCATTAACACCATTAGGTGTTTGAAATATCATTCTATAAATGGAATTTTTAGGTACTTTATTGTTCACATATTAAGTACAAATTTTATACTTCAATGTTGCTCATGTGCTTTAATATATTAATAACATAATATGTCAGTCGGCTACCCCTTACGAAAATGTAAAAATATACAAACACGAAATCATCTTCATCTATGATATAAACGTACTATTATTTGAGTCAAATTAAATTATAAGAATTTGTAAATACTAGAGGAAACCCATCAGTTACACCCGTATTCCATATTTGGACTATTTTTATTGTATTTCTACCGTAATAGTAAGTAATGTAATACAGTAGTTCAGTTTAACTAATACACTGTGGATTCAATTAGTTTAGTAGTGGGTAGTTAGTTAGTAGTGGATAGTTAGTTAGTAGTGGATAGTTAGTTAGTAGTACGTAATTAGTTAGCAGTGGATAGTTAGTTAGTAGTGGATAGTTAGTTAGTAGTGGGTAGTTAGTAGTGGGTAGTTAGTAGTAGGTAGTTAGTAGTGGGTAGTTAGTTAGTAGTGGATAGTTAGTTAGTAGTGGATAGTTAGTTAGTAGTGGGTAGTTAGTTAGTAGTACGTAATTAGTTAGTAGTGGATAGTTAGTTAGTAGTGGATAGTTAGTTAGTAGTGGGTAGTTAGTAGTGGGTAGTTAGTAGTAGGTAGTTAGTAGTGGGTAGTTAGTTAGTAGTGGATAGTTAGTTAGTAGTGGATAGTTAGTTAGTAGTGGATAGTTAGTTAGTAGTACGTAATTAGTTAGCAGTGGATAGTTAGTTAGTAGTGGATAGTTAGTTAGTAGTGGGTAGTTAGTAGTGGGTAGTTAGTAGTAGGTAGTTAGTAGTGGGTAGTTAGTTAGTAGTGGATAGTTAGTTAGTAGTGCGTAATTAGTTAGCAGTGGATAGTTAGTTAGTAGTGCGTAATTAGTTAGCAGTGGATAGTTAGTTAGTAGTGGATAGTTAGTTAGTAGTGGGTAGTTAGTAGTGGGTAGTTAGTAGTAGGTAGTTAGTAGTGGGTAGTTAGTAGTGGATAGTTAGCTATTAGTGGATAGTTAGTTAGTAGTGGATAGTTAGTTAGTAGTGCGTAATTAGTTAGCAGTGGATAGTTAGTTAGTAGTGGATAATTAGTTAGTAGTGGATAGTTAGATAGTAGTGGATAGTTAGTTAGTAGTGCGTAATTAGTTAGCAGTGGATAGTTAGTTAGTAGTGGATAGTTAGTTAGTAGTGGGTAGTTATTAGTGGATAGTTAGTTAGTAGTGGATAGTTAGTTAGTAGTGGGTAGTTAGTAGTGGGTAGTTAGTAGTAGGTAGTTAGTAGTGGGTAGTTAGTAGTGGATAGTTAGCTAGTAGTGGATAGTTAGTTAGTAGTGGATAGTTAGTTAGTAGTGCGTAATTAGTTAGCAGTGGATAGTTAGTTAGTAATGGATAATTAGTTAGTAGTGGATAGTTAGTTAGTAGTGGATAGTTAGTTAGTAGTGAGTAGTTAGTTAGTAGTGAGTAATTAGTTAGTAGTGGATAGTTAGTTAGTAGTGAGTAGTTAGTTAGTAGTGAGTAATTAGTTAGTAGTGGATAGGTAGTTAGTAGTTAGTAGTTAGTTAGTAGTGCGTAATTAGTTAGTAGTGGATAGTTAGTTAGTAGTGAGTAGTTAGTTAGTAGTGCGTAATTAGTTAGTAGTGGATAGTTAGTTAGTCGTGGGTAAATAGTTAGTAGTGCGTAGTTAGTTAGTAGTAGATAGTTAGTCGTGGGTAAATAGTTAGTAGTGGGTAGATAGTTAGTAGTGGGTAGTTAGTTAGCAGTAGATAGTTAGTTAGTAGAGGGTAGTTAGATATTAGTAGGTAGTTAGTTAGTAGTGGTTAGTTAGTTAGTCATGGGTAAATAGTTCGTAGTGGGTAGATAGTTAGTATTCGGTAGTTAGTTAGTAGTGGATAGTTAGTTTGTAGTGAGTAGTTAGTTAGTAGTGGATAGTTAGTTAGTAGTGGGTAATTAGTTAGTAGTGGGTAGTTAGTGTATTATAACGTATAGTAATCATGGGTATTACATCTCCTTGGCGTATTATTGAATTGAATACTATTACGATAACGTTGTATTGTACTTATATCTAATAAACATTTATCTAATCATTGATAAACTAAAGAGTACTAAAAAATCATATATAAAAGTTATTCTAAAAATTTTTTAACAATATAAAGTCAACAATGATTTATATAGAAAACTTAAAAAGGTACGGTATGCCCAAAAGTTTCAATCCACGTTAATTGGCCTCTGATAGCAGAATTATCACAATCACTTATAAACGGTTCATTAGTTAACCTATTTACATAGTAATATATATTTAGATTAATAGCCTCTGATTATTTGAGAATTATATTGTCATTACAATAAATAGGCCGTGGTAGGAAGGTGTTGTTAAAACAAATAGGGAGAAATTGTAAACTCACAACAAACAATGTCCATAATTGGTTGTGGTTTATAAGTAGAATTAGTGTTTTACCAATATTTCAAGCCCTACGAAAGTGTAGTAATGACGTATCTTAATGTGAGCTGTGTAAAACGATATGTGGCAGTGGAGAGAGATAGGGTGATGTACGTAGACAGTAGAGGTAGGTTATTACTATCTAAATGTTTAATTTAAAGTATTCTTTCAAACGATTTGTTAGTTTAAAACTGTTCTAACCTGTTTTTTGACAATAATTTCATTGAATGTATACATAAAGATTTATTTTATTTCTTAATACCTTAATCTCAAAAATATATTTGTAAGCTTTTTCCATAATGATTGTCAAAGTTATTTTTTATGTTTGAAAATAATAATAAATAAAATACTTTAACATTTAAGATTTCCATTACATAGGAACTAGATGAAAATGTTTCTAATAACTAATATAATTCATTAAATATCAGGTAAAATAGATAATTTTATTAACAATATCATACAATTTCATTTAATTTTCAAATGATTAAATTACATAGACCACTCATTTTACATTACAAATATAAACATCACAAACATAAACCATTAACTTACATAATTATGTTTGTACATAAATATTTAATATCTATAGACTAATTAACTACGAGACTTTATGTACGTAAAACCTTATTGTTAAAACAATAAATCTATCCAACATTGTGCAAGTTTTATAAATACCTCATAACAAAATCAATGATAATTTATACTGTACCATTAAGACTGTAATAACTTGTTATAATGTTTATTACTTTATAACGAATTTATAAATGGTCATTACTTTTTTAAAGTTAGATGTGTTAAAAAATGGTGACGTATTACTTATGTTTTTCAGATTTATTATCCCTATATCAGAAAATTTTAAAACCAATTAAATAATTGAAATTATAAAATAGTTTTATCAAAACATATTTTCTACTTATATGGAAAGTACTGTATATACAACTATGGGAGTAAAATTTTAATATATTTAAAGTATTTTTAAATATTCATGGTAATGGTACCCTGTCAGTTTATAGGTAAAACCGTAAAGTAAATAAATTTGTGAACACCGTTATTATGTATGTTCAGAGTACAAACATTTCTGAACTGATTGACGAATCCAGTCAAGTAAATGAAAGGTTTTATACCTAATGGGCCGCTTACACACGTTAACTAGTTGACATTGTTAGGTGAATAAGGCAATTACCAGGGACTTTACTTCGTCAATTTATACCTAATGGACCGCTTACACACGTTAACTAGTTGACATTGTTAGGTGAATAAGGCAATTACCAGGGACTTTACTTCGTCAATTTATACCTAATGGACCGCTTACACACGTTAACTAGATGACATTGTTAGGTGAATAAGGTGATTACCAGGGACTTTACTTCGTCAATTTATACCTAATGGACCGCTTACACACGTTAACTAGATGACATTTTTAGGTGAATAAGGTGATTACCAGGGACTTTACTTCGTCAATTTCACCAACACGTGTTTCTCTAGCAATTAATTGTTTCCAACATCCAAGAACTTTACAAAAGATTTTTATTTTTATTTATTTATTCTTAAAACGCTGATCTTCAAGATATGAGCGAATATGGATTTCATAATTTAAAAAAAAATCCTATGTATGTTATAAATTATTGTACCAATTTATAACGTACATTGGTTATTTACCCCCCCCCCCCTATGTATGTTTAACTTAAGTTGTAAAATAATAGTCATTCTCACATTTAAACTATAAACAATCTGAAAAAAGATTAGTTTTGGCATTTTAAATGCACTTACTGTACGTAATTATTAAAAAAAGTTTTCTATATCTAAAAAGTTTCTATGGATCAATAAACTTTCATTGATATAGACTTTTATTGAAATATGGTTAGTAATAAAATATGGTTAATAAAAGTTAACAATAAACTTTTATTGAAATATGGTTAACTCCTACTATTAAAGAAAATAGTTCAGTTAACCAAAACCTATATTTAGAGGTATGTCAAGTCTAAATATTAACTTTTGATGTAACATAAGTCATAAATAAAGTTTGCCATAAATGGATATATGTTTATTATATAATAAGTTACCGTATCAAACAAAACCTATTAAAAAAGTAACTGATATATCTGTTGACTTTTTTATTTACTTTGAATAAATATTACAAAGTTTACCAAAAAAGTCAATTTCAATTGTTACTATAATATTTTTATTTAAAATGAAGGCACAAAAAACTGTGATCTTATATAAAGATAATTTAATAAAAGCTGTCTTGTAGTTTTAAATGAATGTTCAATAAAAGTAAATATAGTATCTTTTTTATTTAATGCCAAAGATACTGTAAGTTGACAAAATAATTTTATCGTAAATCATCAAACAATAGATTTAACAAATCTCTATACTGCATACACAATATAAATACAGCCTCATAAAATCTACTGTAATGCTATTTTAAATTACGGAGTCAACTATTATTTACCGTAACTATAACATCAACAAAGTTTTAACTGTAGTAATGAGTGAGTGTGCCACGTTTTTATATCACTTACCCTTATATTATTATTACAAACAAATAAATAAATATAGTTTCATTTTTAGATTATTTGAAAGTAATACGTTAAATGTATCGATGCATGCAGTTTTATTTATATACCTTACAAAGTGCATATATAACAAACATTTTTTTTTTTTTTTGAAATTCAAGAAAATAAGTTAGATCGAAGGCACAAACCTTTTATTTGTATTTGAGTATTTCTCACGATGTCGTTTTGGATATAATACCAGGTAGATATTATGCGTTCTTTAAAGAATCAAAATGTCATAAGTGTAAACATATCTTATAAACTAACCAAACAGTTTAGGAGGTAACCTAATAAAACAAACGTTAAAACTAAATGAAACAATATTTAGTTTTAATAGACATTGAGTTACATACAAAATGGCTGTTTTTCTACTTAAAACTCATGGGCCAGTCCACATGTGTCAGATGGTCTGTGTGAGCATTATTCATCAAGTGAAGCACCAACTGCTACCTTAGTTGGTGATTCATAACTTATGACTTACCCACCACTTTCCGAAGTCCCAGCCACTTAGTCAACTCTTATTACATCATGCTTAAATATATATGAGTATTAAGTATTTTAAAATTTAACGATATAAAAGTAGTAACATAAAAATAAATATAGAAATGTGCATTGACAAAATGACAACAATGCCATTTTCTTAGGGGCGGAACCTATTAAATAATTTTCAAGGTCCACGTTGGATCCAACTAGAATACTTTCCCGTTGCATCCACTTATATTGCTACTTGTATATATCAATTTCCTTCGTTACATATATATTCATTAAATCAAGCCTTTTATTATAACAAGAACAGTCCAAATGTAAACAGGTTCAACTTCAATGTTACAATTCACACAGTATAATGTGTTCTAAGAAAGTTAACCAGAACGAGATAATGGTGTGATGACGTACTTTACCTGGTCTCATTAAATCAAGGGTGGTGCAAGTGTCTGTTGTGTGGAGGACTGCTTAGTGACGTTACATTGCTGTAAACAAGCTCATTGTTCATGCTACACTACAAGGTGTATAATCTGTTCATTAGAAGGTAACCAGAACGAGATAATGTCGTGATGACGTGGTATACTTGACCTCACTCATTAACCACGAGTGGAGCAAGTGTCTGTTGTGTGGAGGGCTGCTTAGTGACGTTACATTGCTGTAAACAAGTTCATTGTTCATGTCAAACTACAAGTTGTATAATGTGTTCATTAGAAGGTAACCAGAACGAGATAATGTCGTGATGACGTGGTATACTTGACCTCACTCATTAACCACAAGTGGAGCAAGTGTCTGTTGTGTGGAGGACTGCTTAGTGACGTTACATTGCTGTAAACAAGCTCATTGTTCATGCTACACTACAAGGTGTATAATCTGTTCATTAGAAGGTAACCAGAACGAGATAATGTCGTGATGACGTGGTATACTTGACCTCGCTTATTAACCACGAGTGGAGCAAGTGTCTGTTGTGTGGAGGACTGCTTAGTGACGTTAGATTGCTGTAAACAAGCTCATTGTTCATGCTACACTACAAGGTGTATAATCTGTTCATTAGAAGGTAACCGGAACGAGATAATGTCGTGATGACGTGGTAACTTGACCTCACTCATTAACCACGAGTGGAGCAAGTGTCTGTTGTGTGGAGGGCTGCTTAGTGACGTTACATTGCTGTAAACAAGCTCATTGTTCATGCTACACTGCAGGTTGTATAATGTGATCATTAGAAGGTAACCAGAACGAGATAATGTCGTGAAGACGTGGTATACTTGATATACCTGGTATACCTGGTCTCATTAAACCAAGAGTGGAGCAAGTACCTGTTGTGTAGAGGGCTGCTTAGTGACGTTACTTTACTGTAAACAAGCTCATTGTTCATGTCACACTACAAGGTGTATAATCTGTTCATTAGAAGGTAACCAGAACGAGATAATGTCGTGATGACGTAGTATACTTGACCTCGCTCATTAAACCATGAGTGGAGCAAGTGTCTGTTGTGTGGAGGCCTGCTTAGTGACGTTACATTGCTGTAAACAAGCTCATTGTTCATGCTACACTACAAGTTGAATAATCTGTTCATTAGAAGGTAACCAGAACTAGATAATAACGTGATGCCATAATTGACCTCACTCATTAAACTACCCTTGCTGCTAGTGTCTGTTGAGGGGAGGAGTGCTTAGTGACGTTACATTTCTGTAAACAAGCTCATTGTTCATGTCACACTATAAGTTGTATAATGTGTTCATAAGAAGGTAACCAGAATGAGATAATGTCGTGATGACGTGGTATACTTGATATACTTGGTATACCTGGCCTCATTAAACCACGAGTGGAACAAGTGTATGTTGTGTAGAGGGCTGCTTAGTGACGTTACTTTACTGTAAACAAGCTCATTGTTCATGCTATACTACAAGTTGTATAATCTGTTCATTAGAAGGTAACCAGAACGAGATAATGTCGTGATGACGTGGTATACTTGACCTCAATCATTAACCACAAGTGGAGCAAGTGCTGTTGTGTAGAGGGCTGCTTAGTGACGTTACTTTACTGTAAACAAGCTCATTGTTCATGCTACACTACAAGTTGTATAATCTGTTCATTAGAAGGTAACCAGAACGAGATAATGTCATGATGACGTGGTATACTTGACCTCACTCATTAACCACGAGTGGATTAAGTGTCTGTTATGTGTAGGACTGCTTAGTGACGTTACATTGCTGTAAACAATCTCATTGTTCATGCTACACTACAAGGTGTATAATGTGATCATTAGAAGGTAACCAAAACGAGATAATGTCGTGATGACGTGGTATACTTGACCTCACTCATTAACCACGAGTGGAGCAAGTGTCTGTTGTGTGGAGGGCTGCTTAGTGACGTTCCATTGCTGTAAACAAGCTCATTGTTCATGCTACACTGCAGGTTCTATAATCTGTACATTAGAAGGTAACCAGAACGAGATAATGTCGTGATGACGTGGTATACTTGACCTCACTCATTAACCACGAGTGGAGCAAGTGTCTGTTATGTGGAGGACTGCTTAGTGACGTTACATTGCTGTAAACAATCTCATTGTTCATGCTACACTACAAGGTGTATAATGTGATCATTAGAAGGTAACCAGAACGAGATAATGTCGTGATGACGTGGTATACTTGACCTCACTCATTAACCACGAGTGGAGCAAGTGTCTGTTGTGTAGAGGGCTGCTTAGTGACGTTACTTTACTGTAAACAAGCTCATTGTTCATGTCACACTACAAGGTGTATAATCTGTTCATTAGAAGGTAACCAGAACGAGATAATGTCGTGATGACGTAGTATTGATATACCTGGTATACCTCGCTCATTAAACCAAGAGTGGAGCAAGTGTCTGTTGTGTGGAGGGCTGCTTAGTGACATTACTTTGCTGTAAAAAAGCGCATTGTTCATGTTACACTACAAGGTGTATAATCTGTTCATTAGAAGGTAACCAGAACGAGATAATGTCGTGATGACGTAGGTATACTTGACCTCGCTCATTAACACTAGAGTGGAGCAAGTGTCTGTTGTGTGGAGGGCTGCTTAGTGACATTACATTGCTGTAAACAAGCTCATTGTTCATGCTACAATACAAGTTGAATAATCTGTTCATTAGAAGGTAACCAGAACGAGATAATGTCGTGATGACGTGGTATACTTGACCTCACTCATTAACCACAAGTGGAGCAAGTGCCTGTTGTGTAGAGGGCTGCTTAGTGACGTTACTTTAATGTAAACAAGCTCATTGTTCATGCTACACTGCAGGTTGTATAATCTGTTCATTAGAAGGTAACCAGAACGAGATAATGTCGTGATGACTTGGTATACTTGACCTCACTCATTAACCACAAGTGGAGCAAGTGTCTGTTGTGTAGAGGGCTGCTTAGTGACGTTACTTTACTGTAAACAAGTTCATTGTTCATGTTACACTACAGGTTGTATAATGTGTTCATTAGAAGGTAACCAGAACGAGATAATGTCATGATGACGTGGTATACTTGACCTCACTCATTAACCACGAGTGGATTAAGTGTCTGTTGTGTAGAGGGCTGCTTAGTGACGTTACTTTACTGTAAACAACCTCATTGTTCATGCTACACTACAAGGTGTATAATCTGTTCATTAGAAGGTAACCAGAACGAGATAATGTCATGATGACGTGGTATACTTGACCTCACTCATTAAACACGAGTGGAGCAAGTGTCTGTTGTGTGGTGGGCTGCTTAGTGACGTTACATTGCTGTAAACAAGCTCATTGTTCATGCTACACTGCAGGTTGTATAATCTGTTCATTAGAAGGTAACCAGAACGAGATAATGTCGTGATGACGTGGGTATACTTGACCTCACTCATTAACCACAAGTGGAGCAAGTGTCTGTTGTGTAGAGGGCTGCTTAGTGACGTTACTTTACTGTAAACAAGCTCATTGTTCATGCTACACTACAAGGCGTATAATCTGTTCATTAGAAGGTAACCAGAACGAGATAATGTCATGATGACGTGGTATACTTGACCTCACTCATAAACCACGAGTGGATTAAGTGTCTGTTATGTGGAGGACTGCTTAATGACGTTACATTGCTGTAAACAATCTCATTGTTCATGCTACACTACAAGGTGTATAATCTGTTCATTAGAAGGTAATCAGAACGAGATAATGTCGTGATGACGTGGTATACTTGACCTCACTCATTAAACACGAGTGGAGCAAGTGTCTGTTGTGTGGTGGGCTGCTTAGTGACGTTACATTGCTGTAAACAAGCTCATTGTACATGCTACACTGCAGGTTGTATAATGTGTTCATTAGAAGGTAACCAGAACGAGATAATGTCGTGATGACGTGGTATACTTGACCTCACTCATTACCCACGAGTGGAGCAAGTGTCTGTTGTGTGGAGGGCTGATTAGTGACGTTACCTTACTGTAGACAAGCTCATTGTTCATGTCACACTACAAGTTGTATAATCTGTTTATTACAAGGTAACCTAGAAAGAGATAATTTCGTGATGACGTGGTATACTTGACCTCGCTCATTAAACCATGAGTGGAGCAAGTGTCTGTTGTGTTGAGGGCTGCTTAGTGACGTTACATTGCTGTAAACAAGCTCATTGTTCATGCTACACTACAAGTTAAATAATCTGTTCATTAAAAGTTAACCAGAACTATATAATAACTTGATGCCATAGTTGACCTCACTCATTAAACTCCACTTGCTGCTAGTGTCTGTTGTGTGGAGGAGTGCTTAGTGACGTTACATTGCTGTAAACAAGCTCATTGTTCATGTCACACTACAAGGTGTATAATCTGTTCATAAGAAGGTAACCAGAACGAGATAATGTCGTGATGACGTGGTATACTTGACCTCACTCATTAACCACGAGTGGAGCAAGTGTCTGTTGTGTGGAGAGGTGGTTAGTGACGTTACATTGCTGTAAACAAGCTCATTGTTCATGCTACACTGCAGGTTGTATAATGTGTTCATTAGAAGGTAACCAGAACGAGATAATGTCGTGATGACGTGGTATACTTGACCTCACTCATTAAACCACGAGTGGAGCAAGTGTCTGTTGTGCGGAGGGCTGCTTAGTGACGTTACTTTACTGTATACAAGTTCATTGTTCATGTTACACTGCAGGTTGTATAATGTGTTCATTAGAAGGTAACCAGAAAGAGATAATGTCGTGATGACGTGGTATACTTGACCTCGCTTATTAACCACGAGTGGAGCAAGTGTCTGTTTTGTGGAGGACTGCTTAGTGACGTTAGATTGCTGTAAACAAGCTCATTGTTCATGCTCCACTACAAGGTGTATAATCTGTTCATTAGAAGGTAACCAGAACGAAATAATGTCGTGATGACGTGGTATACTTGACCTCACTCATTAACCACGAGTGGAGCAAGTGTCTGTTGTGTGGAGGGCTGCTTAGTGACGTTACATTGCTGTAAACAAGCTCATTTGTCATGCTACACTGCAGGTTGTATAATGTGATCATTAGAAGGTAACCAGAACGAGATAATGTCGTAATGACGTGGTATACTTGATATACCTGGTATACCTGGTCTCATTAAACCAAGAGTGGAGCAAGTGTCTGTTGTGTAGAGGGCTGCTTAGTGACGTTACTTTACTGTAAACAAGCTCATTGTTCATGTCACACTACAAGGTGTATAATCTGTTCATTAGAAGGTAACCAGAATGAGATAATGTCGTGATGACGTAGTATACTTGACCTCGCTCATTAAACCATGAGTGGAGCAAGTGTCTGTTGTGTGGAGGGCTGCTTAGTGACATTACATTGCTGTAAACAAACCTCATTGTTCATGCTACACTACAAGTTGAATAATCTGTTCATTAGAAGGTAACCAGAACTATATAATGACGTGATGCCATAATTGACCTCACTCATTAAACTACCCTTGCTGCTAGTGTCTGTTGAGGGGAGGAGTGCTTAGTGACGTTACATTGCTGTAAACAAGCTCATTGTTCATGTCACACTATAAGTTGTATAATGTGTTCATAAGAAGGTAACCAGAATGAGATAATGTCATGATGACGTGGTATACTTGATATACTTGGTATACCTGGCCTCATTAAACCACGAGTGGAGCAAGTGTCTGTTGTGTAGAGGGCTGCTTAGTGACGTTACTTTACTGTAAACAAGCTCATTGTTCATGCTATACTACAAGTTGTATAATCTGTTCATTAGAAGGTAACCAGAAAGAGATAATGTCGTGATGACGTGGTATACTTGACCTTACTCATTAACCACAAGTGGAGCAAGTGTCTGTTGTGTAGAGGGCTGCTTAGTGACGTTACTTTACTGTAAACAAGCTCATTGTTCATGCTACACTACAAGGTGTATAATCTGTTCATTAGAAGGTAACCAGAACGAGATAATGTCATGATGACGTGGTATACTTGACCTCACTCATTGACCACGAGTGGAGCAAGTGTCTGTTGTGTGGAGGGCTGCATAGTGACGTTACATTGCTGTAAACAATCTCATTGTTCATGCTACACTGCAGGTTGTATAATCTGTTCATTAGAAGGTAACCAGAACGAGATAATGTCGTGATGACGTGGTATACTTGACCTCACTCATTAACCACAAGTGGAGCAAGTGTCTGTTGTGTAGAGGGCTGCTTAGTGACTTTAATTTACTGTAAACAAGCTTATTGTTCATGCTACACTACAAGGTGTATAATCTGTTCATTAGAAGGTATCCAGAACGAGATAATGTCATGATGACGTGGTATACTTGACCTCACTCATTACCCACGAGTGGAGCAAGTGTCTGTTAAGTGGAGGACTGCTTAGTGACGTTACATTGCTGTAAACAATCTCATTGTTCATGCTACACTACAAGGTGTATAATCTGTTCATTAGAAGGTAACCAGAACGAGATAATGTCGTGATGACGTGGTATACTTGACCTCACTCATTAACCACGAGTGGAGCAAGTTTCTGTTGTGTGGTGGGCTGCTTAGTGACGTTACATTGCTGTAAACAAGCTCATTGTTCATGCTACACTACAAGTTAAATAATCTGTTCATTAAAAGGTAACCAGAACTATATAATGACGTGATGCCATAATTGACCTCACTCATTAAACTCCACTTGCTGCTAGTGTCTGTTGTGTGGAGGAGTGCTTAGTGACGTTACATTGCTGTAAACAAGCTCATTGTTCATGTCACATTATAAGTTGTATAATGTGTTCATTAGAAGGTAACCAGAACGAGATAATGTCGTGATGACGTGGTATACTTGATATACCTGGTATACCTGGTCTAATTAAACCACGAGTGGAGCAAGTGTCTGTTGTGTAGAGGGCTGCTTAGTGACGTTACTTTACTGTAAACAAGCTCATTGTTCATGTCACACTACAAGTTCTATAATGTGTTCATTAGAAGGTAACCAGAACGAGATAATGTCATGATGACGTGGTATACTCTACCTGGTCTCATTAAACCACGAGTGGAGCAAGTGTCTGTTGTGTGGAGGGCTTCTTAGTGACGTTACTTTACTGTAAACAAGCTCATTGTTCATGCTACACTACAAGTTGTATAATCTGTTCATTAGAAGGTAACCAGAACGAGATAATGTCGTGATGACGTGGTATACTTGACCTGGTCTCATTAAACCACGAGTGGAGCAAGTGTCTGTTGTGTGCAGGGCTGTTTAGTGACGTTACTTTACTGTAAACAAGCTCATTGTTCATGTCACACTACAAGTTGTATAATCTGTTCATTAGAAGGTAACCAGAACGAGATAATGTCGTGATGACGTGGTATACTTGACCTCGCTCAATAAACCATGAGTGGAGCAAGTGTCTGTTGTGTGGAGGGCTGCTTAGTGACGTTACTTTACTGTAAACAAGTTCATTGTTCATGTCAAACTACAAGTTGTATAATCTGTTCATTAGAAGGTAACCAGAACGAGATAATGTCTTGATGACGTGGTATACTTGACCTGGTCTCATTAATTTACGAGTGGAGCAAGTGTCTGTTGTGTGGAGGGCTGCTTAGTGACGTTACATTGCTGTAAACAAGCTCATTGTTCATGCTACACTACAAGTTGTATAATCTGTTCATTAGAAGGTACCCAGAACGAGATAATGACGTGATGACGTGGTATACTTGACCTCGCTCATTAACAACGAGTGGAGCAAGTATCTGTTGTAGTAAAGATCCTTTGTGATGTCACATTGTATCGGAACAAGGGGAAATTCTCTTGTTATCATTACACAGATATAGTTAAAATGTAGAATTTTTTGTAGATGTAATCTCACAATTGATTAGAATGTATAGTTATAAAACCTAATTAATTTTTTTAATTATAAATATCAATTAAAAGGCTATAGTTGCATATTATAACATACGATATTATGTTTCAGTTTAAATGTTTCAAAATTGAGAAATAAATTTTAAATTATGTTACTTCATATAGAGTAGCAACGTTATGGTTAGCATTTCGATTGAGATATTAACAAAAGAAATGAAAAAAAAAACATATAAATTCCTTTTATTTAAATGTATTAGTGTATGTGTTACATGAATATAAATGATAAAGCAAAAACCCTAATTTAAAAGGTTTGTCTTAGAATTCCATATGATCACAATAATATACATGTATAGTTTACGAGAGATACTTGTAAAAAGATATGTTAACATTATACCTGACTGTGTGAGTACACAGGGTGTTTCAAAACTCTCGTTACAAACTTTGGGATATTGTTCTATAAACCAAAAGGAGCCAAAAACTAAAAGTAAGTAAATGTTTATCTCTTTTTGTTTATTGTCTGTCTTTCTATATGCGTTTTTTACTTATATAACCATAATTTTTTTTAAACTCAACTAAATCTAACCAAACTTAAAAAACTTATTTATTTTATTTTATGTAATACAGACAGAGTTTGATTACATTTTTCCTCTAAGTTTCAAAATGATGGCCTTTTTAAATTTATGATACAATTTAAACGAGCTAATAAATTAGTATAGTTTAAAAATCGACTTTGGTTGAGAAATATTTCTTCGCGTGACTCACTTGAAATCATTTTTAATAAGTATTATATTATAGAAACGATAATACTGATAATTTTATATTACATTACGCATTAAAATAAACATTATATTTTATAATCTCCCCGGTCAGTTACACAGCTAACGTATTTCTTATTTCTGTCACAACAATTCTTGTTACGACTTTCCTTGGCGCCGTTCTGAGAAGGTAACTTTGAGTGATTTCCCAAAGGCTACTCCAATATTCATTCCACTGAACCACACAAGATTCATCAGTGAAACAGCTTCCACCTCTTTTCCCCGCCTGATCTTCTTCTGAGATATGCATAACTCGTAATCCACATATTTTGAGTAAGGTAACAGGAACTAAAAGGTATCCTTACCAAACAGTAAAGGAATCGTCGAGCTAGTGACGCCTTTGGTTTAACCACAAATATATACATTGTGATAGGAATGATTGTTAAATGGAATATTGCTAAGCGTTTCAAAATATATGATATAGTACAAAAGTAAGTTTAACAAGTTTTACATTACATGCATGCAATGCATCAACTAATCCTGTATGACGTACATTATGCAGCTTTAAATGGAGCTTTAAACGTAAAATGGAGCTTTAAATAATATAAATTTAAGAAAAATAAATTTTCAACTATAACTTTGTTTAAATCAAAGGATTTATAATAGATTACTACTCATTATTTAGTAAGTCATTTACAAAATAGCGTTAAAAACAATCGTATACATTTGTAAATACAAATTGTATACAATTTGTATTTACAATTGTATTAATACAATTAATTAATACAATTGTATTTAATACAATTGTATTAAATACAATTGTATACAATCGTATTAATTAACACCTCTTTATACCTAAATCATTATTGTTGTTGTGTGAAAAAACTGAATTTACTTATTTTTTTGCTTATTTTTATGTTATATAGCTATAATATATGTAATAAAAAATGTATGTATGCAAGAGATGATTTGGGTTATGTCATCAGGCAAGAATGGAATTATATGATCTTTATTCCTTAAATGAACCAGATACAAAACCATAAGCTAAATATATTATAAGGTTATAAAAAACAGACTATTATAGTTAAAAGCTATAATATATCATATCATAAAATAAACTGCCACATACGTGTAAAAAGATCAGTTCATATGAGCAATAAAACTTATTTTTTTTAGAGAAACTCCAAAAAACAGTCTTTTCTTTACATAAACAAAGTTGAATATTTCATTTCTTGCATTTTACTAATGTCGGTTTCTTGCAGCCCAGATATTTTCATCCTTGTCTGATTTGATTCCAATTTTTTTTAAATATCCGATTAGATAAGTTTTTGTTGTGTGCTTTAGTATGGGTTTTGTTGCTCCTTTTTTTCAGTTTGGCATTAACTTCATCAACACTTACGGCAGAAGATGGTCTTCCCTTCTTTCTTTCTAAGATATTCTAAATTTATGTGAGCGTTTTGAGCACTATTATGGTGTATGACACAATTGATAATATTATCTATATAGGAAGAGGGGAAGAGCGTACAGTTTTATTGTCAAAAAAGTTACCTCCTTTTATCAAGTCAAGTCTATTTTTCTAAAAAATTCTGGCAAATAATTTGGATCCTTATCAGAATCATCATCAAGATTGCAATCATCAATTACCCAGTTTAGGCAAAGGCACTATGTCCTGAAATCGTCCCACAATTTGAGAATCTATTTCATCTTAAATAACAGTAAGAATTATTCATAGTAATCAAATAAATGATCCATTTTTGCCTAATAAATCAAAAGAGATACTTACCTATTTCTTCCACCTATGCCTGATGTATCACTCCTGATTTATTACTAAATCTTTTACCTAGAATTGCAGATAAAATATTAAATAAATACAATACATATTAATAAACTCCTCAAATATTTTTTTCCAGCTAGGATTTGTTATGATAAGTTACCTTACTAAAAACATATAATATTATCTCCAGAGTTTGTTGAGTTGAAAATTTCACGAATAATCATTGACAACAAATTAAAATGCCTAATCATAATTTACAATATACAAGTTTAGTTTATCAGAAATTAAGTTACATTTTTTGCTAACATATTGGCCCGAGCAACTACTTTTTTACGTATGTAAGACTGACTTTAGAGTAAGCATACAATATGTGGATTCTGTTTTTGCAATCTTGTGCCAATGAAGATAATAAAGTTTAATTTAGTGATTAAAAGAACGTATAAATACATACGCACAATGATTTATCATGTACTGTACATATTGAACCATCTAAATTTAAATCTAGTAAAAAAGAAACACAAACAAGTGGTAAGATTAATACTTTTTATTGTTTGTCATGCATTCACTTTTGTATCGTACTTTTAAAAAGAGAGCAACAATGTATTGTTCAGTCCGGATTTGTCGTGCTTCTATCGACACTAAAGTGATACATAGGTTACAATTCACTGATGATATTCTTGACAGAATTGAGAGTAAAACTAAACTGAAACCACTTACTAGCTTACATGGATGTGTGTAGACTTAATTAAGTAGCCACCATCAGCTTAGTTGGGGCTTAATTCCCTGCCCTCCGCTGACCCGCCACGCAGGCAGTGCTAAAGTCACTCGATTATTTATTTTTATGTACTTTTTATTTTTAATAAACGGTATTTTAATCTTTATTTTTATTTAAACTTAAAATTACATTTTGTACTTATATATTCATCACGTTATTACTAATTTTCTAAAATTACCAAAAAATTTATATAAGACCTATTGTTAGAAGTGGTAGAATCCTCAGGTGGCAAATATTTCTTTGTTTATTAATAAAACAAGACAATATAAATTATAAAAATCATATGTAGTAAAATAAAATATTATTTAAATTATTAATGTAAAATATACAGTAATTTATTAAATTAATCTCCTCTACAGTAAACAATGAGCAATAGCAATAGCTTACTTTTAAAAATAAACTTGTTAATTAATATATCTATGCCATTAGTTGTTTATTTTAATTCAAATAATAATAATGAAATGTATTACAAATCAGTTTTAGGCTTATCACTCTATCCGATGGATATTTGAGTAAAAAACTGAATAATACAAATAGTTACTGATATATAATCAAAAGAAGTATAAGAATAGATTATTTTATATATTGTTTGTAGTAGTTTTGCATTTACTGAGGAGTTTATCTTCAACAACAACACAAACAAATCTTTAGTCTATAACCAGTTAAAAAATTACAATATAAACTAAACACAATATTATAAAACTATAGCAAATCATAAAACAATTTTATGAGCAAGATAACAAGATGTTGTAGGTTACGATATAATGTGGCCCATCAGATATCAGGGAGGACAAAAGGCGTGTATGGAAGTGTGGTCAGTTATGTGGGGAGAGAAAGTAGCCTCGATATTCTTAAAACATTCTGGAGAATGAATGTGTTCTATGACCATGAACCAGTTTGTTTCTAGCAACCTACCCAGTTACACTTCTTACTGTATATTAGTATAATATAAACAACATTTTCTTGTTATGGTGAATATTGTAATATTATTATTTTATTCACACATAGTTCATTTTACACACGTGTGTCACATATGTATTTACAGGATTCACATTCTTTACTCTGGAATGAACTTACCATGTATAAATGTGTAATTGTGATCCATATAGAATGTAAATATAATAAATATCAATGAATTAATGATATTATCCTTATTTCTAAAAACAATTTATATAGGACTCATAACATCAAAAAAACCTTATAAAGTTTTCTACAAACATATTCTGTCTTACGATACATATGTATATATATTTTTTTCTTCCCGTAGGAATAAAGTTCCTAGTCATTTTGTATAATCATAAACTTTATAGAGTCTTACGTATCGTACATTTGCTAAGCAAAGCCATAGAAACTGTTCTAATTGCACAAACATGATAATAAGTTGACACGTCATTTACAACCAAACATAGAGGAAAGCCCAAAGCACCAACCAGGTGTATACAACTTGCTCACTAAGAACCAATTTGATTCTCCCCCAAACCATCTATCACGGCTGCCTTCCATCCTCCGGGACTGAGGCGCACTTTCCGAAATATTTATCAATGTGCATTTCTAGCTTATTCTTAACAATAAATTTCTATGTTGTTTCGCTTTTTTTATAAGCTGAAAGCTGTGTTTTCAAATAAGTTTTATTTTATTATTACCAAATCATATATTTGGTAAATAAAGTAAATAGTTACATGTTTATAAGAAAAAATATGATCATTTATTTAATAATAAAACAAAACACTCTAACCGTATGAATCATGGTATTTGCTTCATTATATTTTACAAACTTTTTAATTTACGAATAAGTTTTGTAATTTATTGTTAAGTATTTTTATATTACTGACACCAAAACATTTATCGAAATTTATTTGTATATTAACATTATATAAACGTTAATTTTAATGGCAAGTTATAATAACATTATTAATTTGATAACCACTTGATAGTTTTGCCAACTCAACCTCGAAAGGAAGTCTGTAAGGCCTAAGTAAAACAGACTTCATTTAAAATGTTATAATTTATATTTATAAATATGAATACTACGTTTAATTATACGTATAAGTTTTATTTTTATATCTACTTTTTTTATTTATTTATTTTAGCAATAATTTATTAACTAATTTTTTTATTTTATTTTAAGTTACACATTTTATAGCCATTGTTAATTTAATATTTACTGAAATATGTTGTTGCTTTTTAGTAATTTATAGTTTAAGTTATTCCTAAAAATAAAATCTGCAATGCCTGAATACAACACGCGTTTTTTTAATTTAATTAAATTATGCTGAAAACTGAAACAGAAGCACGCATTAATTATAGTAAATATATAAAATCTAAATATATGTATATACGTTATGGGCTTCTCAAGCGTATAAGATAATGTGTATTTACTATAATTATGTTAATTTAATAATCTTTACTAAAATACGTTTTAACTGTTATAAAAACATATGCCATGACAATAGTTTTTGAAGTAAATTAAATTTATCTTAAATTCCACCCCTCCCCACACCCTATACTATATATATATATATATATATATATATATATATATATATATATATATATATATATACGTTTGATAAACGTGAGATATATTAAATCGAACAAAAAGTAATAGGCATTTTACGTTAAATTTTGAATTGTATCTTAAATATATTACTGTGATTACTAGTTAAGTTTGGGGCTAAATTTTTATTAAAAATGTTAACAATTATTCGTAATTTGTCAATTTAAATAATGTTAATAAATAAAAAACATGATATTAATGTGTTTAACTTTCAAGTTTTTACCAAAGTTGTATGTTGAATAGAGTGTAATGTAGGTGACCAAAAGTATGTATCAAAGTACTTTTTGAGCGGATTTATCTAAAATAATCATTATTACACTTAGGTGGATCATTTTTTGTCATATGCTTTTGTAACTTTTGCCTTAAACATTTTTATTATTACGTTTAGATATATAAACGACTAAATTAAATTCAATTTTCTTTAATTTATTTATTCACAACATGGACCTTGACATTCTACTTATATTTACTATTAGTTATCATAAAAGTATATAATATATTTGAAACGATATGTACGTAATTATATGTATATTTTTTTTTATTTCTTTGGTTCTAAATGTTGTATATTTAAAAAAAGAGAGAAAAAATGGAATCCAAAAAAATCTAAGGAAACCACATATAAATTAAATGTACTAATCGAAGGAATCTAATACAGAGTTTATTAAATATATACATTCGTACATTATTTTCTCAAAAACCCGATTGAACACGTTGTAAGTAATATTATATTTAGTGTACAACAAAAATGTATTTATAACAAACACATGTATCTTGTCTTATGAGCCAGAATTAATGGATCACAAGCCAGCCAGGAGGACTCTCCATCAATGACCCTCAACAACCATATACTTGGTTCATCACCAACAACATATAGCTAATAACCGATACGCTAAATAAATGATCATAAGTCAGTCAGGAGGACTCTCCATCAATGACCCTCAATAACAATATATGGGTCATCACCAACAACATAAACCTAATAACTGATATGCTAAGTAAATGACCACAAGTCAGCCAGGAGGACTTGCCATCAATGACCTTCAACAACAATATATGGTTCGTCACCAACAACATAAACCTAATAACTGATATGCTAAGTAAATGACCACAAGTCAGCCAGGAGGACTTGCCATCAATGACCTTCAACAACCAGATATGGTTCGTCACCAACAACATATAGCTCATAACTGATACGATAAATAAATGGCCACAAGCCAGCCAGGAGGACTTGCCATCAATGACCATCAACAACCATATATGGTTCGTCACCAACAACATAAACCTAATAACTGATACGCTAAGTAAATGACCACAAGTCAGCCAGGAGGACTTGCCATCAATGACCTTCAACAACCATATATGGTTCGTCACCAACAACATAAACCTAATAACTGATACGCTAAGTAAATGACCACAAGTCAGCCAGGAGGACTCTCCATCAATGACCCTCAATAACAATATATGGGTCATCACCAACAACATAAACCTAATAACTGATATGCTAAGTAAATGACCACAAGTCAGCCAGGAGGACTTGCCATCAATGACCTTCAACAACCAGATATGGTTCGTCACCAACAACATATAGCTCATAACTGATACGATAAATAAATGGCCACAAGCCAGCCAGGAGGACTTGCCATCAATGACCATCAACAACCATATATGGATCGTCACCAACAACATATAGCTAAAAACTGATATGCTAAGTAAATGACCACAAGTCAGCCAGGAGGACTTGCCCTCAATGACCTTCAACAACCAGATATGGTTCGTCACCAACAACATATAGCTCATAACTGATACGATAAATAAATGACCACAAGCCATCCAGGAGGACTTGCCATCAATGACCATCAACAACCATATATGGTTCGTCACCAACAACATATAGCTAATAACTGATATGCTAAGTAAATGACCACAAGTCAGCCAGGAGGACTTGCCATCAATGACCTTCAACAACCAGATATGGTTCGTCACCAACAACATATAGCTAATAACTGATACGATAAATAAATGGCCACAAGCCAGCCAGGAAGACTTGCATAAATGACCTTCAACAACCATATATGGTTCGTCACCAACAACATATAGCTAATAACCAATACGCTAAATAAATTACACAAGCCATCCAGGAGGACTCTCCATCAATGACCCTCAATAACCATATATGGATCGTCACCAACAACATAAACCTAATAACTGATATGCTAAGTAAATGACCACAAGTCAGCCAAGAGGACTTGCCATCAATGACCTTCAACAACAATATATGGTTCGTCACCAACAACATATAGCTAATAACTGATATGCTAAGTAAATGACCACAAGTCAGCCAGGAGGACTTGCCATCAATGACCTTCAACAACCAGATATGGTTCGTCACCAACAACATATAGCTAATAACTGATACGATAAATAAATGGCCACAAGCCAGCCAGGAGGACTTGCCATCAATGACCATCAACAACCATATATGGTTCGTCACCAACAACATATAGCTCATAACTGATACGATAAATAAATGGCCACAAGCCAGCCAGGAGGACTTGCCATCAATGACCATCAACAACCATATATGGTTCGTCACCAACAACATATAGCTAATAACTGATACGATAAATAAATGGCCACAAGCCAGCCAGGAGGACTTGCCATCAATGACCATCAAACCATATATGGTTCGTCACCAACAACATATAGCTCATAACTGATACGATAAATAAATGGCCACAAGCCAGTCAGGAGGACTTGCATAAATGACCTTCAACAACCATATATGGTTCGTCACCAACAACATATAGCTCATAACTGATACGATAAATAAATGGCCACAAGCCAGCCAGGAGGACTTGCCATCAATGACCATCAACAACCATATATGGTTCGTCACCAACAACATATAGCTAATAACTGATACGATAAATAAATGGCCACAAGCCAGCCAGGAGGACTTGCCATCAATGACCATCAACAACCATATATGGTTCGTCACCAACAACATATAGCTCATAACTGATACGATAAATAAATGGCCACAAGCCAGCCAGGAGGTCTTGCCATCAATGACCATCAACAACCATATATGGTTCGTCACCAACAACATATAGCTAATAACTGATACGATAAATAAATGGCCACAAGCCAGCCAAGAGGACTTGCCATCAATGACCTTCAACAACCATATATGGTTCGTCACCAACAACATATAGCTAATAACTGATATGCTAAGTAAATGACCACAAGTCAGCCAGGAGGACTTGCCATCAATGACCTTCAACAACCAGATATGGTTCGTCACCAACAACATATAGCTAATAACCAATACGCTAAATAAATTATCACAAGCCATCCAGGAGGACTCTCCATCAATGACCCTCAATAACCATATATGGATCGTCACCAACAACATAAACCTAATAACTGATATGCTAAGTAAATGACCACAAGTCAGCCAGGAGGACTTACCATCAATGACCTTCAACAACCATATATGGTTCGTCACCAACAAC
The DNA here is from genome assembly GCA_035578905.1 of Stictocephala bisonia. NCBI lineage: Eukaryota > Metazoa > Arthropoda > Insecta > Hemiptera > Membracidae > Stictocephala > Stictocephala bisonia. The sequence goes on from JAQJVL010000891.1 coordinate 110,573, forward strand.
ATATAGCTAATAACTGATATGCTAAGTAAATGACCACAAGTCAGCCAGGAGGACTTGCCATCAATGACCTTCAACAACTAGATATGGTTCGTCACCAACAACATATAGCTAATAACTGATACGATAAATAAATGGCCACAAGCCAGCCAGGAGGACTTGCCATCAATGACCATCAACAACCATATATGGTTCGTCACCAACAACATATAGCTAATAACTGATACGATAAATAAATGGCCACAAGCCAGCCAGGAGGACTTGCCATCAATGACCATCAACAACCATATATGGTTCGTCACCAACAACATATAGCTCATAACTGATACGATAAATAAATGGCCACAAGCCAGCCAGGAGGTCTTGCCATCAATGACCATCAACAACCATATATGGTTCGTCACCAACAACATATAGCTAATAACTGATACGATAAATAAATGGCCACAAGCCAGCCAGGAGGACTTGCCATCAATGACCTTCAACAACCATATATGGTTCGTCACCAACAACATATAGCTAATAACTGATATGCTAAGTAAATGACCACAAGTCAGCCAGGAGGACTTGCCATCAATGACCTTCAACAACCAGATATGGTTCGTCACCAACAACATATAGCTAATAACCAATACGCTAAATAAATTATCACAAGCCATCCAGGAGGACTCTCCATCAATGACCCTCAATAACCATATATGGATCGTCACCAACAACATAAACCTAATAACTGATATGCTAAGTAAATGACCACAAGTCAGCCAGGAGGACTTACCATCAATGACCTTCAACAACCATATATGGTTCGTCACCAACAACATATAGCTCATAACTGATACGATAAATAAATGGCCACAAGCCAGCCAGGAGGACTTGCCATCAATGACTATCAACAACCATATATGGTTCGTCACCAACAACATATAGCTAATAACTGATACGATAAATAAATGGCCACAAGCCAGCCAGGAGGACTTGCCATCAATGACCATCAACAACCATATATGGTTCGTCACCAACAACATATAGCTAATAACTGATTGTCTAAATAAATGACCACAAACCAGCCAGAACGACTTGCCATCAATGACCCTCAACAACCAGATATGGTTCGTCACCAACAACATATAGCTAATAACTGATACGCTAAATAAATGATCTCAAGCCAGCCAGGAGAACTTGCCATCAATGACCTTCAACAACCAGATATGGTTCGTCACCAACAACATATAGCTAATAACTGATACGATAAATAAATGACCACAAGTCAGCCAGGAGGACTTGCCATCTATGACCTTCAACAACCAGATATGGTTCGTCACCAACAACATATAGCTAATAACTGATACGATAAATAAATGATCTCAAGCCAGCCAGGAGGACTTGCCATCAATGACCCTCAACAACCAGATATGGTTCGTCACCAACAACATATAGCTAATAACTGATACGCTAATTAAATGATCATAAGCCAGCCAGGAGGACTTGCCAATAATGACCCTCAACAACCAGATATGGTTCGTCACCAACATATAGCTAATAACTGATACGCTAATTAAATGACCATAAGCCAGCCAGGAGGACTTGCCATCAATGACCCTCAACAACCAGATATGGTTCGTCACCAACAACATATAGCTAATAACTGACACACTAAATAAATGATCTCAAGCCAGCCAGAACGACTTGCCATCAATGACTCTCAACAAACAGATATGGTTCGTCACCAACAACATATAGCTAATAACTGATACGCTAAATAAATGATCTCAAGCCAGCCATAACGACTTGCCATCAATGACCCTCAACAACCAGATATGGTTCGTCACCAACAACATAAGTCTAATAACTGATACGCTAATTAAATGACCATAAGTCAGCCAGGAGGACTTGCCATGAATGACCCTCAACAACCAGATATGGTTCGTCACCAACTACATATAGCTAATAACTGATACACTAAATAAATTATCTCAAGCCAGCCAGGACGCCATATTAATTTACTAGAGTGAGATACATTAGTTTAATCAAAATTATTCTTTATTAAAAAACAGTAAGAATTGTTTTAATACTAAAAATTCCTTTATAAATACAACCATAAGAAATATAAATAGATAGAAACTAATTAGAATTCCTTTTTTGCTAATTAGTTATACGACGAGTACATTATGTTGTTTAGCAGCTGTGGGTAACAATAAACCTTTAACTAGAAATATTTCAGAAGCTGCTATTTTATTACAGAAGTTATTAAAAAGTAATTGTCTAAACGTTTCGTAAGCAATATGTTAATGCTTAACGTTGTGCAAGTCTAATGATGACAGAAACGCTGAAGATAATATATCGTTAAGCCATCCTGACCCCTCTATCCCTCTATCCTTGGCCTGACACTGTTCCCCTCAGCATTCTTTCCTTTTTTTATATGCTTGTGTTAAACTATAACAAGCAAATCTATTAGCTATTAATGGGTCATGATTTTAAATTTATTCATCCCTATATCAAACGAGGTCCGAGTTAAACGTTAAACGTTCTCATGAGATAACAGATACATTTAATTTGACACAATTAACAGACCCTTCGTAGTTTCACAGACTGTACTTTTATTTAGTAATATAACAAATTTACATGTCATTTTTAATGTTTATGATATCTCATATTACAGCTTCAAGTAACAACCAGCCAATAATAATGACTATAAATCTTTGTATATTAAATAAACTCTGCACGAAGCTCCCAAATATATATATTTTGCTACTTACCCTCAGTCAAATATTACCCTAACTTTAATGTATTATACCATCAATTCAATAAGTGTGCGATGTATGCATTACTGCTGGATTACGATGTATTTCATTTAAATATGACTCTATCAAATCATCTTTTAAAACGCTAATAGAAATATATTTTAACTATGAAACCACAACTTAAATGGAATACAAATTAATAGAAAATACGCACACAAGCAACAAATTTGAAAATATGTATTAGGTCGGTTATTTATACATTAATCCACAACAACAGATAATAGTTAAAAACATAAAATTTATCATTGAATGAATAATTTAGCTACGTGTGTAAATCATCACCTTTATCTCAAATTGCATTGCCACGTATAAAAAAAATTATTTGTTTAAATACTCAATTAGTTTAAAACAAAGATAATCGAGTTCGGTTATTCAAAGAACAGTTCCGTTAACTTATCTAACTCCAAACTCACAGCTGTAGACACTACCACCAGTTCTGTTTGAGTCACTGATGACCCTTTCTAACCACAGAGCTGTGGTTTCAAAATGGCGACCAATGTACTTAGTGTTTCTACAATCTATAACAGATTAAATGATGAAGGATGATTACCATTTTTATTTGAAATGTATTTTTTAATAAAACCTAACGTTGGATAACACTGTAAATAATTCAGTATGTTTATTGGTATAATTAATATAAAACTGATTGGTTGTAATTAATTACCAAATTGTTTTTATTAGACAAAACTATATTAAAATACAATAACGATGATATATATATATATATATATATATATATATATATATATATATAAAATACGAATATTTATTTATCACTAGCAAAAATATTTATCAAACAATTTTATTTTATATTGGAGTTTTATATTACCTTATATTCAGTCAAGTGGCCCAACACATCGTCAGATGGCGACCGGTCTCGAATAACTCATGTAGTCATTTTCAAGACGAAAATACATAAAAGCTTCACTCTTGTGAGATCGTCACAAGTCTTAAAAAACACTGACTCACAAGGACGGACGACACACAAAAAAAAACACAAAGCGGACATTGAACACGACTAAAATATGACAGATGCACGGTAATATTTTAGTCGTGATAAATGTCCGCTTTGTGTTTTGTTGTGTGTCGTCCGTCCGTGTGAGTCAGTGTTTTTTAAGACTTGTGACGATCTCACAAGAGTGAAGATTTTATGTATTTTCGGCTTGAAAATGACTACTAGAGTTATTCGAGACCGGTCGCCATCTGACGACGTGTTGGGCAACTTGACTGAATATAGGGTAATATAAACCTCTAATATAATTAGACAGTGGTCCGGAGGCAATACATTATGAATTTTATTTTACAATATAAAACTAGATCCTAGTTACAAAAAGGGAATTCAGTGATATGAAAGCTATGTCATGTTTTCATTTTATGAAAATCAGTAAGTGACCCGTTATTACATAAAGATGTATGTATTTCTGCAAATAAATGTAAGTGTAGTTCAAACAGTAAATGAGGTGTGTTGTAAGGTCATGTCTGGTGGGGTATCAATGTGTTTCGACCAAAGACTGTTTAGTGCTCCAATTCCCACCCTTTAAATAGCACTAATGAGTTTTTAACGACCTAACTGGGCACATGTTACCCTCACAACAGATTCTCCGCTCACCATCACATGTTAGCATGTTTGGGGTTGTACTCACTTTGAGCTTATACGCATGCGTACTGTTACAAGGTATTTTAAATGAAGAGATTACCAGTAATATTTATAAAACCAAACAATTTTTTTCTTAAATTAGACTCACAAAACAATTAATTGCATGTCACACAGTGCAAATAATATAAATACAAACGTAAACAAATTTGTTACAACATGTTTACTGTTTGTTGATCTTGCCACTTTATATAATTTGTCTTTGAGGCCTTTGGGATAAAGTAAAGTAACTACTAACATAAACATAACCCTCTTAACAGAAGGGCGTGGCCAAGCTTACAACAAGTCACTTCGAAAAAGCTTCCTTCCTGCTTATTCATTCACACATCCAACGATAATATAAGCTTCGTTACTATATCACAAACGTTCAGTTAACTATTTCCTTTATATCCTTTGTTCTATTTCGATCAATTAGAGGGGAATTAAATCCTATATTACTATTTTTATTCTTTATTTATGTTCTTCAATAATAGTTAATACCCTATCAAGTACCATGTTAGTAATTAACAAAAGGGAACAAATTTGTATTTAAATTATGTACATTGGTATAATGTAATTAATATATTAAAGTATTAATAGTATATGTAAATTAAAGTCGGCTCTCATGGCACAGTGTTGTACTCAGCTACTTGGAAACGAAGTGTTGTTTGTGGTCCTATGCTCGATCCTCTAATACCAACATAGCATTCGCTCAGGGGATGCTATCGAATGGACAATCTGGTTTGTCCATGGTGGGTGATAGCCGGTGTCCGGATGTTGTGTAGGGGAGATAACTGTGTATCAGGCTTGTCAATATGCTGAACATCAGACCAATAATCCTTGATACGAGCTCCACGTAAAGCTGTAGGTCCTTTAGTTGCCATGGCTGGTGCCTATTGCCTATTGATAAATTATCTTTTCAGAGTATAACATGAACCCAGTTACTACACCGGTTATTGACTACACTGTTATTGATCCACCCTCCCACTCATACACGTACAGTGGTATTGACGCACCTGACTACTTTGTTTTCAGGAAGAAAAGACAAAAATATGATATGTCAGCAAGTGTCTTTGAAGAGGTACAACCCAATTTTTAGATTAAATTTCACCATTGTTTCAGGAATAACATACAATGTTAAGTGATTTATCGTATGATCATCTTCTCATTAAGAATTATGAAGCTAACATCATTACCGAGGACGGCAAATGACTCAAAAAATAATTTAATGTCACAAAAGACTATGTTAGAACAAACATGACTGGTATGGTTATAAACCCATTTAAAAATATACTGAAGACAAAATTGGGGGTGGGTTCTTAAGTATACAATCGACATTAGTTTATGCTAGTTAAACTTTGTTTTGTGATTGTATTAATATTTTAGTGGAATGTAACTTTTGTAAATTATACGAATTTAGTTTTATGCTATAAAAAATATCTATAATATAAGAAAAAAGGTTGAAAATGTTTAAATGCTGGAAATAAGAAATGTAAGAATATTATTGTGCGATATAATTTCTTTAAAATAAAACCTAAAGTAAACTACGTCATGCGTTTGCGGAAGGAAACTGTACGGGGTAATCTGTTAAATGCTTTCCCTTGTTTTATCTCGAGGGAAATATCATAATATCTTGGATCAAGTGACTTTAAAGTATATTCCAGCTGAACTTTTCAAAATTGTACTTAATTCAGTTCAGGCCTTATCCCATTTCTTAGAACTACCATATTTTTTGTAAAACATGTATTTTTTAAAAATATATCAGTTACCTCAATGATAAAAATACAGTAGATTATATCTGTAATGTTAAAAACATTTATTATATAAAAAATCACTTGTGTAACACTTTAAAATCCTCATTTGTCTAAATCTTAATGACGTTCTTAAAATAATAATAGGAATACTTGGAAGTGTAGTGATTTAACACTTATTTAATTTCAGTAAAAATGCATATAAAAACGTACATTTTATTAAAAAAAAAAACTATAGTCTCAGTAATCTAAAAAAGCTATAGTCTCAGTAATCTAAAAAAACACATATATCTCAAATTAAAACATTATAGTAAATTTGTAGCTAGTTTATGGTTAATTCTAAATTAGTTCATCTACATTGCGTGTGTACAACTAATTTGATTGAAATGCTTATTTTCTTGTCAAAGTTGTATACTACTTCCTTTAATTTTTTTAATCAATAATTATATTTCATATAAAATAAATTCGTTAGGTCTATAGTTAGTAAAAAGTAGGCATAACAATGAGTAATAGTTATTGATGCTATGTGTAACGACTATCACGTAAGTACTGGCAAAACCTTCACAAACTTTACTTCCTATAATAGAAGAAATGTACATAAATGGTAGAATAATTAGGATTTTTTTAAAGTTTTGGTATACCAGGTGTATACTGTCGGATTCAAAAAACAATGTACTCGAGTTTGAACCTCTTCTACAAAAAAATATTTATCCGATTTCGTTGTGTTGTACACCAAAATTTAGCTTATTTAATCCTATTTAATATCATGTAACATACGTCATTTTTTGAAGACTAATATAAGAAATTTTATAACGGGTCAAGTAAAAAAAAACACCAAATTTTAGCAATTATTTTGGAATAAAGATCAACTTCAAAAATGTCTAAAAACAAAAAACTATTTATAGATAAGTCTGTTAAACTTTAAGGACATGCGAAGAAAGTTTTTTTGTAGTCTTTTTAAATTATAGATTTTTTACTATTTTATAACAATTTTTATTGTAATTTTTGTAAAACATTTCAGATTTTTTTTGGTACAAACTTCCAAAAACGTTCAAAAATACCGGATTGAAAAATGAAGTAAGATTTAAAAAATGGTAAGCGTGATAAAAAAATCGATTTGGCACTTACACATTACTACATTGATGTGCGGTAATGTGTAAGTAACTCGCGGAGTCCTGTACTTCAAAACCAGTTTTCAACTGAGCATTGCGGCGTTGCCGAATCATGTGCATGGAAGTATTCAAACAGTGTAAGAAAGGTTTGTTATTTTAAAAGTATTGACCAGTTATCAATCATGTTTTCTGTCTAAATTTAAACCATTTTCCACCACCTTTTCTCATAATGGCTTTGAACCTTCAACGGCAGTTTTAAAATGTTATAGCTCTAAAAAATTGTTAAACTAAAAAACAAAAATTATTTTCAGCATTTACAATCATGTAAATTTCACATGTGACAAGCTGAATGTAACATGAAAATGAGTGTCACCCATTATATTGGTGATTTGCACCATGTACTAATAAAATTTCTAGTAAGAATGAGTGATTTGTCAGCCTTTATTTAGCTGCAACATGTCTACCTGTCGGTCATAGATAAGAGGTCCACTAATACGGAATAGAATTCCAGCTTCATGACTAAAAAACACTGCGTCCGGTGGCCCTACCGATCGCGTGAGTTACCGTACACCGATATCTGTTGAATTATTATATGATATAAATTAGCAGTATTTGCTATCGCACTTACCGTTTATTTTTCACTTATCTTAATTTATGTTTCAATCAGGTATTTTTTAACAGTTTTGTAAATTTGTATAATCTGCTAATTTCAAGATTGCAAGGGCTTAAACAAATTAAAAAAAGTTTCTTGTAAAAGAGTAAAAATATATAATTTAAACAGGCCACACAAAACACCATTCTTCACAAGTGGTTAAAGTTTCACTGACTTATATTAAATATTTGCTGTTTTAGAAATGTATCAAGCTGAACCTAAAACATGCTAAAACTTTGTGTTTTTTTGGTACTATACAAAATTCTTAAAGTCTTTAAAAAACCTGTAAGTTATATTACGTAGAATTAAATAAGCTAAATATTAGTATAAAACATAACGAAATCGGATGAGTATTTATTTTTTAGCAGAGGTTCGAACTCGAGTACATTGCTTTTTGAATCTGACAGTAGATCAAATCAGACGGATTGAAAAAGACTATTTTATGAATCCCCTGATTGAGTAGGAAAACTTGGTCTTTCAAAATCAATATTTTTGTACTTTGAAATGCTTATGTGGCAATTTGAAATATTTTATTATTAACATTTCAAACGGCAATATAAGTTTGTATATTTAAAATATGTAAAATAGTCTGAGGTATTCATAGTATAAGTGTGTGAGTTGAGTAAGGTGATCTAATGTTGTATATAAAGGGGTTTCATACAGCATTAATTGTACGAGTTATATTAATAGTTATCATGAAGATTATCGGACGTGTTCATTTTAAATAGAACATTAAAATAAGACATACTATCATATATAAATTTGGTAGATTAATCCCTTTGTGAACTATCAGATACAGTTTGTTGTTGGTTAACTCAGACCTGAGGTCACAGCTGCTATCGACAGTTCCGTAGTACAGTTAACGGGTATGGTCGGACGTGGCAGAGAAATGAGCGAGGCTTTCCCTCGTTTAAAACACATTAGTTGATGTAGAACAGATGTTGTTGGTATACTCAGACCTGAGGTCACAGTTGCTATCGACAGTTCCGTAGTACAGTTAACGGGTATGGTCGGACGTGGCAGAGAAATGAGCGAGGCTTTCCCTCGTTTAAAACACATTAGTTGATGTAGAACAGATGTTGTTGGTTTACTCAGACCTGAGGTCACAGTTGCTATCGACAGTTCCGTAGTGCAGTTAACGAGTCTGGTTGGACGTGGCAGAGAAATGAGCGAGGCTTTCCCTCGTTTAAAACACATTAGTTGATGTAGAACAGATGTTGTTGGTTTACTCAGACCTGAGGTCACAGCTGCTATCGACAGTTCCGTAGTGCAGTTAACGGGTCTGGTCGAACGTGGCAGAGAAATGAGCGAGGCTTTTCCTCGTTTAAAACACATTAGTTGATGTAGAACAGATGTTGTTGGTTTACTCAGACCTGAGGTCACAGCTGCTATCGACAGTTCCGTAGTGCAGTTAACGGGTCTGGTCGGACGTGGCAGAGAAATGAGCGAGGCTTTCCCTCGTTTAAAACACATTAGTTGATGTAGAACAGATGTTGTTGGTTTACTCAGACCTGAGGTTACAGCTGCTATCGACAGTTCCGTAGTGCAGTTAACGGGTCTGGTCGAACGTGGCAGAGAAATGAGCGTGGTTTTCCTCGTTTAAAACACATTAGTTGAGGTGAAGCAGATGTTGTTGGTTAACTCAGACCTGAGGTCACAGCTGCTATCGACAGTTCCGTAGTGCAGTTAACGGGTCTGGTCGGACGTGGCAGAGAAATGAGCGTGGTTTTCCTCGTTTAAAACACATTAGTTGAGGTGAAGCAGATGTTGTTGGTTAACTCAGACCTGAGGTCACAGCTGCTATCGACAGTTCCGTAGTGCAGTTAACGGGTCTGGTCGGACGTGGCAGAGAAATGAGCGTGGTTTTCCTCGTTTAAAACACATTAGTTGAGGTGAAGCAGATGCTGTTTCATTTGTCTTCATAAGGGTAACTTACAAACCGTACCCTAAGTGAGGATAACTTTCACCAACAGTGATCGGTTACATATTTTACCTGGTTGAAGTTTACATTAATAATGGTACATAATTTAAGTATTGCCTCAATTTAAAGAAAGTTTATATCTTTTATATTATTAAAAAAATGGACTCATTACCTGTGCAATTGAATCAACATGTGTTGAATTTTTATAAAGGTAACATATTTTTTCATATGGTAATTTTAGTCCTAAATAGTAAAAAAGTGTATACATTTTTTCGATTTATTTATTTAAAATTCATAGCTGAATTAATTCTTAAGTTTGTATTTTTTCTCATTAACTGTTTATTTGACGATACGTTTTTTTATCAAGTCCATTTTTTTAATAATGTATTAAGAAGTTTTTAAGTTACTAAGATATTAAGTTCTATGTCTCTCCCCTCCAGGCTGTCATATGCTCCTTAAAAAAACAAATATACATATATATATATATATTAATATTAAAATGTCATATTCATATAAAAGTTTTTGAAGATTGTTGCATGTGATCTGAAGAAGAGATAATCAACGATATTTGTTTAGATCAGTTGAATGCACTCTTTTTAGTATTGAGTGTGTGTTTGTCATCTTACAATTGTCATACCACTTTTGGTTTTCAAAATTAATAGCATAATTTCAAGAAGTTTCATGGTAGAATTTTCTTGTACAATTTGCCCATAGCTAGAATTATATTCAATATTCCTTTGTTATATTTGAGTGGTTGATTGACTTCCTTAATTTCTCGGACAGTATTTTTAGTGGCGTTGAATCTTGATTACTTTTAGGAAAATTGAATGAAAAGTTTGTTCACGGTTTTCACAACCAAATAATTAATTTACAAACTTATTCTGCAAGGATATGACAGCCAGCACTATTAAAGCAGGATATTTCCCGATGTTCATTTGTAAACTGAAGTGATGGGAAAGAGTAATTTGTTAGCTTTCGTTTGAAAATATGTTTTTCTTTTATAATTTAAGGTTTATTTTATCGTTCAGTTGGTAACAGTTTTCATTTGCTTAGTATTTTAGTGGCAATTGATTAAAAATAATTAGAATTACCTTTTAATTGATGGTTTGTAAAACCACATTCAAAATAGGCAATGTATTCGAAGACACAATGTTAAGCAAATGAGGTAAATGGTGATGTAAAACAAATCATAGAAAGTGTGTTTTTAGTTTGGATAAAAATATCAACTATAACATAGAATTTACAGGATTGAATTTATGAATTACATTCCCTGTGTATGTATCAATTATGTGAGAATATTCGTATCACATTGGCTTATAGTTTTACTATAAAATATAGTAATTACGTTTATGACATTGGTTAATGTGATTAAAAAAACAAACAAGATTTACTTTGATCTACGTTTATTGACTAATAATCAAATAATAATAATAATCAAAGATACAACTCTACTGTAATAACTGGAAGAATAACAATCATGTAAATTAGAGTGGCAGTTTTATCTCAGAAAATAAAAACTGTTGCAGGTTAAATCAGCAAAATGTCATGTTACCCTAATACAGTACATTTTATTTAAAAGAAAGATACGACTGTTCTGACACAGGTAGAATGGTCAAAGAGAATCAAAATTAACTAACATTTTATATATTTTACATAATTGTAATAGCAAAACACTTCGGTAAACGATGATAAGAAATACGACACGCATTCAGGTGCATGAGGTCCAAACTTAATTTGCACATATTTACAACTCTTAATATAACATTTAGATTTTTACTCTGTAGTAAAAATTGTATTTAGTCTTTACGCTTGGAGTCAGTAAAACAAATAATTGATTTTAAAAATTGTTATTCATCTTTATCTAGATTTGTTATAATGAAATAGCTGTGGTCTATAATTCCGAATGTGCATACCACAACTAATCAGATACGGAAGAAAACGAAAAGGATAAGTTAAATATAAGTTAGAGAATACTAAGCTTAGAATATGAAAATATCTTCGAATGCTGCATATGTTAGAGAATTGATTGTCAGGTCAATACTAGCAAATAACGTCACATAGCTAACATGGTATCTTTAAGCGAATGGTTTTCAGTATGTGTGTCTGTATTTTTTATAAAAAATTTTAAATACCCTCATGACAACGCCACAAAAATAAGTGTTCTCTGTAATTTATTACCCGATCTTCTTCACTGACATATCTTTACATTTGGCGTAATGTAGTCTTCTTTTTTGTATTATGACTTTTTTTGGTAAAATGTATAGTTTTATTTATATTTGAGTTTGCAATTTTGCACCGCTGCCATTTTAAAACTGATAATCATAGACATAAAGCCTTTATACATGAAATGTGTGTTCACTTCACCAAAATTCAGTATTGTATGTCAAACGGATTTTACGATTTTGAAATGTTTATTCCAAACACAAACAGACACATAATGAAAACGAATTGCTTAAGGACACCATTTTATATGGCATTATTTTCTTGTATTGACTTGAAAAACGACCCTGTAAAGTACCAGTCGAAGCTAAACACCCCGTACATAAAAACAGTTTATATAATTATATAAAAACTAAAATATTTAGTGTAAACTAATTATAAAGATGACAACACTATGTAACTAACCAAATATTTTTAGATGGTTTATAAATATACCAAACCATTTCAAGAAGCAAACAGCGGAAATAATTATGTTGTTTTCATATTGCCAATGCTTGTGAATCCACCCAACAGTGTAATTCACCTCTCAGGTCCTTAAATATTAACTTAGCTGTACCCAATTGGATTATTCCCAAGAGAGTGCCTCTCCTTTTATACATTACAAACATATCTTTCAGAATCAAACTACATACTCAAAATCTTAATGTATAAGCTTCCACAGTCATCACAACTACATCTATACTTGATCTTCTGGATCCGACCGTGACAAAGGATTATGTACTTTATAAACATATGCCGACGTTTCGGGCTGCATATTGACTTCTATCTTCAAAGCTGGCGTGAGCTGAGTTCGCAACTCAACTGTATGGAAAAATGTCTCCATCATCTCAACTCAGCAAACCCAAATATTCAGATTACTATGGAAAAAGAAGAAAGTGGAAAGCTTCCCTTCTTGGACGTCCTAATAACAAGGAAGGTGAATGGCAACTTTGGACACTCATTTTATCGTAAACCTACCCACACGGGCGTATGTATACATACTAAATAACATCAACACCCATCACAGAGACTTGGCATCTTGAACACATTGACTCGCAGAGCTCTTCACATAGCAGACTCTGGACATGTTCTTAAGACCTTCCACAGACAATCAAGAACGAAACAAAACAGCAAGATAACAATGACATTTTTAAAACCACAGTACTTAAATATGCTAAAGGGACTTGAGAGAACATCAGTAGATTATTACAATAACATAAAATCAGAATAGTTTTCAAACCACTGGCCAAAATTAAGAACATCCTAAGACACATCAAAGACGGAATATAATATGTAGGTGTTAATTATATAAAAATTCGATGATAACAGTTATCGAAACTGTGGGAAGTTTTCGAACATCTATTAAATGTATGCGAGGCCTTGGAATTCAGGAGAGGGAAAATCTTCGGGGTGGAGCTTTCAAGAAAGAATATACTAGCTAGTATGTGGAATAAGATTCTACAACTGGTTAAACAACATGGAAACGGTATTCCACTCTAGTAGACAACATAGAAGCATAATAAACCTAATGTAGACGTGCAATTAGGCGTGGCACTATTTGTTCCCCATTATCTAAGCAACTACTGTAAACTAAACCATCTAGTTTCAATAAATCAGGGTAGTTTCTATCAATGAATGGAGAAGTATTTATATTACTTTTAACAAAACCCTTTAGGATTTTATTTTTAATGTTGAGGAAAAAACAGAGTAAATAGAAACAAAATGTGGTTTTTAGTTTTTTTTTTTTAGTATTTTTGTCAGTTGGAGTAGAATTATTTTAAAAAGACATTTTTGTAGTAGCTCATTCAAAATATTCTCATTTAAATATGAGTATTAATATACTTCTTTTATTAACATTTACAACAGCTAATACATATTATACTGTACTATACACTATAAAAATTCTGTACATGTTCATCTAATCTAATATTTAAGCTTTGTGATTTCAAAAAATATAGCATAAATTGCATACTATTGTCAAGTGAAATTTCGATCATTTTTGGTATATGAAAAAAATATTACTGTTAATAATGATGATACTGGAGTTATTATAACATTGGTCCTTCTTCTCCACAGTCCGAGTCACCATACCAATAGCAATATGACCAACATTCTTAATGACCAAAAGTACAATTATGTGTTTGTAACAAAACGGAAATAATTACTAAAATCTATGATTGTAAACTTAGTTAAGTATTATTATTTTAAAATAATACCCACATTTCCGTCTATTAGAAATAATTAAAAGCAGTTTCAAAAAAAGACGAAGAGGGAGAGTGCCTTATCATTAAGTGTGCCACACCCTGTTACTCGTCTAATAACTAGGTCACTTCCTTGCCCTTCTACACCGCCTTAATGTAGCCTCTTCACGCAAACATTTCAGACATTAAACCTATTTGTGATTTTTCATATGATAAAACCTGATTGTAGAACCTTCTTTTCTTGTTTTTCTTTTTTGTCTCCCAAAATCAGTGCATTTTTTACTGAGTATATAAACTTTGTTATGGGACGACTGACCAAACATATTAAGAAAAATTTTCTTCATTGAATAATCGTTGCCATCTACCTTAGAGCAAACCACAGTAATCAATTTAAATATATATTATATCAAAATTATAGAAACATGCACGATATAATCCATACTTCTAACAAAACCAATTTTCAACCAATGTGTGTCTGTATCGTTAATATTAAAAATAAATGACAAAACTCATGCTTTATGAGGAAAGAAGAAGGTTATATAACAACTGTTACCTTTCTACACTCAGTTAATGTCGATAAACTTAGACGTCTGAAGTAAGGGGTTATGTGTTGAACTCATGAAACGGGTTGAAAATAGGGTAGTTTTGTACTCGTTTATCTGACATGGTGGTAATCGTAGTTTAACTGGGGAATTACAAGAGCTTCCACAGGGCATGACAGGGATAGCAACTTAGTTGTAGTACCATTGTCCATTGTAAAAATGTATTTCCCCCTAAAAAAGTAAATATGCCTATTTAGCAAATTTACCTATACATTTGAGGCAGTGGAGTGTAGGAGTGATTGCCATATTGTTTAGTAAAATTAAACGTGTGTTTTATCTATTTCTTTTCATATATTCTTCATTGTTCTTTCAAAGGCTTCTTTCTTTTCAAACACCACAACATTTATTGTTATACTTACGATTTAAAAAATACAGTTCCTGAAATATACTTATATTGACTTTAAATTAATAACAATTTTGTAACACAGTACTTTATTTATTTAGGTGGTAAAAAACCCATGAAAGAAGGCACTAAGCAATGTTAACTAGTCTGTTCTTTCTTTCTCTGCAGCGTTGTTTCATTATCCGGCTTAACTCTTGCTTTCTTTCATCAGACCATTTAGGAATGTATTACTTCGGTTTCTCTGGCCCTGGTTCAACTTTCCATAAGTGTGTTTTTTTTTTTTTTTTTTTTTTTTAATGTATCCCTCTCTAGGATTTATTCTTGTTTTATGTTCGCTTTTTGAAGTTCTTTTTGTGTCCTTTTTACCCAGTTGGTTGTGATTTTATTTAGTCGTGTTGTTAATATATTGCTAACAATATATCAACAACACGACTAAATAAAAATCACAACAAACTTTTATGTTTAGTCCTAAAGTTCTACTTACGTATATTGCCATAGATTCGATTACTGTCTTGTAGTATAGAAATTTGTTATTAATTGATATTGATATCTTGTTGTAAATGTTTTGTGTTAATGCTAGGAGAGTGAGGGGGAGAGAGTGCGAAAGAGAGAGAGATTTTTTTTAATAAGAACTTTTTTTGAATAAAATTAATGCTTAGCTACAAAACAAGTTCAAATCCATAAGTTTATTTAGACTTAACTTAAAGTCTATATTGTTCTAATTAATTTTACACAATACAATTTTTAATTTGTATAACATCTGTAAATTTGTTATTTTCATATAAGCAATTTTTTCTATTTAATCATGAAGAATAAAGATTATATACAACTACAAACTAAGTTTAGAAAGATGATTAGTGCATTTTAAAATACGTAGGATATAATGTTTAAATTTATACATTTTAAACTAACTCCATGACCACAGTCATAGTAAACTGCAAATAATATTATTTTACATCAAAATACTTAGATTTTATGGTTTATATTTGATTATTGGCAAACATGCCCTGTTACTTCTAGAATACCCAAATATTTTAAAGAATATATTGTCTGTATAAAATGCTATAATTTTTGTAAATATTAAATAAATTTATACTGTAAAATTACTACAAACACGTGTTAGCTAATAAAATAGGCAATTTTAAGCTTATTTATATTGGTAAAATAGGCTTTGAGAATCAAGAGATATTGTCTCAAACAACAATAGATCGTATTTCCGTTGTCAAACTGTGTAAGGCAGAAGACGTCAGCACTGCGTCTTGAATGCGTGTACTTCTTTAGTGGTGCCATAACCTATTACTTTAAAGAACAAATTTAACGTATGCAATAAATTGAGAAAAATAAACAACCAAACAGATTAAAACCTGATAATTTACAAGGAGGATCATTATAAATATACTTCTAAGGTCTAAAAATTTAAATTTAAACTTTAGTAGAAAAAGAACGTTCACCTCAAAAATGATAATATTTCATTTGTTTGTAATTTGTAAAATATATAAATCAGTTAGTTTTGTATGTATTTTAAAAAATTATATATTTTCATATCTAAAAATAAAACTGCATCCAAAGTAATTTATATTACTTATACATATAATATTTTACTGTTACATATTATCCTTAAATTATTTCGGGTGTATTGAAACATCAGTCAATATATGGTGTACAAATTGGATAGTATATGCAATACAAATAAAGTAATGAACGTCTAGTATTATACCGAATTCTTAAATTTTTTACATTAATAAATATTTCTGAAGAAGTGGCTTTATTAACGGCTTAATATACAAAATTTTTAAGTTATGCTAAAGTTAGAACTAGTCTATATAATAAAACGTTTTCAATAATTTGATAAGCAGTTATTAGTAAACAACTAACAGTATGCGTCTCAATAGTATTTATAATCATATTGCTTTATTGTTATTTTATATACAACACTTTTCTCTTAAAAAGACACTTTACTACTTTATGGCTTTATGCTATTAAATGCCTATTAAGAACGTTACTAATATGCTTGTTTCAAAATACATATTTTAAATAAGTTAAAAGAGTAAAAATCTAAATAAATGTATACAGTTTAAGGCCTAGAACATAAATTAACTTCAAAAGCCACTTAATCAAAGATATTGCAGAATATCCAGTGAGATAAAATATTCATTTAACGGATTACCCCATCCGGTTAATCTCTACAAATGTATAACATATTCCAGTTTAGATTTTTTTTCGAAGACACATCTTTTTATATAATTTAAATAATTTATTAAATGAAGCATCATGAGCAAATTTCAAAAGTCGGAAGCGAGCACACTTTCTTTTTACTCTCCAAAAAACTTCAAATACGTGTAATCTCCTTGAAATATATTCTTAGTAAATAACTATTTCTCCTTTATAAAATATGTATAATGTTGCAATATAACTAGAAATGTGATTGCCGTTTGGCTATTATAACCATTCAAATGATTAAAACACCCCTAATCATGGCATACAGTGTAAACTACTCACAACAATTCTACAAAGATGCCATCTGCCCTAGATCTAGATTAATCTAGGTTGAACATGATAATTTGAAAAACCTTTCATTATTGATGCATAAAATCCATTATTGTTTTAATTCCTATGGTACTTTGGTTATGGAATGCAGAGTAAACAATAAATCGACAATATAACAATTACATCATTCTCAGGGCCCCTAACTCTGATAACAATCTTTGTCTGAAATATCAATATGCATAACTTTCACTACTATTAGTCCACTTCCTTACGAAGTACTCGTGTATCTAGTTACTAATTGCCTCTCTCAATGCTTTATACTGTTCTATGTCAACTTTGTCTGAAATATCAATATGCATACCTTTCACTACTATTAGTCCACTTCCTTACGAAGTACTCGTGTATCTAGTTACTAATTGCCTCTCTCAATGCTTTATACTGTTCTATGTCAACTTTGTCTGAAATATCAATATGCATACCTTTCACTACTATTAGTCCACTTCCTTACGAAGTACTCGTGTATCTAGTTACTAATTGCCTCTCTCAATGCTTTATACTGGTCTATGTCAACTTTGGGTATTTTTTTTTACTTATTAACGAGTTCAGTGAGTTAACAAAACCAGTTACGCACTCCTCTACTCAAGTCTGTGTTTGTAGCTCTTCAATATATATTAAACTAATAAATATGTACGAGTATTTGCATATATGTTAAACTAATTCATATGTACAAACTCGTATTTGTTTGTCAACAGCATCCAAAGTCCATTAATACAGATACAGAGTATATTGGTTGAAATTATCTACTCCAACATTAATTATCTTATCCAAAAACTTGTTACCATAAACTACATCCATAAGCTTGCCAAAACACGTCATGTCCTAGCTAAATTCAATACAACTATACCTTGGAAGAATTAGTATAGTTGGCCAGTAAAGATAGTGGATCTTTATCACTGTTCACATTTAAAATAGTTCCCTCAAACCTTCAAAAGGGGATTTCATGTGACATGGATAAACATAATTAATCCAATATGCACAGTTTCAAGATTTAATCTTGCTTCTTTTATTTGTTCTTAAAATAATAAATCAAAATATTACGCTCCAAGTAACACGTATACTTAAAACAGGAAGAAAAATATCTTAAATAAGGAAGAAGTTTGTTTCTGAAAATTGCAAATATATTTAAGAAAACGAACAAAGGCAAATATACATTGCACCAAAAATAATTTATTCATCCTATCCCAAAGTTATTTAATCGGAACAAGCTACGCTTTATGTTTTTTAGCAATTCTATGAGAGCTTGTATGCTTTCTATGATTTTTTAACTCTCCCAGTTATATGAACCCTTGCAGTTATTTAAAACTTTAGGTAACTTTTATTCTTTGTTTAAACAGGATGTAGGTCAACTATTGTTGTCCGTGTAATTTATTTTGTTACGTACTAAAATATAAACCAGTGGTGGATCATTGGCTAAGCGTAAAAACACAACGCAGCATAGATGGTTGCTTACTAGCATTCTAGCATACCCGTTAGTAAACTGGCGGGAAGTTGGACATATACACAACAACACTTCACATCGTCATGGCGTGTTTCAGAGACGAAAAGTCTTTACTTTTAGAACACTCTGCCGGCAAATGGTGTTTGCTAAAACTAATTAGTACACGTTAGTGTCATGTTCATTCTGTTAATCAGGATCGGAATGTTTACGGTGAGTACCGCCGCCTGTCTAAGGAACTAAGGAACTACCCAGATAGGGAGTTAGTGAACTACCCATCTGGGGAGTGATGGTAGAATGAATCAAAATACATTAAAGAGCTAGTTTGTCCTAGTCTTAAGAAGAACTCAGGAAGTTGACACAAAGATCCATGAAACGTGTCTTAACGAACACGTATAGATAATGATCCATTGAGTGTCCGAAATAAACTAACGAAATGCACGTGCGCGCATCGCACCATCTCAATCTTTGCTTATTGCTATGTAACATTGACCTGGAAATTCTTCTTGCTTAGAGCTTAGCTCACTTCTACCATCCCTGCTACTAGCCAGGCTCTGTCCTGCGCGTGGTCACTATAGTCAAGCCGTTCTTACTTTACCTCTGTGAGGACCAGGACATGGCGACATTGTATATCATGAGTGTTTGGCTCCTTTCTGTTCCACTGCTAATTTGCGTCCAGTCTAGATAAATCACGACGTTGCCTATGCCAATTGTCCATTTTTGCCCGTAATCCTCAGAGGTAAAGTTAGATCGGCTGGACTGTAGAAGGCATTCTTCAATTCTACATAACAGTAAGCGAGTAAGCGACCAGCCAGGCTACCAGTGATTTGTCCGGCTCCCTTGTTTTTACCATGAGGCTTCGGACTAGATAAAGTTCCAAGATTTGAATCCCCACAGAGCTAATGGTCGGCACTTCACTCGCTGAGTAAATTTCACCCACAGGCTTGAGGGCCCTCGTGATAAGTTATTTTTCTTTTTTTTTTTAAGGAAGAAACTTGCGAATCTAAATATATTGCACCGTTGAGAAAAATTAACGGTGGTTTGATGGCACCGATGAACACCTCAGTGGAAGTTATAAATAGATTACAGATTAATAGATCTGAAATTATAATTACTAGCCTACAATTATCCATGATGAGTTGGAGGGAATAAAGAAAGGGACTGATAAGATGCTGCCCCTGCCATGTTGATTGTGAAATATTTATCCACCATAGATGCATCCATACTAATGCAAGATTCAACTTAAACCTTATGTTAAACAAACTTTGATTGTTCTCAAACGATGACTAAAATGTATTAAGTATATGTATACACATAAAGTCATTAAGGATCCAATTAATTGTTTATGTTAATGCGAAGTTACTAAGAGACATAGGAAATATATCTCACTTTAAAGTGTTTATTAGTTTACCTTTTGATAATTATAATATGGTTGCTTTAAGATTCTTTGGGTTCTGTAGTTTTCCATGGGCTTTGCTGAGCCTTAACATATTCGGTTAAACATATTAATTATGTCAACATTATAACGACAGATTTGGTTAGCAGTAGTGTAATTTTTAACACTGAAAAGTAAATACATGGTTGATTCATAAAGCGTATTTAATTTATGGATATACAGGAATAAATTTGAGGTTTAACATAATGATTTAATTCGAATGATTCTTATACATATTTGAAGTAATTATGGACATTTTGAACAGTAATCAAAGGTGATGCTCTATATCATTTGTTAATGGAGCTGGTAGAAGGTGTTAATCCAAACTTTACTACGAAATGTATAGATTAAAAACTTAGCAGATTGACCTTTACTCTGTGAATTTAACTTCTCTGCCCCTGTTTGCTTAAGTCTCTGATTGGCCGTTACACAATGACCCGCCCTTGTTCTCTCCCCCACATGTATGTGCTGAACTTGGTTACAAGCCTGTTCAGTAATTAGAGAAACAACAGTGCTCGAACACTAAATTATTCTTTAAGGGACTGTAAAGCACACTTGCCTCAGCATTGAGTCAGCTAAAGATTTATTTTCAACTTCTATTTCTAAATTTATTTTTAATGAATTAATCATTTCCAAAAGGTAACATACAATGTTTTCAATTCCCTCTAGAGACAAATATGTTATCTTTTAGTTGAAATATATTTAAATTATAAAGCACATATATGTTAATTACCTTAGTAATAACCACAAAATGAATAAAAGACTAGTTGGTATCATAGTTTGATAGAGCAAGTCTGTATTGGCTAAAACTGCTCAAATCAATTTTTTTGGAGCAAAAAAATGTTTAAAAAGATCGGCAGATAACTCATACACACTAAACTACAAATACATTATCAACCAAACTTTACGATCACCATCTACAATATAAATAATATACTCTTTTCATATTGTTAAACTCAAATCATATTCATATTTTAATAACTATACTACTGTACAAAAGGCTAAAACAATCAATACTAGTAACATTGTCATTTTAGTGTAGTCATTTTAGAATACGTGAAATGAAATACGTATTTATTTAACCAGGTGAAGTTGGGTTTAGAAAGTCCCTTCTTCCACTTAACCTGAGAAGTAGTATATTTAGAATAGGGTATATTTAGAGTATATTTAGAATAGGGTATATTTAGAGTATATTTAGAATAGGGTAATTGCTGATATAATCTCCATATATTTTAGGAGAAGCAGTAAAATATTTGCTTAAATTAGCACTATTCCATGATTGTATATGCTTTCTCTCTAAGGTGAGTAATCTGTCTTTAATTAACCCGTAAACAAAATTGGCTACTTGACTACATCTGAGATGAAGACCAATCTTTGAGCTGATTACTGGCTGACCTTCGACACTAACCTACCTCAAGCTTGACTAGCTTTTTTAACTACACAGCTTTTTATTTTTATTTGTATACCATATTACAATTATTTTTCAGATTACTAAGCTCAACACTGAATTCCTACACTATAATCATTAATATTTTAACACATTTTTAATCATTGCTAATCATTATAATGTTACATATTGTAAAATTACTAACTTTCTCCTCTCTTCTCTAAGTATATAATAAATATATCATTCAATGCTGGCTATAAAAACCACGCTGACTGACCCACTATATAGCCTATGCTCAGGCACAATTTTCATATAGGCTAATTTCCTTGTAGTGTTCATATATATACTATAGTTGTAATTAGTTTATTTTCATTTCATCTTTATTTGTGTCATGTATGTATGGATAAACAAAAGTTCAATAGCTACTTATGACATTAAATTAAGTCACTGAAGTCTAACTTAGTATTAAGAGTCTTTAATATTTTGTAAATCTAAACCCAGTTCTAAAAAAAATATAAAATACGTATTATATTCATCGAATTCTCTGAAAATCCATACATGTTTATATAACTTCAATGTAATCATAAATATAAAATATTTATAAATAAGTTTTTATTTAGTTTTTACCATCACTGTTTAGAGTGACTTGGGTAGCAGCTTCATTATGATTGAAAATTTAGATGGTCTGTTTTTGTAGGCCATTCTCATTTTTGTTAATTACAGCAATAGTACATCCTATTAAAATGGTGTAAAATGTGAACTTTTAAAATAAATACGATAAAATTATCACCAGAAATACCGTTTATAATTGATTACTGACAGATGAGGACAAAAACTCTCTTATATTTAACATTACCTGTACTTAATTGTAATAAATGAGTTTATTGATCAGTGACTTGAGTCTATCTTTACTGACATATTACTATCAGATTAAAATGATCATATAATTTTAAAAAAACTAATATAAACCTTCACTGTAAAATTGTGTATTAATTGTTTTCTAGGTTTTTCAACTCAAAAACGCTGCT
Source organism: Stictocephala bisonia (assembly GCA_035578905.1). NCBI lineage: Eukaryota > Metazoa > Arthropoda > Insecta > Hemiptera > Membracidae > Stictocephala > Stictocephala bisonia. The sequence goes on from JAQJVL010000891.1 coordinate 133,617, forward strand.
CTCTAAACTTATATAAGCTTCAGCTAGATATTGTTTCCAGTTATTGGTACCAACGTTACTCTTGTTGTACATTTATTTGTACAGAGTTGAATAATCTCCGTAATGTTTCCTCGTTATCAGGAATTGTCAGAGAAGTTAGTTTGTCATCACAATGAATGAAGGAGATTTTTAAAGGGGATGAGATGATCATTACATTTTATATTCGTGTTATGGAAGTTAATCGTTAAAGGTTGATGTAGAGTTGTTTAATCAACCAATAATATGCCTGATTGTATGTATGTGGTAAACTATCAACTCGATATTGCTGCAATGAATGTATGAATAACAAGTAATGAGTAAAAATGATATAATAGAATTGTAAAGTTTTCAACATATTGGCTTTAACAAAAATTAAGATTAATTTTTCTTAAACGGAATCAAGCCAAACCGTTCATGGCAATACAATAATCAGAGTTTTTTTAAAAGCGTAATTTTTTCTTTTTAGGTATTATATGTATTTGAAAGAACTTAATATATTGAACTTGGAAAACTCTTAGAAAATTAAATATCAGTGTAAGTGATGTTTCATGTTATCTACTTTTATATGCTGCTTGTTAAGGCGTAAAAATATTATGACAATAAAAACTAAAATTTCTCCTTTTTCCAGAAATAACACTGGGATGATTGTACTCCGAAAGAAATCATATTGTTTAACACCCTTACCATCCACTCTTACTTCCTTTTACAAGATCAATTACAGTACCCGGGGAAGGGAGGTAAGGTTATAAGTTTTAACTACATTACAGTTTGGCAGCCCCCGGCTACTGGGGCACCGACGTGCCATCTCCAGCGGACAAACTCCATTACAGTACCCGGGGAAGGGAGGTAAGGTTACAAGTTTTAACTACATTACAGTTTGGCAGCCCCCGGCTACTGGGGCACCGACGTGCCATCTCCAGCGGACAAACTACATTACAGTACCCGGGGAAGGGAGGTAAGGTTACAAGTTTTAACTACATTACAGTTTGGCAGCCCCCGGCTACTGGGGCACCGACGTGCCATCTCCAGCGGACAAACTACATTACAGTACCCGGGGAAGGGAGGTAAGGTTACAAGTTTTAACTACATTACAGTTTGGCAGCCCCCGGCTACTGGGGCACCGACGTGCCATCTCCAGCGGACAAACTCCATTACAGTACCCGGGGAAGGGAGGTAAGGTTACAAGTTTTAACTACATTACAGTTTGGCAGCCCCCGGCTACTGGGGCACCGACGTGCCATCTCCAGCGGACAAACTCCATTACAGTACCCGGGGAAGGGAGGTAAGGTTACAAGTTTTAACTACATTACAGTTTGGCAGCCCCCGGCTACTGGGGCACCGACGTGCCATCTCCAGCGGACAAACTCCATTACAGTACCCGGGGAAGGGAGGTAAGGTTACAAGTTTTAACTACATTACAGTTTGGCAGCCCCCGGCTACTGGGGCACCGACGTGCCATCTCCAGCGGACAAACTCCATTACAGTACCCGGGGAAGGGAGGTAAGGTTACAAGTTTTAACTACATTACAGTTTGGCAGCCCCCGGCTACTGGGGCACCGACGTGCCATCTCCAGCGGACAAACTCAATTACAGTACCCGGGGAAGGGAGGTAGGTTACAAGTTTTAACTACATTACAGTTTGGCAGCCCCCGGCTACTGGGGCACCGACGTGCCATCTCCAGCGGACAAACTCAATTACAGTACCCGGGGAAGGGAGGTAAGGTTACAAGTTTTAACTACATTACAGTTTGGCAGCCCCCGGCTACTGGGGCACCGACGTGCCATCTCCAGCGGACAAACTCCATTACAGTACCCGGGGAAGGGAGGTAAGGTTACAAGTTTTAACTACATTACAGTTTGGCAGCCCCCGGCTACTGGGGCACCGACGTGCCATCTCCAGCGGACAGACTCCATTACAGTACCCGGGGAAGGGAGGTAAGGTTACAAGTTTTAACTACATTACAGTTTGGCAGCCCCCGGCTACTGGGGCACCGACGTGCCATCTCCAGCGGACAAACTCCATTACAGTACCCGGGGAAGGGAGGTAAGGTTACAAGTTTTAACTACATTACAGTTTGGCAGCCCCCGGCTACTGGGGCACCGACGTGCCATCTCCAGCGGACAGACTCCATTACAGTACCCGGGGAAGGGAGGTAAGGTTACAAGTTTTAACTACATTACAGTTTGGCAGCCCCCGGCTACTGGGGCACCGATGCTAAGTGCCCGCTCTCGAGTGCCATCTCCAGCGGACAAACTCAATTGTTACTTGTCTGTTAAGTGTCAGTACTGTAACATCAACCCTCAGTTTTTAACAGTGCTACAGCGTTTTGACATGTTTGTAATTATTTCTACTATCAGACAATTTCTGTTTAATACCCCTTAATAATCAATCTTCAACAATTAAATTTAGTTAACCAACTCAAATTCCCTGTTGCTACAAACCAAATAATTTGTTTCGTATTACCTTTAGCTATCACTAGCTACATCTATCATGTAGCTAAAGGTACATACTACCATTAGCTATCATGTTTATACCGGTGTTGTTTCAAGTACTTAGAGCGAAAGTAAACACAAAGGCGCTTTTTAATTCGCCTAAGGATTAACTAAAATATAGTTTTTGAAATAACAACACTTATCTCAATATTTATGATAGCTATGCAACATTGGAATCTTTATTATTGTTAAAAAATTTTACCTAAAGATAAATGGTTAGTAAAACTTAATAGAAAAGTAAATTCATTTTTAGGCAAAGTAATTAAATAGTAGAAAATTCAATATGAAAAGCCGGAGTGGCAAGTACACTTGCTGTTAAAAATGATTCTCAATGTTTTTAATGAAGTTTCAGGTAAAACATTCTTTAATTAATACAATTAAATTGGTTACATTCAAATTTTTATATTTAAATTTTAAATTAACACAATACTTAGCAATTAACAGCAAAAATTTCTACTATAAAAAGTATATATATATCTTTTTTGTTTTTTGTTTTTTTTTTTTTTTTTTGTTTTCAGTAATGTGTGAACCAGTACAGAAAAAGATGAATATTACTGATAATCTTCCAGTTTAGGCCGGATTGGAACCAGCGCTATCTCTAACCCAAGTTAGTCTAAGTCCTGACGCCTTAGACCACTCCCACTGGCTCGCTCAATATGATTTCATTTTGGTTATATTACTAAGATTAATATTGCTTTTCTACTTAACTTTCTATAACATAAGCATTTTATTATTATTATTGCCGACGCGGTGGCTCAGTGGCTAAGGCTTCGGACTGCGGAGGGCAAGGTCCAAGGTTCGAATCCCCACTGAGCCAACGGTCGGGTACTTCACTCGTTGAATAAAGTTCACGCACAGGCTTGTAGGCCCATGTGAACTGGCGAGTGAAGTTAAAAAAAAAATTATAAGTAAAAATGACACGTATTTTAAAAATTTAGTCATTGAGTTAGTGAGTCCCTTGTAAACTTGTGGGTTGAAGTGATCAACAGATAATATTTAAAATTAGTGGTTTCAATTTTTTTACTGTTTGGAACAAAGAGCAGCATGTGTTCATAACATCATTTTGACATTCCTAACCTAACTTACTTAGTTTTCCTCCAGCCAACCACATTAATGGTGTACTGTACTGTATTTTTACCATCATCAAACATATTTTAAAATTTGTGTAGTTGAATTGATGTTAATAGATACTGAAAAAATATGTTATTGTGATAGTGAGCAATAACAATTCGTGTTATTACTTATTGCCCATCTCACCCGAACAGTGAGTGATAATGATCCAGCCCCCTACTGTACGTAAATAACACAGTACGTGCATGTGCGGATGAGAAGGACGTTAGAGTAAACAACAACATAACAATGACTATATGTTTCAGATAACATAGGCTTGGTGGGTGTACATGTGTGGGAAGTTGGGTCAATGCCATCGAACGTATATTTTAATATCTCTGTTATTGTTCGAGTGGGAATGAGGGTCATTAACACAGTATGTGGGTGGATAGAAACCAAAATACTGTATAAGTGTGTGGGCGGGTTTTTACACTGTACGTGTTTGAGTGGATGGGTAGGTCATTATAACTTACGTTTATGACCTAGTCATCACCAGCGTACGTTTATGGGTGGTATGGTTGTGTGAAGACCACTGAGCGTGTTATGGTGGGTTAGTCACACAATAATATGTTGGTATATATTTTAATATTATAAAATATTGTACTTATTCCAATTCTGTACATTTGGTTGAAATAGAGTAACAAACTGATATCAATCGGTATGCTTCAATATAAGGTACGATAGGTGGTTGGTCACATATCAAACTGACATCAATCGGTATGCTTCAATATAAGGTACAATAGGTGGTTGGTCACATATCAAACTGACATCAATCGGTATGCTTCAATATAAGGTACAATAGGTGGTTGGTCACATATCAAACTGACATCAATCGGTATGCTTCAATATAAGGTACAATAGGTGGTTGGTCACATATCAAACTGACATGAATCGGTATGCTTCAATATAAGGTACAATAGGTGGTTGGTCACATATCAAACTGACATCAATCGGTATGCTTCAATATAAGGTAGGCTACGATAGGTGGTTGGTCACATATCAAACTGACATCAATCGGTATGCTTCAATATAAGGTACGATAGGTGGTTGGTCACATATCAAACTGACATCAATCGGTATGCTTCAATATAAGGTACAATAGGTGGTTGGTCACATATCAAACTGACATCAATCGGTATGCTTCAATATAAGGTACGATAGGTGGTTGGTCACATATCAAACTGACATCAATCGGTATGCTTCAATATAAGGTACAATAGGTGGTTGGTCACATATCAAACTGACATCAATCGGTATGCTTCAATATAAGGTACGATATGTGGTTGGTCACATATCAAACTGACATGAATCGGTATGCTTCAATATAAGGTACGATAGGTGGTTGGTCACATATCAAACTGACATGAATCGGTATGCTTCAATATAAGGTACGATAGGTGGTTGGTCACATATCAAACTGACATCAATCGGTATGCTTCAATATAAGGTACAATAGGTGGTTGGTCACATATCAAACTGACATCAATCGGTATGCTTCAATATAAGGTACAATAGGTGGTTGGTCACATATCAAACTGACATCAATCGGTATGCTTCAATATAAGGTACAATAGGTGGTTGGTCACATATCAAACTGACATGAATCGGTATGCTTCAATATAAGGTACGATAGGTGGTTGGTCACATATCAAACTGACATGAATCGGTATGCTTCAATATAAGGTACGATAGGTGGTTGGTCACATATCAAACTGACATCAATCGGTATGCTTCAATATAAGGTACAATAGGTGGTTGGTCACATATCAAAAGAGGGAATATTTAAAGTAGGTCGCATTATTTACCAAATAATTAATTACTATTTAATTTGAAAGTAGTAATATTCATTATTGGTATGGGCAGTAACGTAACTGTGGTGATGATTAAAATACCTGGTTATTCCTTCAGTAAATACTTAAAAATGTAGTTTGTTTTCCTTGAAAAGGCAACCAAGCACATTGTTGAGATTCCTTCAAAGGTAAGGCTTCGAGGTTTAGAACGGATAACTTTCTAGAGATAGGAGGAGCGAAGTTTCACAAGTGTTGTTACAATGTTGGCGGTGGCAGAAGTTGATAGACTGCAACATCATCTTGAATGAATTCTAAACTTGCCTGCTAGCTAGAACAATACGGTTTCCTTAAACAGTAATCCCTGAATACATTTTCCTCAAAATCAAAGTATCTATTCTGAATAGTTAGAATAGGCATTATATATTCTTCTCAACGTCATAAGATTTCAAATATTACACAAAATTATCTTTTTTATTACGAAGCAATAAATTGTTATATTAAAATTAAGAAATAAAATTCAGTAGTATGAAAAATATTCACTATTTACTAATATATGAGTACAAATAATGTTTCCAAATTAATATAACAACTCGAAATTATCATATTACATAGTTTTGTGTTATTCAATTTAACAACTATACTATAAAGCGAAAGGGAAATGAGGTAGAAGTTTCTTATACGTAATAATCGATATAAAAATGTATATTTTAGCTAGTTAAAAGTCAAGTTCAAACATTACACATCTTTTTGGCGATCTTAGCAGGTAATTTACATAATTATGCTTGCTACTATTCTGCTTTAGTTTATTCTGAAGTTCCTCCCAAACTGGTCCACGTGCAGCTAAACATAAGTATGATGTTACAAGTTGGGTAAGCCAAGGCCATTGATGTTCTAGCCTCACGTGCTGAGTAAAAAGGTAGAAAATCTACGACCCTTTTCGCTCCTAGGGCTCTTCCTATTGAGAGTTTTAGGATCAAGTTTACTCTTGGACTAATTCATCTAAACTATAGTTACAGAAATTAATATACCTATAGTAAACAGATTAACCCATAACTGTTTGTCTAAAAATGTCCTATACTGTTTTGAACTTACAATTTTGAGACGTAGGTGCACAAATAATCTGCACTACCTAAGCCACAACACTGTAGCTGGCAGTCTTCAACATATTGTCTTTAACTGAATACATTATAATACTTAAACTAGTTAAATATATAAAAAAGATACGAACTTCTAGGCGTACATATTGAACCATAAATGTAATATATTTATGTTTATAAATATTATATTAAAACAATTAGTTTTCGTTTAAAGTAATATAATATAATAGCTTAATTTCCTGTAATTAAATTGCTATACATTTCGTAAATGAATTATATGATATTTAAGTCATTTTACAGAGAATGACTTTTAGAGTCTTTATTCAATTGAACTAGAAAAAGTTTGTTTTCCTTATGATCTTTCATTTTATTAGCTTTATAAATTACATATATTTTAGTACATTACATATAATTGTAATAATTGTACTCTTTATACTATACGCACTTATTTTTACTATATATATATATATATATAGCTTTTAATCAAATCTCCTTTTTCTTTATAATAAAGTCAATTGACAGTTTATAGCTATTCTGTATAAAAAATCAATATCTACTTTAAATTTATTCTCGTCTGATTTAAATGGGCAAACTAAGTATAATACGTATGGAAGGCATTGCTTCGTAGTTCTGTATCACAGGTACTTCAGGATGAGGGGTCTGGAGATAAAGGGGGGTATCAGAAGTGAGTTCCCTTACCCACACAGCATGTTCTTGGTTTATAATTGCGTGGACACTACTGATTTTCCGTGATGGTTTTGGCCAGGCCTGGATAGTGTTCTGTCAAAATATCTGACTCTCAATTAGCTGAAAATCAGGACAAGGTACACGTAGACATTAACACATAGCCCTACGACATATTTGTGCGTTCGTCTTACGTACTGGTTATCTCATAAAAAGCATAAGGTTACTATTTTTCCTAACTTTTGGGCTTTTAAAAGGCTCTTTTTAAGAATCATTGAGACTCAGTAGATAACAAACTTAACCAGTTTATTTATAACTCAACAGCTTTTGGCAATTTATAATCACCTGTTTTCTGATGATCAGCGACCTGAAAAGTATAAAATAAAATAAAGTAGATATATCAATTTGTGAGCGTTTTTATTATATACTAGTATATTTAATAATGTTTTAATCTCATGAGTATTTATAATCTACATTAATCTATAATCTAGATAATATTCTTGATTTTTCAATACTAGAATTGTGAAGATAAAAATTACTTAGATCCCACAAAACACACTTCTGACACACACGAATATGAATATCATATTCATAAGATAATATGATATTCATATTATTTTATGGTTGTTTTCAATTACATTTTTAATACGTATGAGAATGATAATTATATCTTAAACACGAATCTATAAACAATGCAAATATATGTTTACTTTGTGTACGAATCAAGGAGAACACAGTTCAGGTAGGAAGCCGTCGGAAATATGGAGTAATGTTTCGGAAGAATGAGTCGACAGCAGTTTTAGAGGTAGTGGAAAATCGCTACTCTCTGGCACAAGCCCAGCAACCAAAGGGGTTGGGATTATTGATTCAGTATGGACTAGCAGATTATGTTTGTAAATTCGTTTTATTGTTTCACCTTTTAAAAAGTGTTTGTAACAGCATTAAATAATTATTTTCAAATGTAATTATTAACATATATATATACGCCTACAATAAAGTGAAAATGAAGGTTGCTGAGCATTGCCTTTTTTTGGTAAAAACATCATGTCATATGCAGGGCGTCCAAAAAAATGCGTTCTGTCTGTATATTTTCTGATTATACACCTAATTTTGAGCAAAAATGAAGGCTAACTTTTTTTGAATTAAGCTAAAATAAAACGAACATTAATTTAAAAATAGTTTGACCACCTGGCTTCGCAAGCATATCTGAAAAAGCATTTTGAAAGGTAAAGGAATATTTATTAAGTAATATTTAACGATTTCAAAATGGTTTCCATTTACAATATGTAAAATGATTTTTGGTTTTCAAAATATTTTAATTTAAAATATTAAATGACCAACATTTTTTAATAGCTGAGATAACTCAATAGATCTCGTTTTGCTGTTGTATAATACTAGTTAAGTAAGTTTGCTACATTTCTAGTCTGATAGTCAACTTTTTTTTAAAATACATTTTGGTGAACAACACACAAAAAGCGTATAAAGACCAAACGGAGCGGAAGTAAAAAAAATATTTATCATTGTTTGCTTTAAGTTAGGTTTACAATCAGACAGGACACCTTTTTTGCGATACTCTGGATATTAAAAAAAACTATAACTTTAACATTGACAGGTTATTTAAGTTAATTATGTCCTTCTCAAAAGCTTATTTGTTCTAGACATAAAGTTTAAATTTGAAAATTAGTTGTAAATCTAAACTTTATTAATTAATGGTATGCAATTATAAATTGTAATTTTATTATTTGATATAAATAAAATCAATAAATTTAAGTTTATATATATTTTCTTTTAACCTCATAACAATTATTTAAAAGAGTTTACAACGATAAAGTAGAAACAGGAAATTAATTGAACGTCAATTACACTATTGAACTGCCGGGTCCAAATGTGTTAACGAATAGACTATGCTATTGTAATCGAATAAAGTTTTAATAGAATGAAATGGATATCATGCAACTGACACTTTATTAGGGATTCAAATTATAATTCAAAGTGGCTTCATGAATGACGATAACTGTTTTAAATTTCAAAGAACAGTTTGTTCTATAATATTTACGATATTTAATTGTATTTAAAAAAATTTATTTTCATGAATTTATGGCATTAGTGCCAGGGAAAGTACATAACAATATTTTCAATTTCATAGATATTTTACTTTCCCAGACTATTTCTTCCTTTATAAATATAATTAATATTAAATTAACGACGAAAATATAAAACGAGTTAATTTTTAATATAAATATGTCGAATAAACAAAAAATGCATGTTCGTTGTTATGACAAGACACATTATAACATAACAAAGGGACGAAGAAGTACAGATTCCTAATCTTACCACAATAGTAAAGACTGTTTACATTTCATTTCGCACAATGTAACTGAAATAGTTAAGAAAATGATTTTTGTAAAGAAAGATGTCAACCGAATATAAATAATGAGTTCACAATTCTCAGTTACTGCTAAGCAAGACTGATTGGCAAGATCCCTGTAGTCCCTCGGTGGCCAGTGGAACATTGGACTTCCATTATCACACAATCCACACCCTATTTCTTTATTTGGGTCCGTACTTGGTTTTGCTGATCCATCACTACAGTCACATTTATTGTTTTGAGTTCAATTATTTGTCAAACAGAATCCTTTGTAGATACTTTAATTTTTTTTTGGGAGGAGGTATGTATGAGTAGAAATATAATATTTTAAAATTTTTGCATTTAACATTACTTGTCATACAAATAAAATAATAAACATTCTGCTGATTTAAAATAAGATTACATGTAGTGAAAAATACTAAATTGACATAAAATAAAACATTACAGAACTAAAATAACTGACAGAATTTAGTGAGGGTGGATAATTTTTTTTCACTACGTTTAATAAAACAGTACCTATTAATTTAAAATTAGCTTGGTCCTCAAAAGGTTTTTTTTGTGTTTTGTGGTAGCTGCCATATCTGGAGATCACAAGAACGTGACAGTCCAGCTACCAACATAAGAACTTCATAGCTCTTGGAGAAAACACTCATATGTGACCTTGGAGCCCTCGAAAAATATTTTAGAACCTGGAAGCTAAATAATAACCCATTAAAACCCGAAGTAGCCTGCTTCCACTTAAGTAAAAGACTGGCCAATCGAAAACTGAACATCTTTCTAAATGGTGTAGAACTCCTTCATAATTACCATCCACAGTACCTGGGAGTAACGTTAGATCGATCGGTTACCTTTTAAAGCCATCTTCAAGAAACAGCAGCTAAAATCAAAACCAGGGCAAATGTATTACATCATATTATCGGAACAACAAGGGGAGCCAACGCATACGTCCTGCGTACTACTGTTTTGTCACTGGTCCACTCAATATAGCGAATATAGTGCTCCCGTATAGCTAAATAGTGTTCATACTAAAGCGGTCGATGTCCAACTTATTAGGGTCATGAGAGCTATTAGTGGCATTCTCATGTTAACTCCACTTCCTTGGCTCCCGGTGGTGTGCAATATAGCTCCTCCAGAGGTAAGACGTCAGGAGGCACTACTCAAAGAATGCAATTAGTTCTATAATGACACCTATCCATTATAAAGGATCTCCCACGTCAGAATGGTTGCATAAAATCTCGAAACCCACCTTTACGTACCGCTCTCCAGTTGATCAGATCAAAATTCTTGCCCAATACCAGCTGGGCCGTAGCATGGAACAGTTTTGATGGATGAAATAAGTTCCTTATTAACAATCCGTCAATACCTGTAGGTGGGATGAACCTCCCTCTTAGGGAGTGGACACTCTTGAATCGGTTCCGAACTGACGTTAGCAGATACAATTACTGGAAGTATAAATGGGGATTGACACTAAATCAGTAATGTAATTGCGGGATGTATATCACTAAAGTATATCTGTAAAGTTGTTTAATGCTCTACCTGCCTCAGTTAAGGAGAATGTTGATAATGTTTTTGGCTTTGATAAGGTGGTGAAAGGTCTTCTGTTAAGTAAATGTTATTATAGGGTTAGGGACTTCTTAACAGATCAAATAGATACTATTTAGTTGTATTTTGTAAGAATGTTCTGTTTAGATTAATGACGCTACTATACAGTGGTTGTACTGTCAAAATAAAGTGATTTGATTCTGATTTTGATTCTATCCAAACCATGGATCACTTAGTTACAGAGTGCTCCCTACTGGCTGCTTTAACGGAGAGGTTAGCCAGCATACAAAGAATCTGGCTGTGATGCAGGTGTTATAGGGCTCGATGGATTGGACTTTGCTTTGTGACAGATCACTTAAATTTTTAATCGATGATTATACCATCATGACTTTTGGATATTTATTCAAATATACATCGCAGCTTAAAAAATGTTTCACTTTTTATTACTTTTTTTATTATATTCTCCAATTGATCTTATTTAATAGTTTAATATGATACTTTAGAATGTTTTAATATTAGGTAAAAATAAATTGTATCAACCTATTTAATACCAACATTAATTCTTACTGCTTATTTACTCAAATGTTTATTACTATTAGGCCTATAGTTAATAAACTTAAACCTAATATTCTATGGCAAATTTTTAGTTTTATATACAAGTGTAATCATATTATACCAACTATATTTTTCCACATTATTTATTAAAGTAAATAGTGAACTAACTACCTATTGCCAAGTTTCTTTCTATATTAAGCTTGTTCTATTCCCCCCAAAATTATGTCATATTACTTTTCCTATATTTCAATTATTAAACTGGATGTTACTACACTCTTACCATGTATGCTTGAACTATACCACATTATATTTTATTTAAAGATTTAGGTACACATTTACAGGCGCATTATGATAGTTGCACTTCGTGTAAAAAAAAGTAGGCCTAATGAATTCTCTTCAGCAGTAATTGAATTCACATTAACGACTAAAAAAGTTATTTCAAGTTTAATATTCTTGAAGTATCTAAATACACGACCACACAATATCATTTCTACGTTACTTTAATGTAAAAAAGGAACAAAAACGAGACAAATGATCCATTTATAAACACCGAAGGTGAAGCTTGTTAGTAGGCACCCAAAAGACAAGACAAAAACAGATCGATTGATGTTGAACATGACCACCGGCGTGAACAAAGCTCCTGGTTTACATAAAGTGTGGGTTTCGAGGTGTCAAGGAATTTCTAAACAACCTGCAGTTAGGTGTAAGATGTGTCTCCCTCGGCGTTGACTCGTGTTTCATGCTAATAACACCTCACAAACCAGATTCCTACATAGACTGACCGACAGCAGCTGATGGACAGAACGACACCGCATATTGTGTCTGCAGCCGGCGTTTTGCTCTCATACAACGACAAACTCAGATTGTATAAGAGATTAGATCGTGAAAACACGAGCCAAGAAACAGTCCCAAATACTCAATTGGAATATGTCATTCAGGCGTCAATAAAGTTTGGTCTTAATATATTTCATATTAAAATTTGTAACCGTTTTTGAATAAAAAAATGTAATTTAAGGAAGTACTAACCAGTAAAATCAATAATATTCTGGAGGAAATCATAATTACTCAACTGAAGTACCTGATTTGGCAACATGTTAAATCCAATAAAAACATAAGTTTGCAAGTTTAAAATATTAAAAAGTTTACTTTACAATTGAAAAAAGTAATGTTATCACAATATGTGTCTTGGTTGTGAAATAAACACAAATAGCTTATTGTTTTTTACTTGTGTGAACTGTTAATTGTAGGCCTGCCAATAAATTAACAAATTGGCTTTTTATAAAACACTGTAAAGTTCCTTCTTTTTTAAAATTATATTTATGTTTGTAGTTTTAAAGTACGAAAGGAAGTAAATCATACAAAAAATCCTAATCATGGTCTTTTTGCAAAATTGTTTAGGTTTGAAATCAAAGAAATATAAACAGGATACTTAAAATATTTCGTTAAAAGTGATTAGCTTTTATTTGGATGCCTTATGGTTGGCCACACTGAGTTATCATCGTGGTGTTATGATTAGCAAATGGGAAAAGTTTATAAACATAATTATGATTATATACGAGGTAAACCTGTATTCAAAAGTGACTACAGTGACAGTGAAAATATTTATTTTTGTACAGCACTACTGGCATGGATTCACTGGATAATTTGTTTCACCCAGTAACTTGTGGACAATAATTGTTTTTGCGGTTGGTATTATTTTTGAACAGCCTTTATTTTTATATACAGTAGCTATCTTCTACTGAATAATCTGTTTGTTGATTGTTATGTAACTGGCTATTGTTCAGTAATAATACATTTTCAACATGTCTAGTCTTTTTATATTTTCAAATGCCGGTACCATGTAATATGAGTTTATTTAAAACTGTTATCACATAAAAATGAAAAATATGAAATTAGATAATTAAATATTTGTAAATTTGCAAGGCAATTACGATATAAAACTATTTCCTTCTAATATTTACCTTTTTCATATAAGGCGAAGGTAATTGTATTGGTTGAGTCTTTAATACCAATGTATGTATATGAGTGGGTCTGATGGTCCATACGACTGTACGTGTATGGGTGGGTCTGATGGTTCATACATTGTACGTGTATGGGTCTGGTGGTCCATACGACTGTACGTGTATGAGTGGGTCTGATGGTCCAAACGACTGTACGTATATGGGTGGGTCTGATGGTCCATACGACTGTACGTGTATGGGTGAGTCTGATGGTCCATAAAACTGTACGTGTATGAGTGGGTCTGATGGTCCATACGACTGTACGTGTATGACTGAGTCTGATGGTCCATATGAATGTACGTGGATGAGTGGGTCTGATGGTCCATACGACTGAACGTGTATAGGTGGGTCTGATGGTCCATACAACTGTACGTGTATGGGTGGGTCTGATGGTCCATACGACTGTACGTGTATGGGTGGGTCTGATGGTCCATACGACTGTACGTGTATGGGTGGGTCTGATGATCCATATGACTGTACGTGTGTGGGTGGGTCTGATGGTCCATACGACTGATACGTGTATGGACCGGGTCTGATGGTCCATACGACTGTACGTGTATGGGTGGGTCTGATGGTCCATACGACTGTACGTGTATGGGTGGGTCTGATGATCCATATGACTGTACGTGTATGGGTGGGTCTGATGATCCATATGACTGTACGTGTATGGGTGGGTCTGATGGTCCATACGACTGTACGTGTATGGGTGGGTCTGATGGTCCATACGACTGTACGTGTATGAGTGGGTCTGATGGTCCATACGAATGTACGTGTATGAGTGGGTCTGATGGTCCATACGACTGTACGTGTATGAGTGGATCTGATGGTCCATACGAATGTACGTGTATGAGTGGGTCTGATGGTCCATACGACTGTACGTGTATGGGTGAGTCTGATGGTCCATACGACTGTACGTGTATGGGTGAGTCTGATGGTCCATACGACTGTACGTGTATGGGTGGGTCTGATGGTCCATACGACTGTACGTGTATGGGTGAGTCTGATGGTCCATATGACTGTACGTGTATGGGTGGGTCTGATGATCCATATGACTGTACGTGTATGGGTGGGTCTGATGGTCCATACGACTGTACGTGTATGAGTGGGTTTGATGGTCCATACGACTGTACGTGTATGGGTGAGTCTGATGGTCCATACGACTGTACGTGTATGGGTGGCCATTGGTTTATAACTACCATACATGAATTTTCAATAAAGTACCTTCAGACATTTACAGGAGAGTGGATGGGTCAATAACCTCATACACATGTGGGAGAGTAGGTGGGCTAACATGCATAAAATCCTTTGTTCACCGTTCCTTAGCTTAAATCACAATGACAAAACTAATAAGGGAAAATCATATTAAATAGTTGCAAAAATATTGTGGCGAAAATCTCTGCAAGATCCTTGTCAAAGGTCCCTGTAAAGCCTTAACTAAATTCCTAAATGAGCAGGAAACAGTTAAGGCTGTCAGTGGGAGTATAACTGGTGATGTCAAACTTTATTAGTCATTTACAAAAGATGGGCCTCACACTGGAAGCAATGTCACCTACTATAGTAATTGTAGAGGCCTTGATCCACATAGTTCTGGCACGTGATGATCTGTAGTCACACTGGTGTTACCCATTTTTGGGTTCATATTCACGATCAAAAAATCTTATCATCACAAGAGCTAGGAAAGGTGGGGTGATATGTAATTAAAGTAAATAAAGCAATTAGACTCCAGAACTAGGTACATAGTGGCTTCATAAAGGGCGCACTAGCTGTAACAGTTTCTGTCGTAATCCAAATTATTCTAATTTAATGTAAAAGTACGACACTGTTCTTTGGTTGGATTTACTTTGGTACGAGATATACTTTGACAGGGTTTCTTGTAATGTTAGTTATGATTCAGCGTATTGGGTGGGCTTGTAGGCGAATGTACTCACAGAAACTGTTTAGTTAAATGTATCTGCAGGATTGATCAGTCACCACTAACTTCTTCGAGTGTGAAACGAGAGAATAAGAAGGTACGCAAAAACATGCAATGCACTCATAGATATTAGTTACTTTTTCTCTTCGGCGATTTAGAAACAACATGAAAGTGTTTGTTAACCATCATAAGAATGTTTAATTTAATAATAATAGTATTTAATTAAAGTATATATTATCTGCATTTAAGTTAGATCTTAAAAGTTGTACACATATTCTGGCACTGTCTAATACAACATGTGTTAAGATTATACTAAAAGACTTCTTTCTAATGATATCTATAAAACTGTACTCATATGGTTTCAAATATGTGAAAGAAAACCAACACAACTGGTGGTTACGGTTTCATGCATAGAAAATTTGATTGTGTAAATGGTTAAAATTGGCAGTGTATAACATTTGCTTTAATTCAAATAACTATATCGTTTTGAACAGAGGTGTATTCTTTTTCCACTGTCAAATATCTTTGCCTTTTAACGCCAAACAATAGACATAGGTGACTGCAGCAGTGCAGCTGTCCGTCCACCTTGGTGTGTGGAGGAATGCCGCCCGAAGCCTTGGACCGATACCTTGCAAACCGAACACGCCAACGGCCCTTAACTCTCAACGGCGTCTTTTAATGGGCGGCGTTGCTTTCGAATATTAATTTCATATCTCGCTTTGACGCGCCGTCATTGGACGGTTTTTACATCAATCGATGTAATTAATAACGCTAAGTAATGGATATTAAGTAAATATATTTCTTACACCATTAATTTATGAGTTATTGTTTGGGAGGAATGGACAGGACCTAAGGGGCAAAAAGTGGTAATTACTGAAGAGTGGACAACGCCATTTTCTTATCAAAGTGATTTTTAAATAATTATGTTACATTCCTGACCCATTAGCCGTGTTAGGTATTCATATTTCGAAAGTCATAAAGATTTTTTGATACGTTCTTTTTAGAACCAATTATAATATTTAATTATAACGATAATTGCATTGACCAAATAAACCTACATAGAGGAGGTTATGTTCCTAAATGTTTAAAATGTCAAGTTATAAACCTTTTGAAATACGTTACAGTTCATTTAAAAATTAAATACGAAGAGCATTTAAAAAATATAACAAATTATACTCCTAAGTGGGTTATTTATGCATAGGTGTAGGAATATGTTGTTCGAGTGATCCTAAGAATTAAATATCAGGGAAAATATGAGTTATTTTTACTAATATAACTATTATAAACTATCCAGATTTCACCAAGAACCAAGTGTAGAAACCACAAAAATAGTTTTATAACTTTTAATTTTAAAGTGTCTTTAAAAACTAAGTATGAGTTTATTTTTAAAGCTTTATTAGAGAGTAAAATCTTACATGAGCAAATATAAGATTTTATCAGATCCACCCATAAAAGGATAGCAAATATAAGCATTTGCTATCCTTTTGTGTATTAGAGACAGCTATAACTTGTGTACTAGAGCTGAAAATACACATATTATTGAAAATATTACATATTATAGCTGAAAATAGTGAATATTACTTATCCCTGTCTGCAAAATATATTCCCTCATCTACCCAACATAAATGTATACATTGTAAATGAGCAGTCATGTAGAATTAATTTCCTTATAAAACTTTCATCAAACAATAGGTCTTTGAAGTAGATACAGTAATAATAGAGCATAATAATAATAATAATAATAATACATTAATTAATAATAATAATAATCTTTATTGATCTCAGAAAATAATACACATAACATTTACAAACAATATGAGAAAAGCCACCACATGGGCTACTGCCTGTGGGTGATGGCTGAGTTCATTCAGTTTATGAATTGATAATAAATACTAAATACTTAATTCTAAAACAATTTATAATGTGAACTAAAAACATTATGAAACTAACAAACATTGTGAAGATATATAAAATTACGTATAATAATGGAAACTAACATAAACTAACAGTAAAATAGAGTTAAGGAGTTGAAGAAATGTCACTATCACTGCATACTACACTCATGTTCAACACTCGAAATAACACTTATTGCCACTCACACTTACGTTCAAACCACTCAGACCCTCAAAACTATCATTGCACGCTCACATTCAATCACATCAGAAGAAGACACTAACATTACACGCTCACACTCACGTTCAAACACTACAGATGAACTTACATTGCACACTCACATTCAAACCACTCAAAAGATGACACTACATTGCACCCTCATATTCACGTTCAACCTCACCAATACTTACTCGCTCACACTCACGCTTATTCACCAGTAAACATTCTACACATATCCTACACACTTGCTACCTTACTTACTCAATCAATGTCTCTCTCAATCATTTCAATTGCTCCGAACATCTCCAAAACCAGTTACGCTCACCGGGCTGACCGTCATGTGAGGTACCCTGACCGTAGCAAGTGATTGGAAGTATCCCTGCCCAGCCCTAGTAACCATACTGTAATTTTTTTCTTAAAATATGTTTTACGATCAAAATCTATGGCTTTCATCTCTTGCGGAAGATTATAAAACAAAATATGAACCAAGTACATTCCATTTGTCCTATTGATTGATTTCGTTACACAAGGTGTATTTATACCTATATTTACTTGGTGCCTGGTGGCGTAAGGGTGATGAACGGTTTCGTAAAAACTGTGGCCATTTTTAAAACTATACAAAAGCAAAACTTTAATGAACAATTGTTTAACATCTACAACAATAAATTTTTCAAAGAGATCATCTGACGGAAATGTATTTGGTTTTTTCAAAGCTGCTTTTAAAATTTCCTTCTGTGTTATAACTAAAGGTTGAATATATGAAGAATATGCACCTCCCCACGCAATTATTCCATATCGTAACACTGACTGTATAGCGTGTGTATAGAATGTATAATAGTGTATAATAGCGTGTATATTATCGACCCCCGGTTCTGAACCACCACGCAACTCATTGACACAAGCCTCCAGCTCACACTCCGTCACTGGGACCAATCTAAACTCACAGGATACAGCATGAGCAGCATCATCAACCACACGATTAAATTAAATTACGAACTATAAAAATAGGCTACAACAACATACATGGTTTAGCTCTCGAAATAGTATTAGGTCATATAATAGTAGCATAACAGAAATATTTCAAAAGCCTCCCATATTGGACAATATAATATTGCATTATTTATTTTGACACAACAAACTCCTTCTTTGTTGTACGTGATGTGCTTGAAAACACCATAACGGTGCTTTAGTGTCTATTAAAAAATACGTATGATTGATGCAATTAAAATTGTTGAATTATTGTGCTTGTTTATCAACAGAATAACTAAACAGGGACATATATACAGTACACCACATAAATGAATTAAGAGTCTGCATAGGCAGTCGGTCATGTTGGTTTTAATCCCATAATTTTAATTTTTTTTACGAGTCCATATTTTATCGTTATTTACTGACCAAATGTTGTGTATGAGGTGTCACTTTATCTTATCATATTGCGCATTGAATTTGCTTTAAATATTTTTAAAACATATGCCTGATTTAAAAAAATAAGTGAAAATTAAAACCTCATACCAAATATTTTTTATAATATTTTCTGTAAAACTAATTAGGAATTCGCGAAGCAAATCCAACACATAATTTAACTGTTGAACAAATACAATTTCTTTTAATAATCCGTTTAAAAAGAACTGTAATAATAATAATATCTTTATTTCTCTTTTTTTTACATAACTTACACATTACATAAATTCCCACAATACCAGACTGACATTGAAATCACAGTTACACCTCTGTATACAAGAGAACAAAATAATATGTGCACATATGTACAAAATTTAATAATGTTTCAGCATATTAATTAAAGGGAAACCTCCCAGGCTATGCCTGATTGGAGCATACATTAAATTATACATTTAAAAAAATATAGCAGCAGCAGAACATTTATATTACTATAAATACATAAAATCATCAATTAATGAAATGCCTAAACTATCTACTTTTATACTCGTATTTAAATTTAAAATAATCTTCAAAAAAACACAATAATAATAAGTACATTTATAAAACATTACAATGTCATAAGAGTTGAGACAGAGCCAATCTTATTAGGTTGAGGGACTAAAAACTGCCGTCGGCTCCCTCCCCCGTCTGACACCACAATAATCGAACAGCTGATAAAGATAAGATAGCGGCCTAACTCCACGGAGCACTGACCGTCTACCTCACTCTCATTGTACAAATAAATATTGTTAGTGAGTAAGCATTCTTCCAATATTCCTGTTTATAATGTGGACATTTATGAGATGTTTTGTGTTGTGCTTGTGTCTGTAGTGTTGTGTTTGTGCTATGCATAATTGTGGTAAGAACAAAAAGTAACATACATAGTCATATATTATCTCAAAAATATAGTTAATAATAATAATAATAAACTAACCCAACTAATAATATTAAATAAGAAAGACTCTATATTTTTTATTCCCAAAACCCATTCCTTGACAAGTCTATTGAATAAACACTTACTATTTACATATCTTAAATCAGCTGGCAACTTATTATAAAATCTTGGGGCTAGAAAACAAAATGTTTTTGTAAAAAAATCAGTTTTAGGCATTGGAACATGAAGGTCTCTTGAATTTCGTAATTTTTGCTTATAGACTGTCAGTGTATTACTGTTTAGACTCTTAACAAAATAGTATATTTCATAACAAGAGTGGAAAGTGGGGTTTTGCATGTTCGAGACCATATGGTCGAGAACATACAAAACACTTTCACTAGAGTTTTGAACGATACTTTTCACTACACTACGGAATAAAAACTAATTTTTGAAATGTTAACTGTTTATTAAATTAGAAACATGTTTTAAAAACAGGTGTTGTTGACTGTGGAAAATTTTCGGTTGTAAACAATGTTACTTTCGGTAGTAAACAATAGACAGCTGTTGAAAATATGATGTTTTGCAGGTTGTAAACACATAATGAAAACAGCTGAACTCATAGTAGTGTAGTGAAAAAGATTTTTAATACTTTAAACACATACAGCTGTCTCAAAGAAGGGATTTTTTGTATATACTGTAGAATAGAGGGTATGATGGGTGATCAGATGGCTTTCTAGATATGATTCTTATAAACTTTTTCTGCATAACTATCAATGGTTTTAAGTTCGTTATGTAAGTTCCTCCCCAAACAATTATCCTTTACTGTAACCTACTATATGTACTAATGAAAAATATAATGTTTTTAAATTAGCTTCATCACACCATTTTTGTACAAAATAGAATATTCTCAAAATGTTATTAATCCTATTTTTGAGAGTCATGATGTGGGTTTTCCAACTAAGATTGTGATCAAGAGTTATTCCGAAATACCTGATTGACTGGCATCCGCATATTTTTTTACAGTGTACACACTCATCCTCAACAAGCAAGCAAATAGAACACTTATACATCATTCCATCAATAAAATCCTCATTTCCTCTTAAACTGAAATTAACATATTTTGTCTTTCCGGCACTCAACATCATATTATTTTTAATAAACCACCATCCAAGGCAATCAAGATCATTCTTCATTTGATACTCTATTACATTGATATTATCAGCAATACAGGTAAGGGCCGTGTCATCCGCAAATGATGTAATTTGACCATTTAATTTCCCATTACAAAGATCATTAATATAAATCAAAAATAAAATTGCACCAAGTACCGAGCCTTGGGGGACGCCACATTCTATTGTTCCAAATTTACTCAGTTGATCACTAACTCTTACACATTGTTGCCTATTATTCAAGTAGCTATTAAATAAACTATAGGCTATTCCTCTTATACCACAGTTATGTAACTTTTCAATTAAAATGTTGTAGTTCACAGTATCAAAAGCCTTTGCTATCTCCAAAACTAAACCACTAACTTTTTTATTATCATTTATGCCATAAGAAACATTTTTCATAATATCACCAATTGCTATCTCCGTACTAATTCCCTTCCTAAATCCATATTGATTTTTACTGAAGAAATTGATTTGGTCCAGATAAGAAACAAGCCTTTCCTTAATTGCTTTCTCAAATACTTTAGCTATTGTGGATAGTAGGGAAATAGGTCTATAATTATTGCATATTGTTTTTGAGTCCTTCTTATGTATTGGAATGACAACCGCTTCTTTTAATTTATCCGGGAAGACTCCCGTCTCAAAAGTTAGATTTATTATATAGACCAATACATGAATAAATCTTTTGTAAGTTTCTTTTAGCAGTTTAGAGCTTATTCCATCAAGACCGGGTGATGTATTTTTCTTTAAAGATTCTATTATGTTTGATAGATTAGTATCATTTACAGGTCTTAAAAATATTGAGTTAGCAAAAAATTTCTCCTCAAAACAATCTTTCAGGGGACTATCGTTAAAACCATCCGGTTTCTTTATATCAATACACATATTTTTAGCTACTGAAAGAAAGTATTCATTAGATTCATTGGCCACTTCCTGTGGATCACTGATCCGCCGATATGGAAGTTCTAGTATAATGTTATTGTACTGATTTTTTATTTTTTGGCCTGTAATTTCATTTAATATTCTTCAAGTTCCTTTATAACTGCCTTTGTTTTCCTCAAACATACTCCTATAATGCATATTTTTTAATTCTCGAATTTCCTGTTGTAAATTATTTCTAAATTCTTTGTAAGATTTCTTTAGTACTTCATTATACGGGTTCTGTTTGGTTTTTTTCCAAAGGCGATTTCTAGTATTAATTTTATAACAGATATTTGAATTTATCCATGGTTTTAATCTCCTAATCGGATTTTTATTTGCTACTTTATACTTACTGTTTAGTATCTTAGTATTGAGGATTTCATAAAAACAGTTGTAAGCTAAATTTGCATCACTTGTATTAAAAACACTGCTCCAGTGGGCATCATCTAGCAAACCGAGTAGCTTATCACTGTCTATGCGATATGTAGGCTCGCCATTGACCTTGGGCTTATCGGCGCACGGCCAAGTAAACAAACAGCCGTCATGCAGTGATCTGTAATTCCATTTTCTATAATTTCTGTTTCAATATCAAAATTTCTCCTGTTACAAATTCTTAAACAAATATGATCTATACATGTTTGAGATCTTTCAGTTATGCGTGTAGGTTCATTAATTAAAGATTCAATGCCATTTTCCGCTATAACTTTTTTATATTCGTCAATAGTTATACTGTTGTTATCTAATAAATTCATATTCATATCTCCTATTAGAATTAGATTTTTATGTTTTTTGACAGAATCAGTTCATAAAAAATACTTCAACTCATCAACAAATATATTCGGAGAATAACTATGTAGCCTGTACACAGCAACAACATTAAACTTAGTTCCCATCTCATCAAAAGAAATATTAACAACATCAGCTGGCATAAAATTTGCCGGATACCTAACTACATTAATTATACTATTGTTAAAAAATACTGCTATGCCACCAGACTTGGAATTCTCATTAGTTTGAAGAAATAAATTGTAACTAGGAATATTATAAAGCAACTTTTCTGACTCTGAAATCCAGATTTCTGACAGAACAATTATTTTTGGTAAAAAAGAAAAAGAAGACATCTCAACTAAAAACGAATCAAAATTTGCTCTAAGGCTATGTATATTTAAATGTAAGTCAGTTAAACCACTTTTCTTAAGTACTCCCATAACCTAAATTTATTACAAATAAAGATACTTAAAACTAGATAAGCCAACTTATAGCATTCAGATTAATATACTTACAAACTATCAAGGTCAGCCTGGCATTTTACATGTATTACTGGTTCATTGTCTTCTTTTCTCATCAGGATCCTGCCTCCTCTCACCCAGCGCCACTTGTAGCCTTTGGTCCGCCGAAAGTATCGTGCCTTTTTCAGAAGCAACCTTCTTGTTGGCGTCAATGACTCATTTAGATAGATTGGGTTGTCAGTTCCTAGGTTGAGATGCCTGGTAGAAAACTGGTGTTTAGCCTTGCGTTTTGCCAAGATGTTGTCAGCATCATGACTCCGGACAAATTTTACTATTATTGCGGGAGGCCCTTCTGCATCTTTCCTCTTGCCCAATGTGTGGCATGCATCCACCATATCTTCTCTTATCTCCATTCCTAGTGCCTTGCCAACATCTTTCACAGTTTCCATCACAGTGTTCTTAACAGGAACACCTTGTATCTCTATACAATTCCTCCTGGAATATTGTTCCTGATCTTCCAGCCTAGATTTAAGTACCTGCATTCTTTACTTGAGTTGTGTATTTTCTTTCTCCAGTGCTTCAACGGTAACCAAAAATTTACTTAATTTGTCAGACAAGTCTTTATTGACTTTTAGACTGTCATCAACTTTACTGTTCAAAAGTTCGTAAGAATTGTTAAAGTCTTTACAATATTGTACCTGCTGTGCATTGAGATCCTGAATTGCTTTCATCACATCCTCCAATGTCAATGAACCTTGAGTTAGGCTAGTCTCGAACCGTAGACTAGATCGCCTTTCCTTGGCACAAGGTGCACATCGCCACACTGCACTTTCATCATTCACATAAAACTCAACATCAACCTTACTCAGGTTTTCGCATCCAGCGTGAAACACACTAGAACAGTCTTTACACTGTATCTTTAGTTGAGTTCTCTTAATAGATTTTCTACACGTAGAACAGTTCGTTGCTATTTTGAGGTTATGTTGTAAGGTTATAAGTAGATGACTACACTTCACTTTGTTATTAAGGGTTTTCCAAATGTTCGATTTATAATTAATTACATAAGCAATTTGAATAAATATAAAAACACAGTATGTACTTATTATCACTTTACATCTCAAATAACTGAGTTTAGGTCGGAGCACGATAGATACGACTGTTCCGCTCGGCCGCCATATTGACTACTGTTTAGTTTTTATACGCGTGATCTTATATCCGGTACAAAAATAACATTGTTCTTTTTTTAATTCTATCGAGAGGGTTGGAATTAAAAACCAACAGCATCGATATTGGGCTACAGGTTCTGCAAACTCTTAGTACCCCTTAATAAACAAAACGTTTCTGCAAATAGAGTTAGTACATTTATTTCGTTGAAGGAAGAATAATCCTAATAATTACACTATAGAGAAGCTGTTGCGTGATTATTTAAACTATAACTAAACAGTTTATTTTCAATACTGTAGCCTGTTGAATATGAAATTAGCTAGGAAGTACAGCATTAAAGACAATTAATTATGAAGTGAATAATCCATGCATTGAATTCGTTGAAACCTGTTTCTTCTGAAAACTTCTCTGATAGTACGTAGGCACATATAATGCCTTATTGTTTCTTCTGAAAACTTGTCTGACAGTATGTAGGCACATATAATGCCTTATTGTTTCTTCTGAAAACTTCTCTGATAGTACGTAGGCACATATAATGCCTTATTGTTTCTTCTGAAAACTTGTCTGACAGTATGTAGGCACATATAATGCCTTGTTGTTTCTTCTGAAAACTTCTCTGATAGTACGTAGGACCATATAATGCCTTATTGTTTCTTCTGAAAACTTCTCTGATAGTACGTAGGCACATATAATGCCTTATTGTTTCTTCTGAAAACTTCTCTGATAGTACGTAGGCGCATTAGCCTTATTGTTTCTTCTGAAAACTTGTCTGACAGTATGTAGGTACATATAATGTCATATTATTTCTTCTGAAAACTTGTCTGACAGTATGTAGGCACATATACTGTCATATTATTTCTTCTGAAAACTTGTCTGACAGTATGTAGGCACATATACTGTCATATTCTTTCTTCTGAAAACTTGTCTGACAGTATGTAGGTACATATACTGTCATATTATTTCTTCTGAAAACTTGTCTGACAGTATGTAGGTACATATAATGTCATATTGTTTCTTCTGAAAACTTGTCTGACAGTATGTAGGCACATATACTGTCATATTATTTCTTCTGAAAACTTGTCTGATAGTACGTAGGCACATATACTGTCATATTATTTCTTCTGAAAACTTCTCTGATAGTATGTAGGCACATATACTGTCATATTATTTCTTCTGAAAACTTGTCTGACAGTATGTAGGTACATATAATGTCATATTGTTTCTTCTGAAAACTTGTCTGACAGTATGTAGGTACATATAATGTCATATTGTTTCTTCTGAAAACTTGTCTGACAGTATGTAGGCACATATACTGTCATATTATTTCTTCTGAAAACTTGTCTGATAGTACGTAGGCACATATACTGTCATATTATTTCTTCTGAAAACTTCTCTGATAGTATGTAGGCACATATACTGTCATATTATTTCTTCTGAAAACTTGTCTGATAGTACGTAGGCACATATACTGTCATATTATTTCTTCTGAAAACTTCTCTGACAGTATGTAGGTACATATAATGTCATATTATTTCTTCTGAAAACTTGTCTGACAGTATGTAGGCACATATACTGTCATATTATTTCTTCTGAA
Organism: Stictocephala bisonia; assembly: GCA_035578905.1. Lineage (NCBI taxonomy): Eukaryota > Metazoa > Arthropoda > Insecta > Hemiptera > Membracidae > Stictocephala > Stictocephala bisonia. The sequence goes on from JAQJVL010000891.1 coordinate 159,689, forward strand.
AACTTGTCTGACAGTATGTAGGCACATATACTGTCATATTATTTCTTCTGAAAACTTGTCTGACAGTATGTAGGCACATATACTGTCATATTATTTCTTCTGAAAACTTGTCTGACAGTATGTAGGTACATGTACTGTCATATTATTTCTTCTGAAAACTTGTCTGGCAGTATGTAGGTACATATAATGTCATATTATTTCTTCTGAAAACTTGTCTGACAGTATGTAGGCACATATACTGTCATATTATTTCTTCTGAAAACTTGTCTGACAGTATGTAGGTACATATAATGTCATATTGTTTCTTCTGAAAACTTGTCTGACAGTATGTAGGCACATATACTGTCATATTATTTCTTCTGAAAACTTGTCTGATAGTACGTAGGCACATATACTGTCATATTATTTCTTCTGAAAACTTGTCTGACAGTATGTAGGTACATATACTGTCATATTGTTTCTTCTGAAAACTTGTCTGACAGTATGTAGGAACATATAATGTCATATTGTTTCTTCTGAAAACTTGTCTGACAGTATGTAGGCACATATACTGTCATATTATTTCTTCTGAAAACTTGTCTGATAGTACGTAGGCACATATACTGTCATATTATTTCTTCTGAAAACTTGTCTGATAGTACGTAGGCACATATACTGTCATATTATTTCTTCTGAAAACTTGTCTGACAGTATGTAGGCACATATACTGTCATATTATTTCTTCTGAAAACTTGTCTGATAGTACGTAGGCACATATACTGTCATATTATTTCTTCTGAAAACTTCTCTGATAGTACGTAGGCACATATACTGTCATATTATTTCTTCTGAAAACTTCTCTGATAGTATGTAGGCACATATACTGTCATATCATTTCTTCTGAAAACTTGTCTGACAGTATGTAGGTACATATAATGTCATATTGTTTCTTCTGAAAACTTGTCTGACAGTATGTAGGCACATATAATATCATATTGTTTCTTTTGAAAACTTGTCTGACAGTATGTAGGTACATATAATGTCATATTGTTTCTTCTGAAAACTTGTCTGACAGTATGTAGGTACATATAATGTCATATTGTTTCTTCTGAAAACTTGTCTGACAGTATATAGGCACATATACTGTCATATTATTTCTTCTGAAAACTTGTCTGACAGTATGTAGGTACATATAATGTCATATTGTTTCTTCTGAAAACTTGTCTGACAGTATGTAGGCACATATAATATCATATTGTTTCTTCTGAAAACTTGTCTGACAGTATGTAGGCACATATAATGTCATATTGTTTCTTCTGAAAACTTATCTGACAGTATGTAGGCACATATGATGCCTTATTGTTTCTTCTGAAAACTTGTCTGACAAGTATGTAGGCACATATATTGTCATATTGTTTCTTCTGAAAACTTATCTGACAGTATATAGGCACACATAATGCCTTATTGTTTCTTCTGAAAACTTGTCTGTCAGTATGTAGGCACATATATTGTCATATTGTTTCTTCTGAAAACTTATCTGACAGTATATAGGCACACATAATGCCTTATTGTTTCTTCTGAAAACTTGTCTGTCAGTATGTAGGCACATACAATGTCATATTGCTTCTTCTGAAAACTTGTCTGATAGTATGTAGGCACATATACTGTCATAATGTTTCTTCTGAAAAAGAGTCTGACAGTATGTAGGCACACATACTGTCATAATATTTCTTCTGAAAAATTGTCTGACAGAATGTAGGCACATATAGTGTCATTTTTTTCTTTATTCTTCATTTAGCTCTATAATTCAAATAATTAAATATAAGTTAAACTCTGAAACATAAAGCTTAATATATGGAAATAAATAAATATATTATTTGAAACGTTACTAATCTTTTGAATAAATAAACGTGTTTTATTAAGAATACAGTACATTTTGTACAAAAAATATAATTTAAGTACAATTTTCAAACATCGACTTAACAACTATAAATTTACTATTAAACGTTTAGTTTTAAGTTTGTCCAAGTAAATTGTGTATTTAACTTGTATATTAGTGACTGACTGGTTTAGGTTTTCTAGCTCCAGTGAAGGACATGATATTATTATTATTGAAGTTTTAAACATTATTATAGTGGGGGGGAGGGGGCAAAAACACTTACTCCTGTCTTGGCTGTAGATGTTATGTAGCAGAAATAGGCACCGTAAAGGGCGTTGAGTTTACGACTTTATTTCCAAGATGAAGGAAATTCGCACATTTACGATGCCATCACGAAGACACAAGTAGGCCACTTTAGATGTGGTGATATACTTTGTGCAAGAAATGTAAAATATCACATTTTACTTTAGCCTCGCTTCTACACAATTCAGGTGAAGTATGTCAAATAACCAATGTATACTACAAGCCGTAACTTTGTTATAGTGAACTATTGTTACGGTCCAACAGGGTCCTAAATAAAAAAGGCGATTCTACTTCTGGTTACTAATTGTTACTTTTATTTACACGTTCTAAATCACAATATGAAATATTTACAAATTTAAATTATTACTTAGACACTGTTTTGACACATAAATCAATCACTAATATTTACAAGAATTTATGTTACTTATCACTCTATTCATCTAATATCCGACACTGCTCAGTATTCTGTCACTGTCACTAGACTATCACTGTCACATCCACTGCGGCTGACTCTATCACTCACTAACTCTTCACTCACTATCATTAACTCTTCACACACTGACTCTTGACTGCCTGTCAGGCCTGCCGTGTGGTGTCTATATGATCCAGAGTTGGAAGCCTGGAAGATTCTGGAACTGGTGATGGTGCTCTTGGAGAAGTATCTAGAACTTCTTGATTCCTATGGAAGGGTCTCAATCCACCTACAGGCAAATTATCTGCCATTCTAGTCCTTCTCGGAAGACCTGGATTGGCCCCGCGAGCGGTTATGGATCCAGGTGCAGTGGTCTAGCTAGACGGTGACTACTGTGATCCGTAACACTATGATAAATCTAAAAATGTTCAAGAACTACATTTATATACTTATATATGTATATAGTCTTACAGGTAGATAGGAATACCATCACGAACGCGTAATACTCGTACTAATACTATAGATTGTAAATGATGTTTGTGTGTAAGTGAAATGCCTATTTACAAAGTAAGGATTACTAAATGTGTGTTGTGTATTTTTTTAGTAAGCTGGAGATAACAAATCGATAGGTTTGTTCTTTATTTTACATACAATAATTGTAGATGAAATAAATAGTTGATAATTTAAAATTACAATAGTGTAATTAATGTAAAAATATCAAATTTAACATTTTTAACTTTTTAACAAAGAGAGAAGGGAACTAGGTATGTGTATTTTCAGCTAATTGTTATAAAAGATTTAAAAGCTAATTGTAGAATATGATGTATGGTAAGAGTATGTTTGTGTAGTGATTTACTTTGGTAACTAGATGACACTTCCTACGTTTTAAGTGTCACATAGCACGTTGCATTATACCGTTGATCAGTATTACTTAAAGGACTATTTCAGAATACCAAAATGAGGAATATGTTTCACAATAGGTATATAGCTAAAGATTTAATTGTTATTATTTACTTGGATTGGAAAAAGCGTAGGTCCCTACTAAATCTCATGCTCACAATATTTAGTTTTTAAAGACATTTTTAAAATAAAAGTTATGAAAGTATTATTGTGGTTTCTACATTTGATTCTCTGTGAAATATGTATAGTTTAAAATAATTACATTAATAACAAAACTAATATTTTCTCTCATATTTTGTTCTCAGGAACACATTATTAAAGTATACACCTATGTATAAATAATAATCTGCAACACTGTATTTAATATTGTTTGAATACCTAACTTATTTTGTTATAACCGATTGAGTGATCAACCTATCTTATATCGAATTGAAGTAGTTTATAGTCTTCTAATGTAAAACAATTTTGTACAGCATTAATTAGAGTAAATTTAATGGAAAAGTAATATAATTAACTTGTTATTATTTCATTCATATGGTTGTAAGGTTCTTCCTGATATTCAAACATGTTAATATATAAATCTTGTATTATTTTTCGTTATTAATATGAAAAATTTATATTTATTAGCCATTTTTATTACAACCATAAGCATATTTATATTACAAACTAAGAATGCAATTTTTGAAAAATCAGCTCTATAGAAATATTTAATCAGTTAATGGAACATCTTGTACAATGATTCTACGCTGTATACTGTGATTCCTCCTAGAGTTATTTGCTTTTAACTCTTTTTGCGTCTCTCTTCCACTGCATGAACCGAGATTCCCTTTATCGGCCGTCAATCTCTTAAACAGCATTACAAGTTTGAAATCTCATTCTCCGGATGAAGTTTTCTTGAAGAGTCTGCTTCATATAAAGACAATTTTCTCATTCCCAGTTCTTATTTTGTAACCTTACACTTATTTATTACTTACATACTTATTTATGAAATAAATTGAATAAAATATAAAAAACAATTAATAATCTCTTAAATACAGAAGAGTCAGATTTTTTAATTAGTTTTCTAAAAGAAACTTTATAAAAGCACACAAATTATTTAACAACCTATTCAACGAATTAATTAAATAATATATCACTCAATCATTACATTAATATTAAAAATACTATTTAAGTAATTGATTATTTGGTTCTCAATAAAATGTTAAGAAATCATTGTTATACTAACTAAAACATTAAATAATTTGTGCTTTAATGTACATTAAACAATATGCACAAATATATTAAAATCAAAATATGTCACCTAAAATGTCATAAAACACAGTCCTAAATTAGTTGATGTACACCAAAATTGAAAGGTAGTTTTTATTATTATTTGTTAGTTGACTTGACAGGTCATATGGGCATGTAGGCATTCGTGTAAACTTCAATTAACAAGTAAAGTACCGACCATTAGATTATTTCAATGTTTAAACCTTGAAACTTGCAGTCCGAAGTCCAGGCCATTGTAGTACCAATACGGGCAATGTAATAAAGACAGTATCATTTGCCATAGCTAACGCGTCAATCAATTTACAATTCGTACTTAGAAAGCGTATTATTTAGGAATAAATATTTTGGTGAATAATTACCAACAACACAGTTTATAGGTAAATGTTCGGAGTTCTTCAGAAGATAATATTAAAATATATTTCTTTAAAATATAAATACTATTGGTTATATGTTATTAAAATAAGAATTGTTGTATTATATGGCCATAAGAAGCCTCTGTGCTAATTTACCCCTATTTATTACTTTTTATCACTATTTATTTCTAATTGTACTGAAAAATAGCTGGCCCTCCCTGTCAATCATTATGATTCTTGTACAACATTTAACAAACATATCTCTATTCAGAGTCATCTCCTTTTATAATACTGATTTGTATATTAGTCCAATGCTTGGATTATATTTTATCTGCTAAAATGATGGGTGTTTTCGTAATATATAGACTTTCAACTTCCCTACTTGATCTAGAGAGTACAGCAACGTTTACTTAAAATAATTTGTAAATTAAATTACTTGTAAAATAAAACTCAGTATTAACTTTCCCTAAAGCTTTGAATTTTTCGATATTAACCTTGTTTCGTAAGTCCTTTTCAATGAATAATTCATGTATAAAACTACACACTAAATGCCCGGGAGCAGATCCTTCGTTTAGGTGGGATAGTGTGTAGGGAGTGTCGTAGGTTGTAGGGCCGAGAGGGGGGGAGATTGTATCTTGCTAATTGAATCAAACCGCCTGTGAGGACATGGCACCATCATTTAGGAACATATGTAAATCGGATACTTACAGAGAGGTACAAATTGAGGTGATTTATACATGGGGCAGACAGATAAGTAGATAGATTGTTTAAGTAAATGACTTGAATCAGTCGAATATTTAGGATGCTTGTTGAGTGGTTTGAATGGGCAACCCAGACATAACCAAACGTAACATTCTAAACATGGTTTTGGTACTCTCTCTTCTCCATTTAAACAGTTACTTGACTACGTCTGGTTTATTTCTAAAAAAATATGCATTGTTATTTTATTTAAACGAACTTAGCAGGCTCTAGCTATTTTCATTTAATTAGAATACTACCTTAAACAAAAGTCCTGCTTTTTTCTTAGCATACATTTTCAAATGTTTATTTTTATATTTATTTTCTTTAAAATGTATTACATGAATAAAAAACTGTTAATTTACTACACATTAAATATATTAATAATGAATAGTAGTTTAAAAGCATCTCAAAAGTATTTTTCTTCAAAGGGCATTTTTATCTGGCATTTTTGGCGTTACAGTATCTTTGGTAGAAGATACTCCGTAAGGGGATTAAAATTATATAGAATGGGCAAAACTGTTCTATATTTTAGGATATCAATATTTTATGGACTTTATATTAAGATTATTTTTTGTTGGTGTAATAAATATCAGCTTATCAATTTTATTTTTTTACAAAACGGTTGATTTTTAATTTGATTTTTCTTTCTTTATTTGAAAGGATAGCGTTTCACTTTGCTATGATAGTATAATAAGGATTCATATTTTATTGGTTTTAAATAATTTACGTTAGTTTTTAATCTGTTTACAAGTCTTCATTTATGTTGCCATACTGGCATCTGTACAAAATATTAACTCCAAGAGTTAAATTAAAACAGTCCTAATAAAATCAATTTACATCGAAACTAGCCTATTTAAAGTTTTACATGACAGCCCTGATCTCGTTTATTCGCGAATGAACGTTGTCAGGTTGAAAGATGAAACCACTTCCAGCGCTGGCCTCAGCAACTTGCCATCTGCTGGCGTCATCTCTCCAATGTAATTCTTTTAGCGTCCCCCCTCCCGCCTCCAACTGAATCTCACTTCATCATCTGTCAATCTCATTAATGGCATTACAAGTTTGAAACTTCATTTTAAGAATGCAATTTCGTTTAAGTGCTTCCATGTTTCTGACTTCATGGCCTTGCTTTTCATTTTGTGGCTAATATATAACTTTGTTTATAAAATCTAAGGAATGTATTGTTATGGTTAATGTAATGCTAAAATCAAAAGTAATTTTACTTGGATACAAAGAAGCATGAAAAGTGAAAAAAACTTAATAGTCAACTATTAAAAATGGCAAACATGATATACTTTGGAATATTCCTACTGAAAACTCGAGCTAGTTTTGTAAAAGCAAAATTTTAGTTATTAACTTAGAAGTATGTCTAAGCCATATCAATATTATGGATACAATTTTGTATTAGTTTTATATCCATGGGCAAATGCAACTTCGTTTTAATTGTGTTTTTTGGGAACATTACTAATTTTGTGGTGCGTTTAAGGGAATATGACTGGCACTATTTGTTGTCCATAGTATATCGGTTATATAGTTTTAGAGGAAGTATACTTTTTTGCCGACAAGTAGCCTATATCTCAGGAGTAAGCCAAAACACAAGTGCGAGGTAAGTAGATACCTCTTTAATAAAACCATTTATTTACTTTTAAATTATGAGTTACGCGTAAGGTGGTAATTATTTTTAAACGACATAAAATTTGAGAGTAATTTGTTAGAGCCTCAAATAGTACGTTTAACTGAGGATGATTTAACAAAATTTTAAAAAAATCCTGTGAACGGATTCCAAGGTCAACAATAAAATAATGAGATCCACGAAAACAAATAATGTTTAATTTATATCTTCCCAAATTTATTATCGGTCTCGTAAAAGTTCTAAAACCATAAACTTAATTGTTTGAAAGCTACCTAATTGCATTGGATTGTTCAATATGTGTAATATGCTGGAAATTTCCAACTCTTCAAGTGTTAAAAATATTTACAAATATAAAAATAGCTAATTATGGAATAAATGGGTCCCACGCAGATTGCACGATATTTGTAACAAGTCAATATCAAATCCTACAAATACCAATGAATAGGTGTTTCCCCGAAAACACAATATTTGACAAAACAGATTAAAGAAAAATGTTTTTACTAAAGTAATATACAATATTGTTACGGTGGGTACCCCCTTTCCACCGTATTGTTTAATGAGAGTGGGGAAGACAATGGTTCGGCTCGGTGGCGATCAGCACTCAGCAGTTGGAGTTGGAGTTGGAGTCGGAGTCCGAGGTACAGCACAAAGAAGACGGGGTCACGCGTGATCTGGCGGTAAGGTCGGTCTGGTGGTGCGTCGGGTGGTCAAGATGGAGGAGGGTGGAGAGTGTTAGTCAGAGAAGTTTTGAAAGAGGGTGGTAGTTATAAGTAGGATGTGTTTAGAATAAAAGCTTCTACGAAGAGGATTTTTGCCCATAATTGAGTCTTACCAAGAAGCACACATCTGCACATATGTCTAGCATCCCTGGAGGCTGCAAGTCAAGCGAGTGTGCTCTTGGAAGGAGCAAACCACCATTACGCCCTAACCCAGGTAGGGTGTGACAATACATTAATATTATGTAATATGAAATAAATACACCGTCAGAGGGGCCTATAAATATCTAGTATGTAACACGTATTAAGACCTGAACTTCTAAACACGGCATCCGTTCAGATCTCTCGGGCAGTTATTGAGTGTCTAGAGTACGACACCCTGAGGATGGTATATAAATAAAGCTATTTATACAAACAGAGGTGGTGAGGCCGAAACGTTGGCTGTGTTTACTACCATGGTCCCCGAAGGCCTCCTAATTTTTATATAGTAATGCTGAGCGTGGAGACGTACCCCTGACTACTATATAATTTATTGTCCTCAACATGAAGGTCTATTCCTTCCTAATACAAATAATAGCTTTTCTTAATTATATTTGATTGGTTTTTATTAAACAGTTGTAATATTGAACAATAGAATAACTGATTTATTTAACAACGCTGTTATCAATTATAAATATAGGTTAGGTTAAAAATAAAAGTTGTGTTAGGTTATTTGTCTAGTACTTTGGTGGGTACATTTTATCTGGTAATACTAACTAACCTAACCATACCATTAATAATGTACCTAACCTTACCTTTTAAAAAATTTTTTTTTCGTAAAATGTCTCAGTAATTATTTGTTTCATGAAACATTAGTAGCTATATTTATATTTAAGATTTTACACAAGATTTTACACATTAAGTATTTACACAAGATCAACGTAATGTTCGTTTTTTTTGTGTAATATGTTTTTAATTTTTTGTTGAAAATGCGTATTTCTCGGGGGGAAATCCCTGTGGATTCCAGTTCGTGGGGATAAGGTTTACTAGTCTTTAAACAGTCGTAACAGTAAGGTGAGAGCTTCATATTCCATATTTAAATAACTATATACAATGTTTAAAATGTTGGCCAACTAAACCAATATAAGTCAATACTTATCAGCCGAACATCCATATTAATAACATCACTTATTTACAAATTTGTGTAGATATTATGCATAACTCGTACGTTAAATACTACAATTGAATCATATGTTTATATTACAAAATCCAACATTAATTTGTATTAGTTATTTTGCTTAAGCCAACATATGTTCAGTTAAAAACTGTATATATAACTCATAGTTCAGTTAAAAAAGTAAAAAAAACAACTGTTATTTACATGTGAAAAATAATGAACTACTTGATACGAAGTAGATATGAAAAAAATTACTAATATCTTACAAAGGGAATGCTTTTATATTTGTAAGACAAGTTAATTTAAATCAAAACTACCGTTATGTTAAAGGGTTTGATTCCCCAAGATTACAAGACGATAAAGACTACTGACACATGCATCCAACTTACTCTGTCGCGTTATTTACAGACGAGCGGCTTGATTCAATTACCATGATAAAATCAGGCACCCCACTTATGTGTCCTTTCACCACAAACCGGCATCCTTCAACAGATTTCAATCTACACACTACAAAGTGGGAAGTTACAGTGAAAAGGCTGGGAAGACGTGCTCGAAACGTATCTTTACCCAATTCAAGTTGTTTATTCTAAATAATATTGAAATATATTATATATGTTCTACAATGTTGGAAATTAATTGAATCAGATTCAGGTGGTTGACATATGATTGCATGTATTTGAATATGTAGTAATTTATACATATATTTATGGCCAATTCTTAAAGTTCTGGCTTGAAAAAAAGGAGCAAACCGTACTTCAAAAGCTTTATCCGTTACAAAACATTAGTAAGGCATTATTTTACACAGTTTTGTAACGTATAAAAGCTCTTGAAGTACGGTTTGCGGTATTCTCCTTTGCTTGACCAGCTCTCTAAGCTCTTTAGCTCCAACGTTGCGTATTCGCAACACACATATCTCCTTAATATTTATCTCCTTAACGATAGTTTATAACCACAAAAGCCCGTTGTTGCAGTAATGCAACGCTATCTTAGTTCTCGAATCGGCCACTAGATTGGATCTCAGTTCACCTTGTCAAAATAAATATTTGTTTGTGAACCGGTGCACAGGTTAGAGGTTCGTTCGTGTTTGTTGAATTTCTAGTTCTGTTTTCTTTAGTAGTTTGTTATTTTGTTGGTAAACATATATTTTAGTTGTTTAATCACTGTAGGTTTTAAATAAACATCATTAAGGTGGTTGAAACTAATTTCAACCGACTTATGAGCAAAAATGCAACAGTGGGTGCCTATGACATACAAATGTAACAGTCCATATCTCGGTGATATTTAAGATTTAAATTTCCTAAGCCATTTAAACTTTATATTTAGTGTAGTTTTTAAGTGATTTTAATTTAATATTTTATAAATACAGTTAAGGACATTATGTGTGATCAATATTTGGATGATCGGGACATTGAACAGGACACAATAGCCCACTGTTGCAATTTCGTAACAATGGAATTGTCTTGTTTTAATCTAATTTACTCATATGGGCCCATTATTATATTTTTGCAACAATTGTTTCTTCAAAAATTAGGAGGAAAAATTGTAAAAAAACAATTTTTTGTTTTTTAAAGTTTTTTGAAAAAAAGCAAAAAAATGTATTTTCACGTGCATCATAATTTGGGTTTTAAAGGGCTAAAATGATGTGCATATCAACCTATTCGTAAATTAAAAATGGTTTATTGACTCCTCGTGGACCATTCCCATAGGATAATAGCACCAGGACACTGAATACATCTTAAAGTAGGTGTTTGTGTACAGTAATATTACGTAAGGTTTTATAGCTTCATCTGATATGTTTACAATAAAATTAAGGCATTCTTGAACGTGCGCATATGATCAAATTTTTTGAGCGCCAATCTTTTATTTAGGTTTAACATTTTGAGGTCTAATTTGCATCACAGTAGTGTATTTCTAATACACTAATTCTAATTTGCATAATAGTAGTGATTGCTACTAATTAAGACTTTTAAAATGGTGTGCACATCGATCCTATGTTTACATTTAAGATTTTCAACTGACTCCTTAAGAGCTACTGATCTCATCGAAAAGTTCAATTTTACGTCATATTTCACTGTAAAAAGTTTTATGTTTGTACATTTACGAGTACAGGATATATGAACCGTTTTCAAGACTTCTCAGCATCCCTGCATGTATCTAAAAATCGAATGTATATGTGTATGTCCTTTATGCGTTACTAAGCCACTCATCGGATTGCCATGAAACTTTGGGAAGTTGTAGAGTTCACTACTGGGAAGGTTTCTGAAGTGGTTTTATTCACACCCGAATCTAGGGCTCCACCTGGCAGGCCTTTAAAGTTCCAATGTTATTCTTATGGAGTTATTTTATTTATTTATTCATCATCTTTTAAAAAAACGCATGAAATGAAAACTTAAAAAAACCATATAAAATTATACTGGAGCAAAGCACAGTATAAGTTGTTTAATTTTGTTTATACAACAATGGTTAGTATGTTATCTTTCTGACGAAATTATGGTGTGATTCTTTCTGGGAATATGTTATGTATAGTCTTTAAATTATTATTTAACTTAAGTTTATCTGCTATGCAAGTAAAATGAATAAACATTTCATTTTATTTTGTTACATTTATTACTAGTGTAAAATATTAATGTTTGGAATATATTAAAAATCCTATATTTTATGTTTGAATTATTTAATAATTAATACGCAATACTAAAAATTTTAAATGTGAAGGAAAAATCAGAGTTTAAAAAACATAATAAGTAACATTTTATTTTAATTTTGTATATGGAAGCTAGTTTTGGGGGTTATTTTTAAACATTTAAACATACAAGTCTCATTGAAGTCATCTTACTCTTTCAAAAACAGTTTTCCTGTCTATTTTTTTATCATCTATCAATCTACTAGTAGCATAACATTTCTAAAGGATGCTCCTTTAAAATATACAACACCACGTCTCACCCTCCACCACCCCACATATGTCATATTATCTGTAGCTTAATGAACAAAAAATGATTATATGTAAAACCTAAGAGATTAATAACTGTACAGTAAATACTTTTCTATTTTAATAAAATGGGTTTTTATCTATAAAAGTCAGTAATAAGTGATCAACTATAGTTTCACAACACTAATTCTCATCATTTTACCACAAATTAAGATCCAGATCACCCTAATTTATAGCCTCAGGTAAGTAGCCATTTACATATGCTCCCAAATTACGACCTATTGTGTCCCAATGGGGACTTGAATCAATTAGCATAATATAATCTATTGGCCAGTATATCTCGACACACAGGTATCTGACCAGTGATGGCATCTGTCTGGAGTCCAGCTGACCTTGGGGACGTAAGTATCCAGGTGAAATCTACGTTGACATCCACATATCTTTGTAGTAGTATTGCAGTTATAAAAATACAGATATGTTGAATTAAATATGTGTTTTACTTCAGCTATTTTGTCCTTTAATACTATTAGAACGAAAAAAAATACAGGTGTGTTAATTCAATGTATTAAATTAAAGAAAAATGTAAAAGTACCATCTATGAAAAGGGCGGCAGGCTTTTCACACCTACCCACGAAAGTAGATAACTAGTATTGACTAACCCTTCCACACGTACTCGTACAGTGCACTTTATCCTTCTGTCAACCGATACTCGTACAGTAGACTTTATCCTCCTGTCAACCGATACTCATACAGTGGGCATAGCAGGATGGTTGTAGTATTCACTAATAAATACATTAAGGCATCATTAATATCAGTTCTTTGTACTTTAGTTTTTTACTTTGTGTATTATTTTAAAATGACTACTTTTGTGACGATTTAACATTTTACTTAGTTTCCCATACCCCTACTTACGTCCGTTTTTACCTTATTCATACCGTACACATATAAATTAAACTTGGGTAGCATAATGGTTTAACTACCAGAGGCCAATTGAGTGTTTTTTATTTAATTGTGTATTATTCTGGATGATCACTCAATACTGAGGCAACAACTGGAAGACATTTGCCTAAGTTCAGTGGTGGTTTAAATTAAATGTGCAGATCTGTAACAGCTAGTCACTGCTAAGATCAGTGGAGGTGCACGTAAAATTACAGAACTGTAAATGCTAGTCACTGCTGAGTTCAGTGAAGGTGCTCATCACACGAACAGATCTGTGGCAGCTCGTCACTGCTGAGTTCAGTGCTGGTGCTCATACACGAACAGATCTGTGGCAGCTCGTCACTGCTGAGTTCAGTGCTGGTGCTCAAACACGAACAGATCTGTGGCAGCTTGTCACTGCTGAGTTCAGTGCTGGTGCTCATACACGAACAGATCTGTGGCAGCTCGTCACTGCTGAGTTAAGTGGTGGTGCTCATCACACGAACATATCTGTGGCAGCTCGTCACTGCTGAGATAAGTGCTGGTGCTCATCTCATGAACAGATCTGTGGCAGCTCGTCACTGCTGAGTTAAGTGGTGGTGCTCATACACGAACAGATCTGTGGCAGCTCGTCACTGCTGAGTTCAGTGCTGGTGCTCATCACACGAACAGATCTGTGGCAGCTCATCACTGCTGAGTTAATTGGTGGTGCTCAAACACGAACAGATCTGTGGCAGCTCGTCACTGCTGAGTTCAGTGCTGGTGCTCATCACACGAACAGATCTGTGGCAGCTTGTCACTACTGACTTAAGTGGTGGTGCTCATCACACGAACAGATCTGTGGCAGCTCGTCACTGCTGAGTTAAGTGGTGGTGCTCATACACGAACAGATCTGTGGCAGCTCGTCACTGCTGAGTTAAGTGGTGGTGCTCATCACACGAACAGATCTGTGGCAGCTCGTCACTGCTGAGTTCGGTGAATGTGCTCATACACGAACAGATCTGTGGCAGCTCATCACTACTGAGTTAAGTGGTGGTGCTCATCACACGAACAGATCTGTGGCAGCTCGTCACTGCTGAGTTCAGTGAATGTGCTCATCACGCGTGCAGATCTGTGGCAGCTCGTCACTGCTGAGTTCAGTGCTGGTGCTCATCACACGAACAGATCTGTGGCAGCTCGTCACTGCTGAGTTCAGTGATGGTGCTCATCACGCGTGCAGATCTGTGGCAGCTCGTCACTGCTGAGTTCAGTGGTGGTGCTCATTACGCGTGCAGATCTGTGGCAACTCGTCACTGCTGAGTTCAGTGATGGTGCTCATCACGCGTGCAGATCTGTGGCAGCTCGTCACTGCTGAGTTCAGTGATGGTGCTCATCACGCGTGCAGATCTGTGGCAGCTCGTCACTGCTGAGTTCAGTGGTGGTGCTCATTACGCGTGCAGAACTGGAAGAGTTCGTTACTGCTGGGTTTAGTGGTGGGCATGTCAAGCGTGCAGAAATGAGAAAGCTTGTCTCTCAGAGGTATTTATTTCTGAGTGGAATATAGCAGCACCCTATTCTGTTCCAAAAGCTGATAGGAGCATGGAATCACATTCTCTCAGTATGTCAGTGGTAATTTGATATAAGAAAAATGTTTTTTTGATTAGATTTGTAGGTATGAAAATATTTTATTATGCTTACAAAATTAATAAAAAATCTTCTACAGAGTTCATATTTTGTTCTGGTTGTTCTGGTATCACAGCGTTGTTCACTTTGGACAAGTAGCGCAACATTTATTAGGAACTGTTTGTTTGAAAACTCTGACCTGAAAACAGCTGTTGTTCTCTATGTCAATGAGAAAACACGTGGTTGTGAGTGGTACTTTAGGTTTGGGTGGTGTTGACTGGGAGGGGGTTAACCTCGATATCTGCCTTTAGTGAATATTTAACTCTCTAATGAATGTACTCATATTTCAATATTGCTATAACCAATGGCCTTTTTGGTAATAGCAATGTTCTATTTATTGGGAAAAATGTGTTCCTTGTTACAACTTTTGACACTGCAAACAAAAAAATATTGTAAATCTTTAAGACGATCTACATTTTAAACACATTTTTTTCAAAGTGGCTTGCTTAAAAATTATTTAAATATTTTATTATTCCTTAAATAAAAAAAGTTTAATACCAGAAATTAAGTATGTCAACATTTTCACTATGTTTAAATGATTTATTTGTCGATTACTTTAAACTAAATAAAAAGTATGTTAAAAATCGTTCAGTGCTTTGAACAATTTTTCAAGCCTTCCTGCTAATTTTATATATCTTATGAACGTCATCATCGTTAGGTATGTTCATCATCGTTAGGTATGTTCATCATCGTTAGGTATGTTCATCATCGTTAGGTATGTTCATCATCGTTAGGTATGTTCATCATCGTTAGGTATGTGCATCATCGTTAGGTATGTTCATCATCGTTAGGTATGTTCATCATCGTTAGGTATGTTCATCATCGTTAGGTATGTTCATCATCGTTAGGTATGTTCATCATCGTTAGGTATGTTCATCATCGTTAGGTATGTTCATCATCGTTAGGTATGTTCATCATCGTTAGGTATGTTCATCATCGTTAGGTATGTTCATCATCGTTAGGTATGTTCATCATCGTTAGGTATGTTCATCATCGTTAGGTATGTTCATCATCGTTAGGTATGTTCATCATCGTTAGGTATGTTCATCATCGTTAGGTATGTTCATCATCGTTAGGTATGTTCATCATCGTTAGGTATGTTCATCATCGTTAGGTATGTTCATCATCGTTAGGTATGTTCATCATCGTTAGGTATGTTCATCATCGTTAGGTATGTTCATCATCGTTAGGTATGTTCATCATCAACATTATTAATATACGTTAACATTTTCAAAGCTATTTTTCCTACTCTACAATTCAGTTTCACTGGTGTATTTTGTCAGTGATATATTAGTGTGAAATTTCCTATATCTTATTTTCCACAATTTTTCATCCTGTTACATTTATTATTTATAACATATTAATACAACAACCTAAACGCTTAAAACGTCTTATAACATTTAACCTCTGTAAAGAGTGTCCAGATTTGAATGCTTTCAGTCATAAAAAATAAGTTTCCTCTGTTACTTATCAACTGATCTTTTTAAGTAGTTGTATTCTTGTAGAGTCTACAAATATTGTATTTCAAAAAAATGTTAACACCACCACTATTTTGAAACTGATAATTTTAGAGATCAGCCTTTTTACATAAAATGTGTCTTTCTAATATCAACATTCATACGAAAATGCAGTATTGTATGTCAAACGGTTTTTCAGATACTCATTAAAAAATATTTTTAAAAACTCGGCCCTGCGGGCCTCACCAGGGGGCAAGCCCCCTGGACCCCCGGATCTTTTTGCTTAGAGCCTACGGCTAAAATTCAAGAAACATGGAACATGCTTTAGCTGAAAACAACGAATTTTAGATTTCATGTAAGGAATTACAAAAAATATAAACATATCTTAAAAATATAAATATATCTTTACTTTTTAAATTTTATTGTTTCGCGGCTCAGGTTCTTACTCACGCGATGACTCATTACCACCTTGAAAGGAAGTTAATTATTATTATTATTATCTTATATAATCCTATAGGACTTAATTTTGTATATTTTTAACAAGAGTTGTCATGGAAACTAAAGATGTACTTTGATGAACGCTTGCAAATAAAATCATTATTGAAGTCAACACTGATATGTCATTGTGTTTTCATGGTTACGCGTCACCTTCCCGCGTCACCCTCCCGCGTAACGTTTTCAGGCAGTTAGGTCAAGACTAAAGCATGTTCCATGCTAAAAAATAAAAAACGCGTACAGACACACAGACAGAAAACGAATAGAGAAAGAACACACGTTACACGGCATTATTTGCTTGAATTTACCTGACAAATAATCCTTTAAAATATGAGACAGTCGAAGCTAGACACCCTGTATATGGAAAACTAGCCTATGATATAGATTGATGTGGTTGGTATAAGATATATTATTTTAGCCTAGTTATATTCATGATCCAGTTTTTATTTGAGTTTCAGTTTATTATTTTATGTAAATTAAACTCATGAAACAATTACCATTTTCTGTAATTAAACATTTAATAATAAAGTTATTAGTTATTAGTTAGTGTTTTTTTTTAATTATCGTGAGTCATAAGATAAATACGTATTTTTAATAGATTTATACTGGATAAATACTAAATCATAAAAATTAGGTTTGTGTCTTGAAGCCAAGATAATTAAAATAAATAATGTTGAATCAATTGATAGCATAGAAGTTTATTTGATGTTTATATATACTTTACCATTGTAAAGTTCTTAATTAAAGCACATTCCGTAGAATAACACACGAGCAACATCATGATTTTAATTTAGTATGAATAGCTATTTTAAGAAAACTAACTAACTAAAAATAAGGAATGGGTTAAAAATTCACACAAAGTAGAAGTCAAAAGAAACATTTATTTCTTTACCTAAAAAAGGATACAACGTAAGAAATGTTGAACAATGTCATTACAAATCCACTTAATTACGTAATAATTAATACGACGTAGTTAAGTATCCCATGTGAACAGTGAAGTATCTGACACATAACTAAGAGAGCATCTAAAGTAAAGGAATGACACGGCAACTAAGATACTTCTTCTGTACATGATATGGAATAACGACTACATAACTAAGACTGAACACCCCTGACGACGCCGCACCGCTGCCGCCTTGACTCACTCACTGCCTTCTGGTAGGTCGTGCAAGTTGAAACTAGAAATGTAGTATTTATTGTATATGCCATATATTAATTTCATTGTATGGTTAATATTTATAAAACCCTAGTTTTATTGATTTAGTTACGTACTATATGAGACATTTTGAGGATCCCCTACTTGTAGTTTAGTTAGAATAGTTAGGCTTTTATGGAGTAAAGTAGTTAGATTAATGAACCCTTGAAATTATATAACATAACTTGTAGAGAATTTTGTTACATCACTTACTTCATTAGTAGATTCTACAGCCTATATTTGTAGCTGAATTCGTATTGTTATTTAATTAATTAAACAGTTCTGTTTAAGTTAATTTTGAGTGAAATACATCCCTGCTATGTAGTACGGAGTAATTAATTACAATACTACTGTAATTAGAATATTAGAACTGATATGTATTTGTAACAGGAAGTATACTTCCTAAAACAATAAAATTTTGACTGTATTTAAATAACAGACTAAATAAGTTGCTCATAGTATAGTGTGTCATGTTCGTTGCAGAGAGTTCCATTCCTTTAGAATATAGACTCATTTAAACGCCAACCCAAATATAACACTTTTTAACAGTTTTATGTAATAAAGAGACTCAATATTAACTATGTAAAAAATACAAACTAATCCTTCATTATGATTAATATTATTTATTGAATGATTACTACCAACTGTTTATTGGGTCCTATTAGGGATTTTACAAATTATGGCACATTTGGAACTGAAAATAGCTAATTGAGTCCATATTTATGTTTTAACTATATATATATATATTTATATATATTTTTTCGTTTTTGTTCCATATTATAATCTTATAGAATTTTACTATAAATATTCCAGCACGTAAGATAGTGCAAGGATGTCATTCTACGAGTGAAAGAGTGTTGTGGTCTGAGAGAGTGGGGCCACAAGGCAGCGAGGCGGGCCAGCGGCCGGCGGTCTGATTGTCGACTGCCTGTGGAGAAACTGATCAGCTTAACTCCGCTCTATCTTAACCTAATTAAAAAGACTTAGCTAATATTTAACAACAAATACAACGGTTCAAAACTAAAACCTCAGCACAAGCGTTGAGTAATTGATTTAGCATTTATAATCTCTTTGGCAAATATATTTTGAGAATCTAAACTATGATGTTTAAGAAAAACACATGAAGGTACTAGATTAGTTTTAATAAAACAAAGCATATATGACTAATTACGCTAACAAAACGTAATTTTAAGAGCGTATAAAAGAAAATGTTCTGTAAAACATAGTATTTGAATTACTTTATTACTAGAAAGGAGTATTTTATTTTGGAAAATAGTTTATGTAGCTTGCAGAGAGCATACAACATTCGTGCTGAGGTTAGGTTTCAACTGCAAAGAAGGTGCGCTTACACTAGAGAGGAGTTGGGCAAGCCCACAGAGGTGCGTCCTAGCATCAGCATAACTAGAACGTGGTGACCTGTATGCTTCACTGCACCAGAGAAATAATCTGTGTAATCAGGCGTTCTGATCATGGACTCTTTATTTTTACTCTTATTTACCATTAATATTAATAATTTATAAAAATATCCAGTGTTACTGAACATATGTTTATTTGCAGGTTTATATGGGCCTACATACTAGTGCGTAAACTTTATTCAGAAAGTGAAGTTGACATGTCAGTCGGATGCTCGAACCTTGGAACATGCAGGCCAAATACTTAATCATTGAGCAACTATGCCAGAAATCAGATTGAAACGTTTCTTTACTGTATACCGTTTCAAGTTTATTTACAGAGTTATATATGTGTTGAAATTTTGAAAAATAGAATTAGGCCTATATCCAAACGGACTAGTAAGTAAAATAATATTTGGTTTAAAAAGCATTTGTTAGTATTTTCTTTGTTTGTCCCGATGCAATGAATGTGGCTGTTATTCCTATACAGTTTTGTAATGTAGGACGTAGTAATACAATTTTAGAGGTAAAAATGTATTACACTTAAAATTAGGTGTAAATATTATTCTCTTGCTGTTTATTATTCGCTACAAGTGATGACTTATTACAACCAACTCTTCATTTATTAGGCATTATTTCAAATTTAAACACATTTTTAAGTGAAAATATTAATTTTGGAATAATTTCACCCATAGATTAAAGTGATTAAAGAAACTATCACTCTGGTGCAGAACTTCCAAATGAAATTGGTCATTACCTAACTTTCAAATAGCCTCTTAAAATGAATAGTCTACATAAAAGTAACATTATTTTAATGATATGTGTTGTAATAATACCAAAGTATGACAAACTTAAAGCAAAATAATTCTTGTGTCTAAAACTATGATAGCATACCAATGCTTAAATAAATATGCTGTTGAACTTTACATGTTTGTGCTATGTCTTCTTCTACTCATATAAGCTATTTTTTTAATGTTTTTAAATAACGCAACAATTTTTATTGTTGTTGAATTACTTAAATGTAATTTATGGCCTCAAGTTGACTTGATGACGTAAGTTTAATGATATGCACTCAGTATTGTTTCTGTAACTTCAACATAAGTTGTGGTTTACTTAATATATAACTATTTCAATATCACAAATAACTACAATTATTACAGTTGGTTTAAGCATGAAGCAAGCATACACGATCACTATCCACAGCTCTGCTGTTTTCTAGTTACCCTAAACGTAAGAGAATAACGGTTAAAACCAGTTAGAATACATAACAAATACAGAAATTAGATATCTAAATTTTCTTATTAAAAGATATTTAAGTATAGATAACAATTTCACTATGTACAAAGGATTGGTCATTGGAAGAAATATGTCTTTCCTTTCCAAGGGTATAACGATTTAGAATAATATTAGTTTTCAAAATATTCACCACGTAAATAAAACACGAGTGACAAAACGTACGGCGAAACCAGCCAGTTAGGTTCGTTGAGTCGAGTATCGCTGGAAAACCAAACTACAATACTACCTACTAATATGTACAAATGGTACCTTACTACATGCAAACAAACACAGGGCTCTATACTGTATATACATGTAACAGTGATAACAGGAGTAGCAAACCTCACAAACCGTTGGTCTATGTATCTTTGAAAAATGTGTGAAATGAAGTATATAAAAGCAAAAGGTCACATATAAGCTGTCTCCGTTTTCTAAACATTTAACATTACTAATACATCATAACAAACATAGGAAACTCGAATCACCTAATGTTAAAAGCTAGATGTAGGCGATACGGTGGGGTCATCGCCCCTTCGAAAATTGCTATGGTATTTCTTATTGTACAGCTTATACCTAAACAGGAAGAGCAGGATTATGTAATTACATGAAAATAGAAAGTTTTCAACTAATTAAGTACAAATACCATTCGAAGTTAAAAAAATAACTGATGATCACATGTAGATTAAGTGGTTGTGACAGATTTAGAGACGCTCAGTATGTACACTCGACACAAGTTATAATGGAACACTAAACAAATGGTTTGAGCATAGTCCCCGCCCCTGGGCGTCCTACTGAGATCGGTGAGCCATCAGTCTTATCGGCCCACAGGTAATCACATCGGGACGACATATCCACTGTCATCGCTTAAAAACTACTGTAAAAAGTACGGCAACGATCTAAATAGAAATTACACTCGTCCAAATATAGGCTTTTATTTTATTTTCCCATTTTATACAAAATACTTATTCAACCACGCGAATACATATCAATGCCAACATGTTGATACTAAAAGTGCTTATATACAAATGCACGTGCACAAATGTCGACAGTTGAACGATAAATAATGCGTGTTTCACTAAAAACATTCATCCCTATCAACCTCGATACAAAACTGGTTTCATTCATTCTTTCCGACATCACATATCACCTCAAGAAAGACACGGAGTGAGTAAGTCTTGAATAGTAGATAGGCCTACTTATTTCTTGGAATAGAAAGGAAACACAAAGAATTAATTTGTACGTGGGTCTAAAGATGATTGCATTGACAGTGGTATTATCCTATGGCGGGTACGTAACCGAGGTTTTTACGCTGCAGGAAAAGGTGAATCTCAGTAAACCTAGGTCTGTCACTTTCTTGCCGCTTCCAACACTCCCCCATGAGATCATAGATCTCTCGAGGACACGACTGCGGCCTCGGCACCACTCGCTGCTGACCATCTCCTTGGTACCAGTGACTACAGTTCTCCACTACTTGCTCGTTGGTCAATTCCGCGAACGGTCGCTGCCCACACATCATCAGAATCTCCCACAACGTCACTGCGAAGGACCAAACGTCGCTCTTCGGTGTGTGCTTGCCCTGAAAACAACATGTCATTATCATTATTTTGCAGTCAGACATAATTCAACTATAAACAATCTACAATACAAATACATTGTCTAACATTGAGTTCAGTGGTACGATTTATTAACTTCTTTAAACTAGTATCGATCCATTTAACATGTTGTCTAGTTATTATTACACAAGACAACATGTTTGTGGGCAATAACTAATACCCAACCCTACAACTACATGAAGATTGTCTATGTCTCATATTCATGTAGTTGTACAAAATATTGATGATTTAATGACACTTATCTTATCTATATTTTAAATCTTATATCCCATAGTTACAACAGTATATTATCTCATATTCACTCCACAATCCTGTACATCACGTGTTTATATTAGTTTTGTAACACTTTCTGATGGTTCCAATGATTGAATGTTAAAAAAAGCTTTATTTATTTCTGTATTCTTTAAGACGCCAATCGTCAAGCTATGGGCGAATAAGGATTTAGATTGAGTGTAGATGAACGAGTGTAGTCATTGTTACTATCTGATTTCGACTTATCTCAAAAAGTACTATTTATTAATAGCCCAATAGCCAGGGTAACTATGGGACCTACAGCTTTACGTGGAATCCGAACCACGTAGTGTTGGTCTGATTTTCAGCTTAGTGACAAGTCTGACACTCAGTTCTCTTTCATACACAACATCTGAACCTTTTATTTTTGTGTAGTAGCTGCCATAGCTAGGAGATCACAAATTTTTGACAGTCCTGCTACCAAATTTGTTGCTCGTTTAGAACTACCCAGGGGTTACGACCAGCTTTAAATATTTGCTGTGGACGCGAACAACATCATCCCCCCCTCAAATATTTAAGTGATTGATGTCCAACTTAATAGAGCCATGAAAGCTATCAGTGGTACTCTCTTGGCAATTCCAATTCCTTGGCACCCGGTACTGTGCAATGTAACTCCTCCAGAGAAAAGACGTCAGGAGGCACTACTTAAAGAATTCAATAAGATCTTGAATGCTCCGCACCTCCCCATTGCTCAGGATCTCCCTCTTCAAAACAGTCGCTTAAAATCTCAAAACCCACCTCTACGTACTGCTTCCCAGTTGAGCAGTTCAAATGTTTCACCCAATACTAGCTGGGCCTTAGCGTTCCTTATTAACGCTCCATCAATATCTGTAGGTGGAAAGTACCTCCCTCGTAGGGAATGGACATTGTTGAATCGGTTTCGACCTGGTGTGGGTAGATGTAACTACTGGAAGTATAAATGGGAATTTACCCTAGACCAGTCATAAGATTACGGGGAGTCTATCCAAACAATAGATATAGAGTGCCCTCTACGTTATGTCACGGAGGGATTGGCTAGTATAAACAGAACAAGTGAGGCAGGTCGTAAATGGCTCGATGGATTGGATTTAGCTTTGTGACAGGAAATCGATTTAATTTGTTATTATATTTCATAACAATGTATGGCTTCCTTGCGTATTACTTTTGGATCTTAATCCAAATATATATCACAGCTTATAATAAGGTTAACGTACCTTTGTCGACTTCAGCTACAAAATACTTTATTGGACTACCGGTTTCAGAGCAAGAACTCCATGGTCACATCCATTGTACGTTGTCAAAACAGCCACATTAAAAACATTATGTTGATGTACACATTAACAACGTACAATGGATGTCACCATGGAGTTCTTGCTCTGAAACCGGTAGTCCAACTAAATATTTTGTAGCTGAAGACGACAAAGGTACGTTATTATTTGTTATATATATATCAGCTCAGAAGTCTTTAACAATGAATAAATCACAGCTTAAAAAAAGGTATATTACTAAATGGTAGCTGACAAAAACCCATACGATATATATCTAAACCTTGACTATAATCCAACATGGACACCCCAGACTTCTCTTGTAGTGCCTACGTCGATGGCAACTATTGAGTGGACGCCGTCTATTAAAATTTATATTGTGCAGATCCTTACATCAGACAAAAGTATATGCGTACGCACTAATGCTTCATCTGAAATACGTAGTGAACCATAACCCCTCCCCCCCACACACACACACACACACAAATACTTATATAAGTATAGTGTTTGACAGGCAGATGCCCAAAGTATAGGTAGACAGATGCAGGCCTAAACTGTTGTTAAAACAGTCCTTGAGTCGAGTCGAACATAAGAGGCAATCCACCCACATTCCTGAGAACGTTACTAAGCTTCCCTTAAACTCCTAAAATAGATCGGTCCAATACAAATGGTATAAATAAAACAGTTGATGGCAAATAATTAGGTTATGGTACATTTGTATTACTAAATGAAGACCGTAACACGAAACTTGAATCACAACTGTATGACGCGCCGTTGAGTAGATGTTACCGTTGGCAAGTAGCGAGAATACTGAGCTGTATCTAAGAATTCAAGGGGAGCTTGGTAAAAATGCAAGACTACCAGAGAATCTACAGTGGTAATGACCCACCCACCCACCCATACTCGCATGGTGGTGATGACCCACACATCCACCAATACACGTAGAGTGGTGATGTACCAATACCACCGTGTATGGGTGGGTGGTGGGTAAATACTCCTGAAAGTGTGTGGACGGCTGTATCAATACCATCCATACGGTACGTACGTGTATGGGTAGGTGAATCTCTAGAAAAACCCCAGCCTTAACACAAGTCTGCATATACATAACATTGCTCCTAATGAGTCTCTTACCAACCATACCGCCCATGACTAACGGTCAATACCACTGTACGTGTATGGGTGGGGGGTTGGTCAATACCACTGTAAAGTATGGGTGAGCGGGTGGGTCCATAGCACTTTTTAGCTTACATATCAGTGTTATAAACTTATTAGTATATTAGGAG
The DNA here is from genome assembly GCA_035578905.1 of Stictocephala bisonia. Taxonomy (NCBI): domain Eukaryota; kingdom Metazoa; phylum Arthropoda; class Insecta; order Hemiptera; family Membracidae; genus Stictocephala; species Stictocephala bisonia. The sequence continues at coordinate 184,777 of JAQJVL010000891.1, forward strand.
AGATAGGAGATCAGAAAACGTACCTAAGAAGACAAGTCAACTTACACCAGAGTAGTAGTCAACAAATACAGTAACAATTGCTGTCATTTATTGTGTATTTCTTGTTTACATTACTTTACATACATTCTGTAAATTAAATAACTTTACCCTAATTGCTGTGATTTAAAGGGGTGAGCCAAAAGCCTGTGTGTCCAGTTGAGAAGTATGAATTTGCCTAAGGAGTCAGGAGTTTGAGTCTGATAATAGTTAGCACAGTTTTAAATCCTGGCCCTTTATTGCACCAATATTCACCTGTTGCTGTCCAGGTTATCCATATAACTCTGTCATAAGGCCCTTGGTTAGACTTTTGTCTATGGGGAATGATCAGAGTAAAGCTTGGAATGCTATCGGCATCTCCATTAAAAAATAATTTAAAAAAAATAAAGTTACAAACGGTAGCTACCACTCTCTTGTTTTTAACTCCTTCCTAGTTCTTATTGGCCTCCCAAAAATGTTTATTGTAATGGCACAAGTGAGTTCTTTTTCATCATATTAAACTCGATACAAAGCATGTTTCTCAATATTTTCATGTTCCATTTTAATACATTATCGTCCATAGAAAATATCTATATGATAAATATATATTAGAAACATTTCTGTATTGCAGATACGGCTTCTTCGATTAACATTTTTGACACCTTACGCTCACTCTTTTAAATTATGTTTAGTAATTTTCTTCTTATCAAATCTGAGTGGGCGAAAGCAGTGGAGTTGTCATATCTTGCTGTCTACGCATACAAAGTGCATGAGTAATTATTGTCATTGGGACTTTAAATGTTAATACTACTAGAGGGATAAGGAATGTGTTGCGATAAATTTAGGCTCATAAACTCTTTAGTAGTGGGCCACACAACCTGAAGGGAACAGACTGAGGCATAGCTTAAAAAAATAATAAACTAAGCTTAATTAACTTTTTTTACTGTATTCAGGAAAGAAGTGTGGGATTTTATCAGGAAAGAATTGTGGAGTTTTATCATTTAAACAAGGCTGTTACATGAAGAAGAAGCAACACCAAAGCAACTTAATAGTTCAATTTTATTACCAATTTTTTAAAATTAGTAGGGTTACTTTAAAGGCAGTCATAAGTAACCCAATGGTAGCCAAAACTTAAGGAGCATGTAAAAATGTAATATAATATATAATAGGCCTACAGAATCCCTAGAAAGCATTGTTTTCACTTTTTAGTTATATCACACAGATACCACTTTTATTCCTAGTATTTTGATACATTATGCTTAATGCCATATTATGAGTGTATTGTACAAAGTACCTGCTTGCAATGATACATATAACTGTCGCACCACAACTCCCTTAAACTCGTAATTTAACTACTCATAGAGCCAAACATGAAATAGTCGTTTTCATTACTTTAATTGTAATTTTCCACATTGTTGTTTTTTATGTGTGTTTATAAAATAGAAAAATATGGAATTTTTAATTAGCAGCCTAACAATATCGTGAGATTCAGTAGTTATCGGTTATAACTATAGAAGAGACAATTAATTAAAAATTGTTTCGACGGCTATTGGAGGAATATACACTTGATAAATCCCTTTCCATCAACCCCCTAATTCCTGTATTCCTCCAAAGTTCCATCAATATCATACGAGTATTTTAGCGATTCTTGTTTCTTATACCAATATTATTTCACTACTGTACAGATCTACACTTTTTACCTCAGTAGCTGAGTGGTTGTATTTGTTGGTATAATTGTATACATAAAGGGTCTTACATGCGTTAATTCATTAATTATTATAATAAAGCTTCGGTACAGAATGTATAGTACTACAGTCCGAATAAAATAACTCAGGTACTGGCAGAACGGCCTCGCGCCATTGGTCTGAAATGACAAAACTCTGAGCTTTAATTTGCTGTCAAACTTAAAATAAGTAAGCAATAATTTTAAAACTAAATGTATAGTGTACACCATTTTATATTCTTTAAGAAAAAAATATGCTGGAGATTTTTCTAGAGCTAATTTGCTTTTTAAAGTGATATTTGTATTTAAAAACACGTTTTTATGAGTGAAATTACGCGTGAGTCGTCTTTAACCTGTCACTGTTGCGATAATAATAATAATAAAACAATGTCTTGTACATGGATGACAGCTTGATTCATTGTGATTAGTTTGGTATAAGTCTCATTTAATAATTCAAACAGGTTAGTGAGAAATTAATTTTTTTGTAAACCTTTGCAAACTCGGTAATGACAAACGCTAGACAAAATCTGCTTAAACCTAAATTAATTGTGTTATTTAAGTGACACTAAAATCTTACTCTCGTATTAAATAGAATTTTCTTGAACTAGGAAAAAAGATTCAGGAGTTTTCAAAACTAGATTGTCAACAAGGCGGCGGTGATACCACACGCACAATGTACAGTCACTGGCTCAGCTCTGGCCTCTTCCATTGCAAACAAATCTTGTCAATTAGCAATAGAACATTACCTAAAATTTGAAAGAGCCTAAATATTAGAATTGCAATAAACACTGATAATTATACATACACTGAATCCTATAGCATTATTGTCACATCTAAATAAAAAAAATTGTAATATCGCTAAAACTAAATAACTGTAATCAAAATAAACTAGTGGTTATACTATACTAAGCACTGTTAAATCTATAAAGAACTGAACACGAACACACCACAAAGTCAAAAGTCAACTAACTTACCTTATTTATTACTGGAGAAACATTTCTTATCTGGAAATATTGTCGATCGGAATTTGTTTTACGCTCGGGCTGAATATTCAGTCTACACTTTCCCTTGAGCAGAGTATACCTTACGCGTCCGACACAGCCTCGATGTAAACGAACTATGAGTTTACTTCATCAACTCTTTATTATTTTTCCACATGTTTTATTAGTACCACAGTATTATTTTAGTAATACATTAATAAAACAGTTAATGTTTGCTCAAAGGAATTTTGTCTAGCGTTTATCGTTTCAGAGTTTGCAAGGGTTTACAAAAAAAATTTATTTCTCATTAACCTGTTAAAATTACTAAATGAGACTTATACCAAACTAATCACAATAAATCAAACTGTCATCCATCCACAAGACATTATTTTATTATTATTATTATCGCAACAGTGACAGGTTAAAGACGACTCACGCGCAATTTCACTCATAAAAACGTGTTTTTAAATACAAATATCACTTTTAAAAAGCAAATTAGCTCTAGAAAAATCTTCAGCATAATTTTTCCTTAAAGAATATAAAATGGTGTACACTATACAATTAGTTTGAAAATTATTGCTTACTTATTTTACATTTGACAGCAAGTTAAAGCTCAGAGTTTTGCCATTTCAGACCAGTGGTGCGAGGCCGTTCTACCAGTACCAAAGTTATTTTATTCGAACTATAAAGAAGGACATATATTAATTATACTAGACTTACCAGCAATAAACTTTCCCACGCCATCCAGCGGATTGGTAGTTTGGCCTTCGTATCACTAACGTAGTAGTCACCCTCATATTGGCTGCAGAACATCGCGTGGTCCGACACTTTCAGCTGGTAGTTCTTCCCCACCATGCAGTTTCTAGAAGACATTACACAGACAGTGTTATGATACACACGTTTTAATTATTTAATCTACACCCTCATATTGGCTGCATAACACCTCGTCAGTGACACTTTTAGCTGGTATTTCTTCCCCACCAAACAGTTTCTAGAAGACAATACACAGACAGTGTTATGATACAAACGTTTTAATTATTTAATCTACACCCTCATATTGGCTGCATAACACCTCGCCACTGATACTTTCATGTAATAGTTCTTCCCCACCACACAGTTTCTAGAAGACAATACAAAGATAGTGTTATGACACAAACCTTTTAATTGTTTAATCTACACACTCATATTGGATGCAGAACACTTCGTCAATGACACTTTCAGGTGGTAGTTCTTCCCCAACACAAAGTTTCTAGATGGCTGGCAATACACAAACATTGTTAGGATATAATTTTTGTCATTGTTAAATATTAACTCTTATATTGGCTGTTCATCTAACACGGAGCTAGTAATTCTTTCCAACCTTATAATTTTTTATAAACAACAATACAAATGAATAATATTACAATAGATAAATACTATCTTGTTAAATGTCTCTTCTACACCCCCTGTAGTGATATTAATGTTCATTATTTATTTTTAAAAAAACATGCTAAAGTAACACGATAATGTCTAAAATAGTATTAATAAATTCCAAATTATGACTAGATTTCTACAGATTTAACGACATAAAAGTGTTCCGATGATAGGTATGCAATGGTCATATAACTACACTAGTTAAACTTCCCCTCGCACTAATTTATTACTGTAATTGTATTTTATATAGATAAGTAATAAAGTTAAAATAAATAAATATTATAAGCAAATAGTTAGTTTTCTAGTAGTAAAGTATTTTTATATCATACTTATTAGTAAAAATGTGTTACCTAATGTGTATGAAATCATTGACTTTTGCTATAGTAAAAATTACAATAAATTAGTTTTTTAACTTGGTAAAATAAAATAGTATTAGCTACGTGTTACTGAAAATAAATTTGATGTCCAAAAAACAAGGAACGATATTCCAAACTTACATCAATCACGTCCCGTGAAATAAACTCAAGAGCATACAACTATGTGCAACATAATAACTAAAAATTACTTTAAAACCATGCACCTGGCAACCTTAATAAGTGAGTTTGACAGTAAATGTCTTGGTAGGATTAAATAAATCGAACCACTTTCAAGTACTGAACACTCGGATACTTTTCACAATGTCTCTACATTTCACGTTATGTAGGCTTGTTGGCATATCCAGCAAGGTTACTAATGCGTGTTATTTCATTTTTTTTGTTTAAAAGAAAATCCTTCATGTTCTGTTGGCACCTAACACTAGTCATAGTAGACAAACATAGAAGAATTATAAAACAATCAATGATAACTTACCTAGCAGCAAGGTCTCTGTGCACTACCTCTAGCGACTCCAGGTACTTCATGCCTGAAGCGACTTGTGTCGCCAAGTAGATTAGACACCCATAGCTTCAACACAAGAGATATATATATTAGTAAATGAATAACTATTTACTCTACTTATAAACCAGTGCCTACGTTATAAACCCAGTTACAAGTTTATTATATGTCATTCATGCAAACAAGATTGGCAATTAAAACTACAAAAAATTATGATGTAACAAGTTAGTTAAAACATACATAAAATGAAATGTTATACTGAAATAATAGTAAAATACATAGATAAGGAGAGTTTAGATGATATTTATACAACAACAAAACTTATCATCAACTATAATTTATAATTACTGATCTTTCAATAAGGACAATTATATTACAAACCACAACATTTAAAGAGTTTAATAGTGCATGTTTCACATATGCATTATGCAGCTTTATTATCTCACAATGTTTTTGTTTTAAATTTATTTATCTTCGTTTATTTGATGTATTTTTGTTAACTTAAGTCCTTTAAAAAAATTACCATTTTTTTAAAGTTTTAATGAAATATTTAAAAGTTTTATTACTGTATGTTTTTTTTATTGAAAGAATTTAAAATTTATCCTATATTTCAACACGGTAAAGGATATTCATTCAAAGGATAAGTATATGAGCCTTCGTACCTAATGAAGTGGCCTTTTGTCTATAAGTCAAGTGCTATTCTATGGTGGCCATAGGTATACCTAACGCCTAATTTACCTAAATAAGTTGAGTACCTGACAGTCGGGTTATCTTCATGGGCTCCAGCCCCAGCTTGGAGTTGCAAGAACGTCGGTAGGTCCCCGAACTCGCAGTGTTCTTGAAGAACGCATAATGGCTCTTCCTGACTACATAAGCCTACAACTTTCACAAGATTTGGGTCCCGTAGACTTGCCAACCAGCTTGTTTCTCTTAGAAACTCCTTCCTGAAATATAGTAAATTGGTTTGTTAGTTAAAATATAAATGCATCATTCTCTTATACTTACATCATCCTTTCTATTCCAGTGGCATTATAGCTCGAGATACAAATCATGGTAAACGACTGTTGTACATAATATACAAAAAAATAAACTCAACTCAGTAAATTATTTTGGATATTAATGATTGAAGATAAATTCATTACTATTTGCACATGATTAAGCATTAAAGTTTTAAAATAAAATTGAAAGAAAGGGTTGATTTTTCGAAAAAAAATACCAGCTTCATAAATTTATACCAGCTCTAAAAAACAACTACTCCATACATTTTATCGTAAAAAAATTATGATTTATGAATATGTACTCTAAGGGTAAATAAACTTAATTATAAATAAGTGTTTCACTGCAATACATATTTCAATAAGACAGACAATCAAAGGCATATAAATAAATGTATTCCTCTCCAGAAGTAATACTTTCAATACAGCTTTAATAAAAAAGTTCCGTTTGTTGTACTACAAAACATTATTTAATCTATATTTATACGACTAAACACAAATATGACTACTGAGGCCCCCTAACCCACCCTCCAAGAAAGAAAATACTATAAATGGTCTTGGGTTAGAGGGTAGACTTTTACCTGCTTAGTATCAAGCCACTCTCTTCGATTTTATTGTCATACTAATCGTTGCATACAATTACGATGCATACAAAAAGAGTACGGTTTAGTCTTAGCTATATCTGATGTTATTTAGTCTACACTCACCTTATTATTAATATTAAAAAAGTATTTTGAATTAGATATATCTATTTGAGAACAAAAAGGTGTCATACTACTGAAGAAAAAATCCGGCCGTGTAGAGAAAAACATTAGGAAATTAATTACTTTTCAAGCCTATAAGGTCAAATTTCAATCAAATTAATTAATTAATATGAAGAATGTTGTTTATTATGGCCACTAACGATGTGTTTGTACTTCTAGTGATCTGAATAATTATTGATCATAGTTTTATGACGCTCATTTATCTTTTTCTAACTAAATAGTTGCCTTAAATTTTAATGTGTGTAATGTCTGTTTGAACTATTTTGAGTGTACATTAGACATGCTAAAATTTGAATTAAGTGAGGAAATTATATGGATATTTAATTTCTAGTTACATTACTATAGAAAGATAAACAAGAATACCAGATAGTATAAAAACATTACTTTATCTAATTACCGTACAATTCACATATAAATGTGTTTTGTAACCTCTATAATAAAAATGTATAACAAAATATATATAATTATATAAAACAGTGGTTTTTTTTACTTTGTTGAGTCACTGCAACCTCTCCATAGAGATTTGACCAGGATTTGCTTCTTGTGATATGACGAAACACCATTGTACTCAGGCACACCATCAGTTTCACAAAGGTGAATCTAAAAAAAAAAAAAACAAAAAAACAGTAACTGCTAGTTACATGTGTGTTTTTGAATGAAAAAAGATATACATAGTTTGTGTAACTAACAGAAATTTTTATGTTTATAAAAGTAGACAGTTCATTAGAAATAATCAGTACAGGACTTCATTGCTCAAAATATATTTTTGGTTTTAAACATTGCAGGAGTGTAGTAGTTTATTTATTTTATTAGTTTTAAGCAACGTAGGAGATCCTGAGTAATGGGAACGGTGGGGTATTCAAGATCTTATTGAATTCTTTAAGTAGTGCCCCCTGACGTGTTATTTCTGGAGGAGCCAGCATGGGAGCTGGAAGTGAAGTTGCCATGAGAATGCCACTAATAGAAGAACGGTCACTTAAAATCTCGAAACCTACCTCTACGCACTGCTTTTCAGGTGAGCAGATCAAATTGCTCACCCAATACTAGCTGGGCCATATCGTGGTACAGTTTTGATGGATGAAATAAGTACTTTATTAACAACCCGTCAATACCTGTACATGGGATGAACCTCCCTCGTAGGACGTGGCCAAAGTTGAATTGGTTCTGAACTGGAGTGGCAGATGTAACTACTGGAAATAAGTCATGTGATTGTGGGGAGTCTATCCAAACAATGGATCACATAGTTACAGAGTGTCCCCTGCTTTACGGAGGGATTAGCTAACATAAGTAGAATCAGTGCCTGCCACACTGATTCTATTTAAATGGCTTCTTGGGATTTAGCTTTGTGACAGGAGATGACTTTTTAATAATTATTAATATCAAATGACTTTTGGAGTTTTTTCCAAGTTTAAAACACAGCTTTCATATAATTTTAAATTAATAAATGGTAGCTGAAAAAAACATACGCTGTATATATTTGATTCCTTACTTATACCATTGATTTTATACACATATAATCAATGCTTATACATAAATTTAAACACTGGTATTCTTTATTTAATATCAATACTTCTGCCAGAAATTTAGCAAAGTTTTCCACAACAGCAATGCGTTCTATACTAGCGTTCTAATCCTACAGATAAAACACCTGATACATTTCAATAGCATTAGATAAACAATATCACTCTATATTTTTAAAACCAATGATTGTAAACTTAGTAAAATAGTTATTAATAGATAACAATTATTAACTGAAAGTAATTAATTGTTGTCAAACATAAAATCACGATCAACAACCTACATTACGGAGCAGAAGTGTGTGACGTCTTATAATTACTTCTTTGATAGTCTTGTTCTACAAGAAGTTTTATCTTGATATTAAATTATGAAGGTTGATTAAGGTACCAGAGAGAATATATTAATGAAATTTATTACCATGCCAAAAAGGCCCTCCCCAAGTTTCTCGATGACGCGGAGGCGATGTCTAGAGACCTCCACGATCGACCCACCCTCTTCCGGAGTTCCCTCGGGTAGTTTTAATGGCGTAAACTTTCCAGGAGTCAAATGTTGTTCTTTTCGCTCCGTCTGAAAACGGAAAACGTGATCTATGTTATTTAAATTAGTAAACATAAAAAAAAGAATGTGTAGTCACTATACTCATACTCAATACTAAACAGGTATACAAGAAACGTAAATATAATTGAAAACTATAATAAAATAGCACTTATTAAATGGCTAACTTTAATTATTATTGCTTTATTGTTTAATAATTAACTAAAATACAAAATGTGCTGATTGTAATAATATGTTTGTTTTTATAAATTAGGTATAATAATTCTAAACACGCTTTTTGGGCATATCAAACTATTGAAAGCCCATCATTGTACTAAAACTACAGTTGAATCCAAAACGTTCATTTTTCCTTGTTCGTAAGTAGTTTTATCGCATTGGATTGTTTTATATTGGTAAAATTGTTGTAAATTTATAATGCTTTAATTGCTTTAAAAACAAAACAACATTTCGATATTTATAATCGTATTCAGGTGTTAAATAATGCTTTATCCTACATAATTAGTTATTTTCTCAACCAACCCATAGTACTCTAAGATAATCCCATGCTTATAGATTACGGTTTTTTGTTAAGAAGACATGTGATTGTTTCTTAAAATACTTGAATCGTTGGAAAGCTCCAACAATTTTACCAATTACTGTTATTATTGTTGTGGTTGTGCTTTAAGTTTGTAAAGTTTGAACAAACGCTTATATACTTAGCAATGCATCTATATATTTTAAGAAAAGGTGGGTGGTGATCAAATTATTGTTTTTAAACTTTCTTGAACATACCGTAAAAGTTATTGTTATCAATTAATAAAGCTTCTCAGTGCTTTGAAAATATATGATTATAATTCAAATTACCTTGATAATGTCAGTGGCAGCATAGTAGTTCTCCAGGGGCTGAGCGCTATTGAGTGACAGGGACTTGGAGAGGGTGGTGGCACTGAAGTTTGTAGTAAGCTCATAGGGTGGTGGCCGTGAAGATGGTGGAGGAGGTGGTGTCAGATTGTACAAAGATGGAGAAGAGAACTTCACTTCATCTTGGAAACTGTTGACACTGGTGAAGTCTAGCGAACGACAAAGACCTGTTCGTATTACCATCTCATGTGATAAATATAATTTGTTGTCATTAAAGAAATTTACTAAGAATTGAATTTAAGAATCATACATTTTTACTCGTATTTAAAACTGCACATAATTTTTACCAAAAAAAGTCTTCCTTTTAACAAATATGCGAGTAAAATTTAGCAATAAATATAAAAAAAACATAAAACAATAAGATGAAAATTCTAGTGACAGTTCATATTTAAATATACTCAAAGTGTTCTTACGTAATTTCAATAACCATTGAGGGTATTTTCTAATTTATTAATGAAAATATGCGGAATTATATTTAAAACTCTCATATTTTACTGTGTCGAAAAAAAATATATTTAAGTTTATTTCATATTTTGATTTAGTCAAAATATAACAATTGCTTCATACTATGTAACAGTTTATTCAATATCCTATGTCACCAACAGTTTTACCTAGGCTGCTGTTTTTACAAAACATTAATGTATTATCTTTAGTTCATATTAACTATTACATGTAAACATATTACTTAAGGTCACGATTAGAGTGTCAAGTGTCATGAATGGTTTGAGTTGTCCTTACCAGTGTACTCCCCACTCTTGCTGGAGGATATGGCTTCCTTATTGAGCAAACAGCCGTACTCTGGCTTGGTGGATGGCAGGAGCTTGTACGGCTCATGGTACACGGACGAGTTCTCGCTGTCTTCCGACTCCTCTCCTACTGCCATGTGACCATAAATGTTGTTCCCCTTGACACCAGCCTTTCCCTTGGCTTTCCCACGGGTCCTTGAGAGGCCGTTGTTTATGATTGGTGTAGACATATTCATCTTGAGGTCTTTCATGTTGATGGTGACCCCGGGCTTTGTGGTGGCCGACACCAGAGCTGTGTGCTTGTGTAGTAAGGCCACCTTCTTGCGTCCCCGTCGAACCACTAGCAACACTGTACATCCCAGCAGTAGAACAATCATCGCCAATACCCCAGTCATCAAGCCAATGTACGCCTGCGTTCTGCTCGTCGGACTTGTAGCTGTGGAGTACAGACCAAGATTTATGACGTACATATTGATATGTCTTTATTTTTATGGTACACAATGTTCATATGCATGTAATATAAATGAACTCGAGTAAGTGCTTAAAAAAACAAGTGTAAAGTTTTTTGAGTAACATGTATGCAGTCAACTACTGTTCATTTGAAATACGAGTCGTAATATACATATTGTTTTAGTGTATAATTTTATTATACTCAAAAAGGCACTTAATAATTTATCAGTTATTAACTATCCAGTACGGCTTTTTATTTATTTGTTAGCCAAAAACTATATTTTCTTGGCCGGAGTCTTGATTTAGTTTTTTCTGCTATTAACTATCTATTTAAGTTTCAGTATGTACAACTGATCACAGTCTCACCGTGATTTCATCTTCAATACGTATAGCACGTTTTAAGAAAATACATTTTTCATGATAAATTTGTCTGGTGAAAGGTATTAAAACATGTCATTAAATTGTTTTGCTTGCTCAGTTCGTAAAAAAGAAAAAACTTCAACGGATGATTTTTTTTACATTCAGTGATGTCAAGTAAGTAAGTTGAGCTCACAAATAAAATAGTTTCGTACATCAAACTGACATATGACTCTTATACTCACAGAGAATACTGACTTCTCTATTTGGTATATCAGCTGACTTTATTCTCCCCATGACTTCATCGGGAACTTTACACTTATCTTCAGAGGACAGGAAAGACATTCAAAACTAATTGTTAATTATGCACGTAGTAGTTAATGTCAGGTAAATATGTAAACAACCACGTACAGGTGTGCTATATGAAGGTTTTGATAATAGTTTTTGTTTTAGTTTATTTACGTAAATAAAGATTTACTTATAATTTTATAAAATATTGTCTTGTTTGTGTATTGAAATTGATTATTTGCGCAATTTCTGCGAATAAAATCCAATCTAGCTCTGTAAAAAGTATAATTACAAATAATGTACATTAGGCCAATGTCACAGGAGCCCAAACTGAAACATACCTGGAGTGACCTCTTTCCTGGCGTGGGTTGTCTCTCCTCCTGTCTGCGGCCGGAGATCCTGCCCACTGTCCTGTTGCTGCAAATAAAACTGTTCGAGGGATTCCTCGGTCACGTTTCCGAGGATGAACGCTGCAAAAAAAGCATGTATTTCTTTAATTATTCATAAAAATATAAAGGGGGAAGGCCCTTTTAAACTTACTTTATACTGTCAAATAATAGGCCTTTTGTGTAAAATATTTTAAAGGTCACTTTGTTAAAAATCGTATGCTGTTTAGCGTAGAAGTTGGTAATTTCATTACCAAAATGTGTGTGAAATATTCTGAAGATTAACGACTTCAATACCGTACAAATATTAGTTTCTGGTGAAACTTAATAACTTCAACATTGAAACGCTTATGAATATATTTATTAATTTAAATCAAACTAAAAGAATATTTCACCATTTTTTTTAAAAAACATTACTCTTTAGAAAAAAAAAATGTTTATCTAGTTTTAGCTGTCATAGAGACCCCTGACACTATAATTATTTAATATAAATCATATTGCATACAGACTACTTACAGATCATGTTATTAATGTATGTATAACATTTGAACATCCCCAAAGTTAATATTATAAATAGTTTATTTATATTAATTTAATACAACGCTTTATAATTGTTCAAATATCAATAATGTAATTTATTTTATTTGTTTATACAAGCTGATTTGTTCAGCCAGTACATCATTTTGCCTACCAGGAATATTGTATCTTTAAGAACATTAGGGTTTCTAAAGGTGCCAGAAATGAAATTGTGGTATCTATTACCATTTAGTTAAATCAATGTATGAATTTAGCTCATCAGCGTACTATAGTTCATACCTATAATATTAACCCTTTAAGTAATTATAAATAGGTAAAAATTAAATATAAATCTCGTAGGTAAAAACAAAAACCCTTTTGTGTTTGTGTGTTTTTAATAAAAGGAAATTAAGTTGACTACAAAAAAAGTGTGGATAGAAATTTAATTACATATTTTAGAATTATATTTATCTTGAATATTTAATACTACCATATATGTTACACAACGTAAAACGCACCCAGCAATATACCAACAAATTTAGTTGACAAACCAAATTATAACAGTTATGAAAACTAAACAAAAATGTATAGAGTTGTGTTAAAATTTGAGCTCAGTAAGAGTAGTTTGACGTATAAAAGTCCGAAGCCGAGACACTGCAGTGCCATAAGCTATACTCTTTATGGAATCTGAAACTTTCCTCTCAACCAAACTTATACAACACTTTCTGACATCACGATCTGCGAGAAGATGTCAAAGAGCAACTCACCCGAGTCGAAGGAAACTTCGCTGAGTAAAATCCATCGAGACGAAAACCTGAGTTGAAGTTTGAGAAAGCGGCCAATTCTGTTGTGCAGGGGAATGGTGATGTTTGCTGTGAGGTCACGGGGACGTTCCACGATGGGGTGGAACTTGACGGGGGTGGCTTGGTAGCGTTCCCCATCTAGGCTGAGATATACCATCGCTTCCGAGAAAACCTAGCATTGTACATTGTGGAATGAGAATACATATAGCATAGTCAGCAATAAAATAAATTAAATAAGATTTCCAATTACTAAACCAGTTTAATCTTAAACCAATGATTAATGTTTTATTTTTAATGCCAGAGTAACATGTTTTATTATGCTAAGTATTTAAACCTATGTTTGTACAACATTCATATGTATATATATATATATATATATATATATTAATATACATAATTTGTTTGTACATGATTGCTTTTAAAGTTCAACAGTTTTATTGAAACTAAAATACGTAAATCCATATTATATACTTTCATTTCAGCTTGTCGTTTTCATATCTTACTTTTCATACCAAATATTTTGTTGAAAAATAAACTTGAGTATAATCATTTTATTTCATCAATTCATTTTATACATAAGTAGATTTCCCATCCAATGTTAAATGTTGAGTCTCAAAGTATCATCTGTTTTTGTGGTCCATTGTGGAGCGCTAGTGTAGTCTCATGTAAATGTAATGCAGTTTAAACCAGCTGTGGTTGCGGGCCACACAAACTAAAAAAATTACTGCCACAAATACTCCTATTGGATGGTTTATCTATTGTATGTTTATATAATCAATGCTATTACTATATAAAGACAAAATAGATTAAATTTCAAAAAAATCATTGATGATGTCACTTCAAATTAGAATTATTCCGCACAATATCTGACATTTAATTTCAGCAACTAATAAGTATTATTTCACAAGTGAGGGAGCTAAATATGACGCACATTGTCGAGAAACATTTATGTAGGCCATGATTTTTAACTCATCAGTGCACTATATTTCATACTCTATATTTCACTATAGTATACAACGTTGGTATCCCTATGTATAATATATACGTCCCCCAAATATTTTTTTAAATATCAACTTTTCTACCTTCAATCATGTTGTAAAGGCAAGTTAACGAAATAAAATCAGTCTTTTAATCCTTATTCTTTTGGCCAACTTTTGTGTAGTCCTACTTAGGTGGAATAGAGATTTAAGTGTTTCTTCTTTATTAACAAGTATTCAATGAATATATTTATTTTCAGAACATCAGTGAGTTGACGTAACACCAACACAAATAAAACTTATTTTTAATTAAGGCAGCTAGCTTTAAAAGGAGCAATTTAGCATGGATTTTTTTCTGTTGTACTTTGAAGTACACTTTTAAATACATCTACCAGCATATAAACTGAGTACTACGTTCAATTCAATTTCAACAAAAAATAACAACAACAAAAGTCTCCTTTTTTTATGGGCACAATGAACGCCTCAGTAGCAGTTTAGATTTATAAACAGTTGTGCACTTATTTACGTCTTTATATAAATAGGGTGGGAAAAAATATGGAAACTCTTTCACATCAACGTTTTTTTCCATAGATAATTCGATAATTTTATTTTTGTAATTAATTAGGTTCCATAAAGTATAATTTTTTATCAAAATAATTTACTTAAACCCGTTAAATAGCAGGTAAATAATAGTGTTCAAATTAGTTACTTTGCCATTCAAATGACCACTAGTCTGGAAAAGATCAATCTTTCGAAGTCTGGTTTGCAGTAATTAATTTATTTTGAATAGACCTTTCATTTGATACCAACTCAACATAGGCTTACGATGAAGATTTTCGGTGAACTCCTCGTGGGTCGTCCCCGTGAAAAGATGAGGTGTCGCTAATGGTGTAAAAAAATATGTTCTTTGTAACCATGATCAGGTATAAGATTTCCCTTTTGCAATTGAAGTCATACAACAGTAATGAAAGAGTTTCTATATTTTTCCACCCTGTATATTTAGTAATTACTATTACATTGTCCACTGCGGATTTATTGTAATAAGGGAAGGAACTGCAAAGGTGCTGACCCTTGTCACCTGCACGGTGATCTGGAGAACTAACTACCTGATACCCGATACTCGACACCCGAGTACACTATTTGGTATACTCTCTGTTTATATTTTCGATACACTGATAAGAATTTTTTATGTATATAAGTTGGAAATTTAGACCTATGTTAACGTGGATAAATGGAAGAGCCAAAATACCTGGCAAACTAATAAATTGTAAAAACATTAAACAAGTTCAGTACGATAACCTGTCCCTAACCATATCAAAAGATATACAATGTCTTAAAATTAGTAAAAACCCTGACGGAAAACTCTAAAAACCCAATTAAAATATGTCATAGTAATTTTGGGCTTTGATAAAAAAACGAAAATTCTAATTGAATGAAGATCAATATATAGAATAGAGGGACATGATTATGATGTAATGTAACAAATTAATAGTTTCACAAATTGATGTAGTACATTTAACAATACTCATGTAAGTTAAGCACTCATGCATCGTGTACTATGTTACATCGTTCTAATCTGGGGAATTTAATTCAAACAAAAATGTTGTACTTTACATCAGTAGTACTAATGGGATGTAACTTTAATAAATGTAGTATCAAAAAACTATTTATTTATATTTTATTTTTCATTCTGAACACTTGAACACAATTTGTTAATAGTACATAACTATCATAGTACGATTATTAAGTCATAGAAAGGTATTTTCCAGGATATTTTTGAGAAACTTAAGTAAACGTATTTTTATACCCACGTTTAACATCACTCATTATACTAATTTAGCCTTTAAATGAATTTAGGAAGATTTTTTAAAAAACATAATATAAAACTAGACAAATAATGTCCATTAACGTAGTTCCACATTAAATAATTACTTAAACAACAGATTGACTTTAACTGTAGCTCGCGAATGAGATCTTACGAGGATAACAGTGATATTGAGATATATACTATTCACATATCCTTGAGGGATAAATCAATACGAGTGAACGATACACTTGCCTGCACGTCCCTGGTGACTACGTGGCTCGTATGCAAATGCATGGCGGAAAACTCTCGGACGCCGTCAAACTCAAATAATATTTCCAGAGGCTCGCTGTCTTGTGAATCGTTCAGCCACCCAACCCAGCGGCTACCTGTCGGAAGAATATTGATGGTTATTACAATGTTCTAATATTAAATTTAGTTACTTACATTTAATTCTTACTAATACTTAATAATTTTATTAGAAAATGATTTTAAATATAGCAAACGTTTTTATTAATATGATCTTCTTCAAAGTTTACTAGGAAATGTTAAGCTCGATGTGAGGATTATATTAAAAATCAACCAACAATCAATTAAATAAATTCCTAAAAATAAAATAATATTAAATAATTATTTAATATTTTCTTCCATACTTTGTTAATATAACTACTAAATAGTTAATTGACTTAATCGCCCACTGCTTCCAAAATTATAAAGACAATATCTGAAAACCACCAACATGAAGTAGAAAAACATTACAAATTGTGTACCGTACTTCACTAAATAATATACACATCGAAATTGACTATACCATATGACTTGAGAACCTTGGTTAGGACCTACCGGAAGTCGGTTCTTCAAGGAAGTCGTCAGGGCCTAGGACTCCATCAACCAACTGCCCTAACCCTCCTCTCATGATGACGCCGTCTAGGTAGCCATCGTAGCTGATGTCTTCGAACTCTGAGTCTCCCTTAGGTGCTGTGTAGCTGACCACACTCTCTGTTAAAATAGTTTACAGTCAAATACCGAACTCGCTGTAAGTGTTTTCTGTGTTATGTAGAGATCATGTCAATAGTGTAATATCACTTACATCATATTGAATATATTTTAAAGCAATTAGTAGCAGCTAACATGACAGCTAAATTCTCAAAGTCTACCTTTTGTCAAAATTCAATCTCTTTCTTACGATACACTCTTACTGATTCTGGTTTATGCATGGACCAAAGTAAGGTGCAATCTATACTTGACTTTTCTACCCATATGAACCGAAAACAGCTTAAATCTTTTCTCGGTTGCATAAATTATTACAATAAATTTATTTAATGTTACTCTGAAACTATTCAGCCTCTACTCTGCCTCATCTCAAAGAAAAACAAATTCATCCGGACAGCAGAAGACAACGCCACCTTCGACAAGATTGTCATTATTTCTCTGCACGAACATACTTCATCACCCTGATATCACCAAGACATTCTATCTACAGACTGATACCAGTGACTACGCCATAGCATGACACCTATTTCAACTGAAGGAAGATGGAAGTAAAGCAGCTATTGTTTTTCTTTCATGTGTGTTGCAGCCTGCCGAACAACGTTTTACTACTACAGATGATGGCAACTTTTTTTTCCATCATCTGTTGTTAACACATTACTTTACTCACAACTATTGTAGAAGACGTACATATTTACGAGCTGAATGATTAGTATACACAAGACGAGTAACCACTTTATAATTTTAGAGACATTAGTATTTGGAGTACATATTATTCTTCTGCTTTTACATTGCAGAGCATAAAATATTTGAAAAGTCCTTATAATTTCAATGTTGTTATTGAGTTAACACAACCAATTACTAACTTTGTTTTTATACTATTTACTCACAATAAACATACTAAGACCATAAAATGTTGCAAAGAAAAAATACTTTCTTTTGAACTTACAAATTTCTTTAATAGCTATAACAATATACCTCTCTCAATTTCAATAATTAATTAATGTTAGCCTTAATAGTCAATAGAGCAAATAAGGTACTACGTATGTTTAATCCGAACTTTATACTGTTGGTTTAACTTTTGGATGATAAACAAAACTGATACTCAGTCCCCCCCCCCTCCCCAGATAATATAAAAACCCAACCTCCACACGACATGGACAATCCATAATGTTCTAATAGTGTCCACCTCGATAGCAACCATTTAGTCAAGGCCTTGCGAGTGATAAAAAAACTATGATATCACCTATAATATTCACAATACTTGGCTCCAAGAAAAACAACTAATTCTAGGCTGTAGTATATTATATGACTGAACGTTGAATAACTACCGATGTAATAAGTGTAACTCAGTAATTTATATTTCCTGAACTATATCGAATGAAAAGCATATAAAAGTATATATTTTCTGAAACAAAGGTAAATAGAAAATACAACAAATTTTTTTCATTTTTATTTTTGGTAGAAAACAGCCTATATCCCCAAACATTGTTAGAAAATAAAAACAGTCGTAGTCATGTATGCTCTAATGTAGATTTAATTGATATTTATTTCATGTATATTTATGAATTTAAGTAACTTACAATTAGTATATTACTTACTGAGCTTTAGGCTAAAGAGGCATATTGGATATGCGTAAAAATAAATTGAAATTGCAAAATATAACAACTCATAACAATAAATATTGCTATCACGAAAATTTTAAATATATCATCTACTGTTATAAATAACAAATAGAAATATTTTGGATTAGGCTCGCAAATCAATCTTTAATTGATACATAGACACCTTTCCATATGGTTTTCATTAAATGTGTGATTTGTTTGGAGTTATTTGTGTTTATATCTGCCAGTGTTAGGGTTATAAATAGTATCTAAACATAAAAATCGTTAATTTTTAATGAACAAATTAATATTAATTTGTGTCAAACTGACTTTTCAATGACTGCTCATTTTGTTAATCATTCTATAATTTAATGGTGTTCTAATGGTTATCGTTATAAATATTCTGGATATTTTTACACTATCAATATAAAAATATCAATTTTAAATAAATAATAAGATACTTACGCTCCCAAGGACAGCCGTACAACTCCACCCTCATGCAGACCGTGCGGGGGTGTTCACTGTAAGGTATGAACCTCACCCTACTGGCCACAAACGGAAGCTCCAGCTCTTGCTTCACAACCAAGTATGTATTGCTGTTACCAGCCATTATCTAAAAGGAAGGGGGAAAATATATAACTCTTAATAACTTTATAATTTCTCTTTTATCTTTTAATAGTTGTTGCGAAGCATAACAATTTTGAAATTATGGAATGTAACAATAGTTAGCTTATAGCAAGCGTAAATGATATTTATTGTGACTGATAAAACAAATATAAATTGACTTCTTCTAAATAATATTTGATCAAAGAGTAATAAACATACACTAACTACTGTAAGGCCGTACATATTGAGTTGTTTTTACAATTTTAGCAAATTATGCCATTTAAACATCGAATAAAATGTTAATTGAATATAACTACCTATATTACATTTCACTTATTAGTGAAGATAACTATTACAGAGCTTAGTACTAATAATAACGGCTTTCTTGAAAAACGTATGGTACAAAGAGCAAACATAGACCTAGAATTTCCTGCATACAACCAAACCGTGTCTGAGGTTAGACACTTATGGGAAATGACATTTGTGTTTGATATTTCTTCATTAGCAGAGCCACCATGACTACTTCACCCATATTTTACGGCATAATTATATTATTATTAACTCAATTATAAAATATCTGGAGCTAAAATGTTGCGTTCCATTAATAGACATTTTTAATTTACTATAGTTCTATATATTATTAAAACTAGTGTAAAAAAGACACTATAGTAAATAATTGGCGAGTGAATTCATAATTAATGTAATAGCTTATATATTTTTATACATAATATGTTATATAGAGGCAAAGTATAGATCCTTCTTTGGTGTTGAGAAGATCACTTTACAAGGGAGGACGGATGGGCTATTGTTGTTGACAGGCTATGGATTGTTCCTGACAGAGGATGAGTGAATCAAAGTGTAGATACTTCTTGGGGGTTAAGGTTGTATACAAGGGAGAATGGATGGGCTATCTATACCTGAGACAGGATGTGTGAGCCATGAGTGTTATGGGAGGTGTTCGATGGGCTATCTGTACCTGAGACAGGATGTGTGAGCCATGAGTGTTATGGGAGGTGTTCGATGGGCTATCTATACCTGAGAAAGGATATGTGAGCCATGAGTGTTATGGGAGGTGTTAGATGGGCTATCTGTACCTGAGACAGGATATGTGAGCCATGAGTGTTATGGGAGGTGTTCGATGGGCTATCTGTACCTGAGAAAGGATATGTGAGCCATGAGTGTTATGGGAGGTGTTCGATGGGCTATCTGTACCTGAGACAGGATGTGTGAGCCATGAGTGTTATGGGAAGTGTTCGATGGGCTATCTATACCTGAGAAAGGATATGTGAGTCAAAGTTTAGATCCTTCTTGGGAGCTGAGAAGGTCATAAATGCTGTATACAAGGGAGGGTGGATGGGCTATCTGTATCTGAGAGAGGATGAGTAAGCCAAAGTGTAGATCTTTCTTGGGGGTTAAGGTTAAAACAAAAAAATGTCATAAATGTTGTATACAAGGTAGAATGCATGAGCTATATGTACCTGAGACAGGCTGTGTGAGCCATGAGTGTTATGGGAGGTGTTCGATGGGCTATCTATACCTGAGACAGGATGTGTGAGCCATGAGTGTTATGGGAGGTGTTCGATGGGCTATCTATACCTGAGACAGGATGTGTGAGCCATGAGTGTTATGGGAGGTGTTCGATGGGCTATCTATACCTGAGACAGGATGTGTGAGCCATGAGTGTTTTGGGAGGTGTTCGATGGGCTATCTGCACCTGAGACAGCATGTTTAAGCTATGAGTGTTCTGGGAGGTGTTAGATGGGCTATCTGCACCTGAGACAGGATGTGTGAGCCATGAGTGTTCTGGGAGGTGTTCGATAGGCTATCTGTACCTGAGACAGGATATGTGAGCCATGAGTGTTTTGGGAGGTGTTAGATGAGCTATCTGCACCTGACACAGGATGTGTGAGCTATGAGTGTTCTAGGAGGTGTTAGATGGGCTATCTGTACCTGAGACAGGATGTGTGAGCCATGAGTGTTTTGGGAGGTGTTAGATGGGCTATCTGCACCTGACACAGGATGTGCGAGCCATGAGTGTTCTAGGAGGTGTTAGATGGGCTATCTGTACCTGAGACAGGATGTGTGAGCCATGAGTGTTCTGGGAGGTGTTCGATGGGCTATCTGTACCTGAGACAGGATGTGTGAGCCATGAGTGTTCTGGGAGGTGTTAGATGGGCTATCTGTAGCTGAGACAGGATGTGTGAGCCATGAGTGTTTTGGGAGGTGTTAGATGGGCTATCTGTACCTGACACGGATGTGTGAGCTATGAGTGTTCTAGGACGTGTTAGATGGGCAATCTGTACCTGAGACAGGATGTGTTAGCCATGAGTGTTCTGGGAGGTGTTCGATGGGCTATCTGTACCTGAGACAGGATGTGTGAGCCATGAGTGTTTTGGGAGGTGTTAGATGGGCTATCTGCACCTGACACAAGATGTGTGAGCTATGAGTGTTCTAGGAGGTGTTATATGTTCCATATACAATTTTACTAGTTCAGACGAAAATATGATAAAACCACGATAAACTAACAACTATTAGCAATAACAGTTTCCTAATGTCAGTTTGTAATGATTGTGAAGTTATCTTTGTACTACATTAGGTATTTAATACTAAAATTCAAGTTATATAATTGTATACAGCTGATATAACTTACCTTCTCGCCTCTTGTATTCTTGTAGATCACCCACTGGCCTAAGGCGTCTCTCCAGTACTCCACCAGGTAGGCCTCGGCGTACTCCTGACCTTGGCCGTTCCCGAACCTCCCTTGCGTCTCCGTCCAAGTCACAAGATGGTTCTTCATCAGATCTACCTCCAAGAACTCCCGTACCTCACTGCTGATTTGTGCCTTGGGACACCACGCACCACCGTTCAGCTCCTGGCGTATTCTACAAATCAAAAGATTTTAGAAATTCAACTCATATCAATGTTGCATATTTTGTTGCGTAAGAATTATGTTTTTATCTAGTCATTTTATATGCAGCTTAATAAAAATTTGAACTTTATATGAGGGATTTCCTGAATATTACACGTATAGTACATATATTATATTCAGTACTGTCATAGAGAAGAACACAGAAATTCAGTAATAAGTAATGTTTTTATTATGGTGCATATAGATGTGTAACAAAATACATAGGTTTACAATGCATTGCCCTTCATTTTTAACAACTTGATATCTCTACTATCCAATTTTGTTTTCTTTATTTTAAATAGTAGCCTAATGTACCTAGTTACACATACCACCAACATGCACTCTATTAGTTATTTAGAAAAAGGTTTTTGCATATTTTAAACATATTTTCTTATACGTTTTATTATGTATTATGTATCCTAATAAAATTAGCCATTCGTAAAGAATTAAAAGACAAGTATTATTTACAGTCAAAATCACTTTAATCACCATATGATAATATAAAGAGAGAAAATGAAGCAGGGAATGGATATACATCAAACTAAAACAGATCACTGTTCATGTCACACAACAAGCAGTATAATATGTTCATTAGAAGGTAACCAGAACGAGATAATGACGTGACCTCACTCATTAAACACGGTTGGAGCGAGTGTCTGTTGTTGTCCGGTGTAAGTATCAGCACCACTTATCGTGAATGGTTGAGCAAGTGGAGCAGTACCACATATCGTGTATGGTTGAGCAAGTGGAACAGTACCACTTATCCTGTATGGTTGAGCGAGTGGAACAGTACAACTTATCGTGTATGGTTGAGCGAGTGGAACAGTACCACTTATCGTGTATGGTTAAGCCAGTGAAACAGTACCACTTATCGTGTATGGATGAGCCAGTGGAGCAGTACCACTTATCATGTATGGTTGAGCCATTGGAGCAGTACCACTTATCGTATATGGTTGAGCCAGTGGAGAAGTTACACTTTTCGTGTATGAGTGGGTGGATGGGTCACAGTGGCGTCGTCTAAGTAAGTGTATGTCGAGAGCCAGAATGGAAAGAGAACTTCTCTAGGCCGGCGCTCGAGGTATTTATTCCGTCCCCACCAACGCACTGTCAATGGAAGAGTAAAAGCGTACTCCCACTACGGTGTGGTGGAGTTAAAGCCTGATAACGGGACCGTCCAAATCGGCCGGTGATGAAGTTACTAAAGATATATTTTCTCCTCTTATTTTAGATAATGGCTGGCAACAACAATACACACTTGGAGCTGAGCAATACACAGCATGAGCTAGAGCTACCGTTTGTGACCAGTGGGGTGAGGTTCATACCTTACAGTGAACACCCTCACATGGTCTGCATGAGGTTAATGTTGTACGGCTGTCCTTGGGAGTGTAAGTGTTTCATTCTTATTTCAAATAGATATTTTTATATTTCTCTGATTACAAATCGAAACTTTCCCCGTCGCCAAATTGAGTCGTTACAGATTAGTGACGTCACATTGCTGTAAACAAGCCATTGTTTTAGTCACACTACAAGCAATATAATGTGTTCATTAGAAGGGAACCAGAACGAGATAAAGTCGTGATGTCATACTTGACCTCGCTCATTAAGCTACGAGGGGGGGGGGCAAGTGCCTATTGTGTGGAAGACTGATTAGTGACGTCACATTACTGTAAACAAGCCATTGTTCTTGTCACACTACAAGTTATATAATCTGTTCATTATAAGGTAACCAGAACGAGATAAAGTCGTGATGCCATCCATACTTGACCTCGCTCATTAGGCTACGAGGGGGGCAAGTGCCTGTTGTGTGGAGGACTGATTAGTGATGGCATATTGCTATAAACAAGCCATTGTTCTTGTCACACTACAAGTTGTATAATGGGTTCATTAGAAGGAAACCAGAACGGGATAAAGTCCCGATGCCATATACTTGACCTCGCTCATTAGGCTACGAGGGGGGCAAGTGCCTGTTGTGTGGAGAACTGATTAGTGACGTCATATTGCTATAAACAAGCCATTGTTCTTGTCACACTACAAGTTGTAGAATGTGTTCATTAGAAGGTAACCAGAACGAGATAAAGTCGTGATGCCATCCATATTTGACCTAGCGCATTAGGCTACAAGGGGGAGGGGCAATTGCCTGTTGTGTGGAGAACTGATTAGTGACGTCATATTGCTATAAACAAGCCATTGTCCATGTCACACTATAAGTTGTATAATCTGTTCATTAGAAGGTAACCAGAACGAGATAAAGTCGTGATGTCATACTTGACCTCGCTCATTAGGCTACGAGGGGGGCAAGTGCCTGTTGTGTGGAGAACTGATTAGTGACGTCACATTGCTATAAACAGGCCATTGTTCTTGTCACACTACAAGTTGTATAATCTGTTCATTAGAAGATAAGCAGAACGAGATAAAGTCGTGATGCCATACTTGACCTCACTCATTAAGCCACGAGTGGTGCAAGAGTCTGTTGTGTGGAAGACTGATTAGTGACGTCACATTGCTGTAAACAAGCCATTGTTAATGTTACACTACAAGTAGTATAACGACGTGATGCCATACTTGACCTCACTCATTAAGCCACGAGTGGTGCATGTGTCTGTTGTGTGGAAGACTGATTAGTGACGTCACATTGCTGTAAACAAGCCATTGTTAATGTTACACTACAAGTAGTATAAAGTCGTGATGCCATACTTGACCTCACTCATTAAGCCACGAGTGGTGCAAGAGTCTGTTGTGTGGAAGACTGATTAGTGACGTCACATTGCTGTAAACAAGCCATTGTTAATGTTACACTACAAGTAGTATAAAGTCGTGATGCCATACTTGACCTCACTCATTAAGCCACGAGTGGTGCAAGAGTCTGTTGTGTGGAAGACTGATTAGTAGTGACGTCACATTGCTGTAAACAAGCCATTGTTAATGTCACACTACAAGTAGTATAACGACGTGATGCCATACTTGACCTCGCTCATTAGGCTACAAGGGGGAGGGACAAGTGCCTGTTGTGTGGAGAACTGATTAGTGACGTCATATTGCTATAAACAAGCCATTGTCCATGTCACACTATAAGTTGTATAATCTGTTCATTAGAAGGTAACCAGAACGAGATAAAGTCGTGATGTCATACTTGACCTCGCTCATTAGGCTACGAGGGGGGCAAGTGCCTGTTGTGTGGAGAACTGATTAGTGACGTCACATTGCTATAAACAAGCCATTGTCCATGTCACACTATAAGTTGTATAATCTGTTCATTAGAAGGTAACCAGAACGAGATAAAGTCGTGATGCCATACTTGACCTCGCTCATTAAGCCACGAGTGGTGCAAGTGTCTGTTGTGTGGAAGACTGATTAGTGACGCCACATTGTTGTAAACAAGCCATTGTTGTCACACTAAAAGTAGTATAACGACGTGATGCCATACTTGACCGCGCTCATTAAGCCACGAGTGGTGCATGTGTCTGTTGTGTGGAAGACTGATTAGTGACGCCACATTGTTGTAAACAAGCCATTGTTGTCACACTAAAAGTAGTATAACGACGTGATGCCATACTTGACCTCGCTCATTAAGCCACGAGTGGTGCATGTGTCTGTTGTGTGGAAGACTGATTAGTGACGCCACATTGTTGTAAACAAGCCATTGTTGTCACACTAAAAGTAGTATAACGACGTGATGCCATACTTGACCTCGCTCATTAAGCCACGAGTGGTGCAAGTGTCTGTTGTGTGGAAGACTGATTAGTGACGCCACATTGTTGTAAACAAGCCATTGTTGTCACACTAAAAGTAGTATAACGACGTGATGCCATACTTGACCTCGCTCATTAAGCCACGAGTGGTGCAAGTGTCTGTTGTGTGGAAGACTGATTAGTGACGCCACATTGTTGTAAACAAGCCATTGTTGTCACACTAAAAGTAGTATAACGACGTGATGCCATACTTGACCTCGCTCATTAAGCCA
Source organism: Stictocephala bisonia (assembly GCA_035578905.1). Classification (NCBI taxonomy): domain Eukaryota; kingdom Metazoa; phylum Arthropoda; class Insecta; order Hemiptera; family Membracidae; genus Stictocephala; species Stictocephala bisonia. Next base: position 210,909 of record JAQJVL010000891.1, read on the forward strand.
CGAGTGGTGCATGTGTCTGTTGCCTGCACGTGGTATTAAAACAAGGCTGGAATTCTTTTGTCAGCATTACGTTTTTTAGGTTCATAGTATCCTATATATTTATTTTAAATCTAACACAATGCCCGTTTACCACAACAACTGTAAGAGTACGTGTGTAAGTGTTAGTGTCATACGTACAAAACGTCATATATGAGTGGTTAAAACCAAGTCTTTTGGGCATACTATACAAAAAATTGAGTTGATTATAAGTTAAATATATTACACATTCTATACCACTTTGACGCCTGAACTAACCAAAGTCATCAGTCATGAAGCTAAATTGGTTTAATTAAAATAATACATTGTATTCTTCCAATAATAGTTCCTGTACTACAATCAGTTAGGTGAAGATAAAAGTTGCTGGTCTTGATTAAAAGAATCTTTTAATTATTTATCAATGTAACATTTCTACAGATGCAAGTACTCTACCTGACGTGTTATATGATTTTATTTAAAGGTAACTTTTCTAGCATTTCTAACCTCTACGTAATTGAATGTAATATTTTGAATTTCATAAACATTAAATTAGTGAAAATATTTGCATTTTTTATATGTATGTATCATATTATAAGATCATACGAGTACATCTCCGGAAACAAGATAAGTATTTTCTGGATATTACCAACTAGGAATTTAATTATAGGAAATTGATCAACTAGGATATTTATTATTTTAAAAAATGTTCATCAAAAATGTATTTTAATTTCATAAAGAACTAAGTATATACTACACAAATTGATTATTAATAATATTAATATTCACGTTAATTTAAATTAACTAAAGAATTATATTATAACCAAAAACAATTTTTAAACTACGAACATTTTTATTTTATACTCCCCTAAGTTTAAAATACTTTATAAAACCAATAGTAAAAAAAACTATTTTAATAACGTTTTAAAAATCATATCGACTGATCAAAATCAAATAAAACTGGTTTTAGATTGCCAACATATTTCTAGGGTCAATAATAACTTGTAAATTTATATATTGTATTTTTGCTTTTGATTGTTTCTTTTACAATTTTGTATTTTTTCATGATAGATATAATTAGACTTGATTTCAAATATTTTAAAATGTTTAATGTCTAAGGCAGACCCTTCAAGGCCAGGGCGATCCGCAAGTGACAGACTGATCTGGGTTTGACGTAAACTAATTAGGCCGTTACTTGTTTACATCCACTTAACATTTCACCTGTTCAACTTCCAAACTTTCGTTTCACCTTATTATTAATCATTGTTGGTTTTCGAATAATGAATGCCGACATCATCAATCATCCCTTAACTATGAGCGCACTTTGCCCCTCAGCTCATAATTTGTCTCAAAACTACTTCGTGTTTGTTGGAGATGGAGTAATCTACCTCCCGCCAAGACTGAATTAATTATCCTAACCTTAGCTCTGACAGCCAGTTAATTGAAGGAAACAATTTATTATTTATAAAATTAAGCAATTTCAAGAAACCTTTGTTAAAAATACGAGTACATTGGTATTTTATAGTATGTTTAAAAGTACAGGGCAATTTGGATGAAATTGAGTTACAATGTAAGTACGAATCTGAATTGTTTCATTTTGCGTTTGTCTTTAAGTATTTTCTGCCTAGTTTAACATATCTTCCTTCACCGAACTCTGAACTTACAAGTTTTAGTAAAAGTCATCATGGTTGATTTAGATTTATCTTTAAAATTTTAGTACTCTTTGAAATATCTTAGAACAGCCTAATACAGCACAAATCTCAATTCCATTAAAAAAAGATGATAATAACTATCTTCTCAGAAGACTACGAATTATTATATATAAAATATAGTGATTACTTGTAGGCTACGTTAAAAAACTTATCCCACATGATTGATCACTTATTTTTAGATATTTCATTTCTAATGTTAGGTTTTATTCTAATATAAATTTTTACAGTTAGGTTTTATAAAGTGAACAGAAATTATATCTTTTGACTAAAAGTGCAAATATTTAGGCCCACCAGTCTAATATAAAATACAGTAGCTAACAGACAATAAGTAACCCTTTAATCCGTGAGATTACTGTGTCCGTCCGGAGGTAAAAGTGGAGTGCAACATTATTTCGCAACAATCATTTTTACGAGTAGGGCCTACTTCTATACATTGAAATAAAAATCAATTTACTTTTTATAAAATCCTATTTATTTTTGTATCGTAATAGTATCTTTATATCAAAAAACTGTTTAATAATCTTTTTTTAAGAATGACGATATTTCAATTAAGTGGATTTGGTATCTTTGATGTGGATATGGAGTGTGTCTACATCACTCAACGCTAGGAACTGCAGTGCAGTGTTGCAGTGTAATCTTATTTTCTAACTGAACGTTCACAACATTAAATTTTTTAACAAACTATTTTTATTTTTAGTAATGAAGTACGCATGAAAAGATTATTTGGAATTACTCACAAGTATAAAACGTATTTTACGTAATTTCCCTTTGCAGTGTTACTAACTTTACTAATTATTGATTAAAATGAATAATCAGTAGAACCTTTAGTAGTTCTACATTTTAACATTTTAGTCATAGTAATTCATTAAATAGTTTCATCTAACTAGTTATACTATAACAAAAAACATCTGTTGTAAATTAAAGGTAAATTGATGTAACCTCAAATAAATTTAAATGTTGTCATCTAACTATTAAACATATTAAATTTCAAGATATTATTTGAATATATTAGGGGTCATACGGTCATACATGTACTGTCATTCTTAAAAAAACCAACCCTTTTAAAAGATTTTTTAACTTTTAAATTTAACCTTGACAAAGCAGGTTTTTCTGTCATTATTTGCGATGCCAAGAAATAGGATTACTAAGAGGCATCCCTATGAATGGGATAACTCTTTGTTTTGTATTTAAAGTTTTCTGTCGTTGGATACCTTATTAGTATTATTCATAAAATATGATTTGCGATAAATGTCTTTCCCGATATGTATTTCTGTAATTAAAACATAGAAAAAGAATAATGGTCATATTGATTGTTTATTTAATATATTTATAAAATGTTTAAAATTTCTATATGATTTTAATTGAGTTCCAATGTTTCCGTATAGAAAAGTATTTAAGTATTTCATTTTAAGTATGTCTTTACTTAATTTAGTGATAAATTAATAAACAATGTATAATTTACATATCTTCGCCGTACTCTCAAAATATCTACTTTAACCTCTGCACATGTGTTACCAGTAGGCTAACATCATTTTTATACTATTTAAAATGGTAGGCACCTTTAAACATGATAAAACCGCTGTATAGTAAAATCAAACTACTAATAACTAAATCTTCCGGTATCGACCACATCCAGGTGTTATTTCTCAGAGACGCCATTGAGGATGCCACATCACAGCATGGGTGAAACGTCTGGTGATGTAAATATTGTAGAAAACACCTTGACGTGGTCGTTACAGGAAGCTTTAGTTATTAATAATAACACGGGCCGCTTAAGCCAATTATAATATAATTACAATTAATTATAATTTGTTCTAAAAACAAATTGTAATTGTAAAATTCAACTACAAACTTAACACGATATTTTATTTATTAAAGCTCAGTTTATTTACTATACTGTTATATTTGGATAATTATCTAAGAAGATTTTCAGAACGCCGTTTTTAGCAGGTTACACTTGAAAATTTCAATGTGTTCCCAATTTTTAAACGTTATAAAGTACAAACATAATTCAAAGTATCCAATTGGTCATACATGGAAAGTCTGAAGTTGATACCTCATTAGGAACCATCTTCCCTGTTTTACCTTAATGATCAGTTCAACACTCAACTTTTAACTAAAAAATTAGACAAGTGTATTTCAATTAATACTTTATTGTAATTATAATAGCTGTTCAGTATAGGGTGTAAAAATAAACAACAAATAAAAAATGCAAAGAATATCAGAACTTAATTTATAATTGTTAATTGTATTTCGTTTTTTGTTGGTATGCCTTATATGTGAGTCAGAAAGGACCTTATCTTACCTTGCATTCTGTGGTCCAACTGACTTCACCTCATATGAGGAGGAAGCAGAAATAGCTGTGTCGGGGATGCGACCCTCCTCCATTCCAAGAGGTGACCGGCACTCTCCTGTAAACAGTTTATATGAATTATTTGGGGAAACGTGAGTATCTTTAGTCAACTTGTTGTAGTCAGAGCAGTACAGATCTCTCATGATATAAGAAAGCTTATTTAAATAAATAAACAAGGCGCTATAAATGGAACTATTCTGTTGGGATCATGTAAATGTTATCCTTGATTAAAAATATCATTAAGGTGGTAAATAAGGATTTCTTACTGATATAACTCTCATGTGTGTGTAGATATTGGCAAGAAACACGATAAGAAAAGTAACTTATTTTGGGTTTTGTCAAATAAGATATACTGTATATTTGTAGATGGTTCTGATTATTATACTTCATTGTAAAATTTAACAAAATAACAACTAAGGAATGAAATATAAAATATCAGATGTTTAGCTAAGTATGAGTATCTATCAAGCTTATTTATTCAAGTTTAAAATATAATTGTAAGTGCAGTTTAAGCAGAAAATTATTCTCTAAAGCTTGGCCCTTAGAGAACCCCTTCTATAGCTTAAGCGAATATTTTCAGGCTGATTTCTCAGGTTTAATTGGGCATGTGAATGCTTAGTTCAGGTCTGTGTTTGCTTGGTTTTCTTCTCCTTGCATGGGGTGCTGCATGCAGGCTTGCCTTGCTTTTGTTTTGGGTTGTTTTTATTTATTTCAGCTGTGTGACTTGTTAGTTTTAGATAATCTGTTGATACAACTTACTAGTTTTTGCATGGTGTGATTTTGTGCTTTTTTAGTTTGGTTTTATTTTTTAGCATGATTAGTATTTATTAAATACTTAGAATAATATTTTTTAGCCTATTGTATTGCAATGTACTGAATGGCCAAATAAATCTTTGAATCTTGAATCTTTGAATTATAATCAACCCGTAGCAAATAAATAGTATGATCTTTCTTACTTTCTACAAATGATACTCCATCTGTACGTTACATTTCTTAATGTTGAAAGTACGATTTTATTGAGGATACAATAAAAAATCACGTATTGAAAATGTCATATTTTATAGTGTTATATTTATAAAACCTAAGCTTTATGAAACCCAATATCTAAAGCGTTGTAACTGTATCTTAACTGAATAGAAAGTTTTAAATACAAAAGTAACCTACTAAAATAGCAGTAACATTAATGTTTGACAAACATGTGAACATTTTTGTCAAACATTAAAACTTTTTTTGAATTTTGTGAAATTTTGTGGTTTTTAATTTTTGTGAAAACCAAAACTAGTATGTATATTATTCAATATAAAGGAAGTCTTAAGTGTATACTAAAGGTGTAACAGTAAACATACGAGAAGGTACAATTGAGTACAATAAATATAGTTTATTGTTTTAACAACTCAGAATATAAGAGTATGTATTTGTATACATTGATTTTGGTTCAGACACGTTACTGCCTTAAATTAAATAACGTATCATATATCATGTATCATTGTGTATAATAGACAATTTAAGTCATCATCTAATGTAATAGTTGAATCTGCATAAGAAACAACATCATTTGTTGTCAGAAACATCTGCATTAAGTGTTAGTAGTATTTAAACAGAATCCCACGTAATGTATTTAAATATCGTATTTCCCATTCCTGTAACAGCAATTCTTGTGTTACGACTTTTCCTTGGCGCCGTTCTGAGAAGGTAACTTTGAGTGATTTCCCAACGGCTACTCCAATATTCATTCCTCTGAACCACACAAGATTCATCAGTGAAACACATTTCCCTCACAGTCTAGACCTTTTTACGCTATGGGTATTACGTCCATGTCATATAAAACATAATCCACTTTAAAATGTAATGTAATTAAGTTTAATTTTAATTTTAATGTAAGTAAGTTATTAAAATCTTACTCATTCTGCTTCAAATGGAATGTATTGAAATGACAAACATAAATATTATTTCTTCATTATTTTTCCTAGGCTGCAAAACCATTTTAATATGATTTTGCTCTTACATAGTAACATGCAAACATTTAAAAACTATTATCCTTTTTCTTACTTGATGAATTTCCCTTTTAAATGATAAAGGAAAATTTCATGTTGCACCGAAATCAAATTGCTTAAAGCTGCCCTCGCTCATTTACTTCATGAAAAAGTGCTGCATGTTTCATCTTTACAATGAAGTTTACTTATTCAATAACTATTCACCTCCAATGTAATGTTGGTTTTATGTAGACTACAGCTATTTAACATTGTTATAATGTTTAATATAATATAACAAATGTGAATGAATGTTCCACTGACGAAAATAAGAAAAGATTGTACTTGCTTCGGGTACTACAAAGAAACAGCGTAAAAATAAATTAGATATAGGCTTAATAAATATGTAACACCAATAACAAAGTGTAAGTGTAAATAGATTCAAGATATATATTACCAAAGTCAGCGGAAGTTGGGCGCAGACCGTGGACCAATAGCAAGGCTAGAATCAATGGTCTAGCCATGACGTCACAGAAGGCTCTGCCTCAGGAGGCCAGGTCGGCCTGCATCATGAAGGCCTCATGAGGTGGTAGAGGCTGTGAAGCCTTATGAACAAACAACCAAACTCCAGTTGGAGAATGAACCGATTTAGTTCCTGAAACAAATGTTTACTGAATTAATATAGATATAATACTGTGATAAACTATTAAGGTATAATCAAATTTGTATCCGACTGTGTCCAAACAAATACTGTTGAAGGAATAATATTATTAAAAAAAATATATATATAGAAATATATAGAAGGATATATATATATATATATTGGTTGGAATATTTAGAAGGTCCATGATTTTGAAACGGTACAAAAATCTTTTAAAATTGCATTTTTAAAGAGGTGTATTAAAAAAACAGTACAGTTCTCATGTTACATATTTTACCTAAAGTGGTACTTAAGCTATACATTTTAGGTAAAGAACACATTCATGATAGACGGAAACTATAAGTTGTAAAATATAACTTCCAAATGGATTTCGTTCTCATTTTCATTTGTAAAATAGCATCGTAAATAATTATTGAAACTCTATTTTTGAACACAATATATCAAAACAGCGTAATAAATCAAACTGAATATGCATAGATGTGATTTGAATGATCATTTATAACCAAACATAGAGGAAAGCCCAACGCGTGAAGCAAGTGTATACAACTTGCTCACTAAGAACCAATTTGATTCTCCCCCAAACCCATCCATCACCACTGCCCTTCATCATCCCCTAGGTCTAAAGCCACCTGATCCCTCCCTTCCATTTCACAACGTACATTTATAGCTTCCTTACACAAACTGTTTCCTTTAAATGTTCTTGTTATGTTTGTTTTACCAAACCTAACAGTTATATTATGTCGCCAAATATTTATAAATCAAATATATAAAATGTTTTACTTGAAAATTACTTTATATAGTTAATTGATATTTACAAAAAGAAATATTCTATTTTAAATGGTTGTTATTGCTTTGCATAAAGTAATTTTTTATTATTGTTGTTTGTTGTTAATATCAAAATATACTTATGGTAGAATAATTTGCGAATTACAAAACAGTTGTTTAATTGAAATTATTATGTTATATAATTTATAAATTTTATTGTTCAATTCAACAGAGATTATAAAATAATTGCCCCTATGGAATAAACTTTATAAACACGTTTTCGCTGCCAGTTCTTCAAAACGGAATAACATTTAACATTGAATCGATTTACATTGAGAGGTCACTTAGCGTAACAATCGTCAATATTAAGCTCTTATAATAATGCAAAATTACAAGAGGGTAATTTTTAAAACCACTACTCCCAGATAAGTTTACATTAAAATACACAAACAATACAAAAATATCGTATACATTGCATGATGAAGATGATATATATTCTCTAATAAACATTTATACTTAGTGAAAACTGGGTGCAATGAATGTAATTATAATTTTTTAAGTATAATTTCATAATCTTAAAAAGTGTTACTGTGATCAATTTTAATTTAGTTAATTTAGTCCCAGTTATATTGCCAACAAAATAATAACTTATATGTAACAATACATGGTACCACTGACTCACTAACCTTCCAATTCTATAATTTTAAGCCATTTATATATTTTTAGTTTAGTTATTAATCTCCATTTGGTATGTCTGATTATGTTAACAGTGAATGTTCTGCAAAGATTAAAGTTTGTTCAAGATTGAGACAAGTAACTTAATTTGAATATCTGATTTTCAATAAAACCTGGAAATGGTAGTCTAAATTTCAAATCTATGTTTGTGCTGTGGAAATTCAGGATTGTCTGCAACTTTATATATTTGACTTGGCGTTTAAAAGTCTTTTTACTTTTAATAGTTGTATCCAAACTGAAGTTCAATCGTGTAGTCTTTGTATATTGTTAAACATGGAATCTTCAAACCACGTGATTGTTAACTTAAGCTTTGGATAACTCTTTAGCTATTGAGCACCATTTCATGCATCATTGTTTTCCATATATATAATTCTAAAATGTGGTAAGAGGTTGTGCTCATACTTTATTAATTGTATTATTTTACATGTTCAACTAAATATTAAATAATTACAGTATTATTGTTACTATAATTAACTATAGAAAGAAGCAAACTCTCCAGTGATCCAAGTGCTAATTCGAAGTCAATCACCGTTAGATAGCAGCACATACGCTCGTCCACACTAAATGCAATGCCAATACTTCAATCGGATAATGTTTCTTAAGCTCAACTACATTAATTAACTAAAAAGTGCATCAATGAATATAATATTCCATTAGTATGATTGTTAGTATAGTATAGTATAGTATATATATTACCTATTAACCCTTCAAATAGATTATATTTCTCTTGTGACAAGGAGATAATTAGGACTATTACAACCTATCATTTACCGCCCCTCCCCCAACGGTCCACTGAACAACGTTGCAGCCAGCTGTTTTTTTTATAGTTCTCAAGACTTAAGGAATATTGATTTATAATATATATATAAATCAATGATTTATAAATGAGTCAAAAGCATATTAAGCTCACAACAGTACAATATCAGTTTATTAAGTTTTAATCATCAAAATAACTACGTATTCATAACATTTACTGTGAGTTAATAATATAGTTCTTTGTTTAATTAGTTTATAGTTACATAACGTATAAATTAAATGAATGACGAAAGATCTTTAATCCACATACTAATGAAATAGGATTACTTTTACTGTAACATAATGCATACTAGAAAATCGAAAATAAGGTGTAAAGTATTGTTTTACTATATTTCGTTTCCTTCATTATTAAAGTTACTACTTCAAAAATATGTAATTATAACTAATTGATATGCCATTTAAAAATGAAAAAAGTACTTAGTGAGTTATTAAAAGAATTAAACTGAAATAATTTCCATAGACTTCAAGTAGCACATTTATCACGTTATATAATCACCAAATTATTCAGCTAAAACTTGTTCTTTGCAAAGTCCATTTTATTTTTTACTACTATGTAAACAAACAAGTCCTCAACAGATTATGTATGGTGTTGTGAAGTATGTTTGTTTATATCGATGTTTTAACCTCAAAACAAAAATGTTATCAGATCAAGAGAAAGCTAGGTGTTATGTGGTTCGCAGGGAATAAATCTTTTAACTCAGGTTTGGCGTAATGTTCGCAGAGTACATCATACAACCCCATCTCGCAGCATGTACAGTGTTACTGGAAGACAAATAAAATGCTAGTGGTAAATAAAAATATTAATACCATGAAAAATTGGGGAAGCCAGTAGCCGAGTGGTCTAAGGCGTCAAGACTGAGTTAGAGATATTACAGGTCCAAATGTTGGCCTTGACTGTTAATTTATAGTAGTAATGATCATCTTTTACTGTATTTTCAAATAACCTAGTCTTTCCCTGACGGATTAAATCACACAGATCTGTGAATTCCTTGAACATAATATGTTACATGAATAATATTCAAACATAGATTAAGCCTAAATATCTTGGATTCAAATTGGTTCATCATCAAAATGCTTTTACTGAACAAATTAGCCCTCTAAGTTTTTGATTTTATATAAAAACTGCTAGTAATTTGTACCTAGTCCAAAAAATAAGCTACAAGCCATTGTTTTTCAAAACCAACCAGTAAAACAAAAAGGCATTACTGTGAATATGGTGTTTTAATATTCAAAGAATAATTAATCACTAAAACCATTGGTTGGTATTTTTTACAGAAGTATGAAAATACTGTAGTAGGACTCAACTTAAATTTAAAAATCGTAAGATTGAACAGTTCGTTGTATTATCTAAAATATTTAAGAGACATCAAGTGCTTTTTTGTGAAATTTGCTAAATATTTGATAGCATTTTACTTGGTGTTTAGTTTGATTTACTACATTGGTTAGTATGAATAAGTGTTATAAATCACTATACTCCTGTAAAACATTTTTAACGATACAAAGTATTCACCAGCAAGCAGGACGCTTAAACAGCGATCGTTAAATGGAGTCAGCTGTGCGTCGCCACAGGTGTGTTTCAAAGCTCCTGCTAAGCGGATTGAGCTTTAAGTACTGCCGGTTACACTTGGATGACTCTGTTTTATATTTATGTTCTTAAAACATTTTCATGAATATTCACTACCGTCATATTTACTTTATGTGTAAAACCGAAGCAGAAACCTCTAGTTGAATGAATACAAATCAATGGGTTATACAACACAAATGTATACAACAATAATTATTTTTCCATTGCTGTATGTATAGGTTATTTCATTATATCTTCAATTAGTTAAATCATTTTGTAGGGGAAATAAATTATTCATACAGGAAAGTAAAATAATGATGACTCTCATAACATTCACAATAATTGACATTGTGTAACGAGTACATACAGCAGAACATAACGTAGTCTGATTTATATTACACAATAAAACCACACATACAATGCTTTGGGGAGCTGTCCAACTTCACATATACTTGTGTTTATAACTTTTTTATATATAGTTTATTATCACCAGATATTACGTTTTGAAGAACATAAACTGGGACGTTGACCATAAAGTACATTTTCATGTTTTATTATCATTATGTGCCTCCTAGAGTTTTAATACCTCATATCGTAAGAATAACATTAGCTAACCTTCTCCCAGATATTTAGGCATTCCAACCTACTACAGCTAAAATAATTGTTCCACTTTCCTATGTGTGTAGCCAGAGTATGCAACACGCATTTATTCGGTTTATTTAAACATTTAGCATTATAGGGTTGGATACTATCGTATGATATGACAATTATTAATCACATTCGGTGTATTTTCTATATAAATATATTTATAACTATAATTGATGCATAATAGTATTAGGTAAAAATACTTTTAATTTTACCATAAGTAATTTGGAGGCCTATAAGGAATTAGTTATTTCAGTACTAGTACTCCTTCAGTGGTTCAGTTCAAATAAAATGGTTATTAATAGTAATAAAACGCAAATAATTGATTTCCGAATAAATAAAAGCGAAGATGCTAATCCACTTACATTCTTCATAGGAGACTCAGAAATTAATACCACCTCCACAACGAAATTTCTTGGAGTGCAAATAGACCAACATCTTCGCTTCAAAGAACACATAAACCAGGTTAGCAAGCGTCTAAGCTCTGGGGTCTTCATTCTCAGAAACATATCATCATACCTGGACGCTAGTGTAGGATTGGCTGCTTACTATGGGGTAATTTTTCCGTTCTTGAACTACGATGTGGAGGTATGGGGCTATGAAAACTTCAGAACTAAATTTATATTCAGACTCCAGAAAAGAGCGATTAGGACCATCTTTAAGAAACCCTTCCGCTTTTCATGTAAGCCACTTTTTCAGGAGCACAATATTCTAACATTTCCATCTCTTTACATCTTAAAATCAATCTTGTTTGTCCGTAAAAATATAAAGCTTTTCCAATCCAATAGCAAAATCACACACACTTACAATCTTCGCTCAAAACACAACATCAGTTTACCACCTCATAAAACAAGCTTCTATGGGAGACAAGTTTCATGCAGTGGGGTCAGGCTCTTCAACTCACTACCGGACTCATTAAAATCTGAAAGAGACGTGGTCAGATTCGAAAAAAATCTGAGAGAAGTAATGCTGCAGGGCGCTTTTTACAGTGTTCCGGAAAATTTGTCAATGTCATTGGTTCCTTAATTGCAGATAACTTCTTTTGTTAGAAGTAGTAATAATATTGTTTTAAAATCTATGATTACTATTATACTTATGGTTATTTTTATTGTTTTATAGATGATTAACGCTATTATGCAACTGTTTGTGTTGTTTATTTTAAATAAAGATGATTTGATTTATTTCGTTTTTTATTACGATACAATGTACTGTTTATTTTTCAAACCGTTTGATTGAAAATAAACATTAGGTGTCTCTGGTTTTACTTTATGACGTATTTGAACGAAATAGTTTTTTAATTGATCTCTTTTTAGATTTTCTTGAAATTCCTGTTAGATTCTTACATTCTTATGAGATACAATACATTTTTAACATAAACATATAAAATAAGTTGGATTACAGTTTTGTAGTTGGTTCTAGTTAGTACTTTGTTAACTTTTATTACATCTTATGCACTTTGAACTACTTATCTATCGAATTAAAATTTTTAAGTTTTTATCTGGTAGAATATAAAGAGTTTACTACTTTGGTACATTTTTAAATATTTGTTGAAAATTTTAGTAATTGTTTTATTTAGTTTACACATGCGAGTATTATTAATCATTCTTAAGACAAAAACATCTTTAAATATTGTTAGTTAATTATGTCTGTGGTCACTCTATCTGAGGTGCATGATCGCCAGTGTATTGTAATGTCTAACAAGAAACTTCAAACTTTAAATGCTGTTAAAGTTACTAAACGCCAATTATACTTTTTTTAAATGGAATACCAGTATAACTTAGAATTGAAAACAACATTTAAATCAAAATTATAAAATAAAGTACCTTAGCTGTTTGAATATTGTACATTAAACGGCAAACAAGTGTTTTTGCCCTACTGTTAAGTACGAAAAAGGATTTTTACTTGAACTTTAAGTTTAGATCACGAAATGGTTCACTATTTCAAACTGTTTCCATTGCTTAAGGAATCTGAGATATAATAATTATTGCTTTATTTAGATAACTGTTTTCATGTATTGTTTTATTACCGCGTCCTCTATACTATTATTTATTAGTATCGTATGATTAATTTACAAATAGTTTTTCAATTAGCATAATACGTGTTGGTATATATACAGTACAAGTAAACGTCACACAACACAAATTTATTACAATATAAGCAAAAAATACACAAATATACTACAGTACAAGTACAAAATGCACAAATATTAGGTGATCGATTTCGGTGAACCACGCTCACCTTCCTCAGACCAGAGGGATTCACAAAAGAATCTCACAAAAAGATCAGGACAACCAGGAAGGAATGCAAATGGATACTACTGGTACTGGTAGCAGTGGAAAAACAGGAGGACGATCCTCTACTGACGCACAACCAGGAACTTGTTGTAGGCTTTTGGATAATACTGTATTGGAATGAATTCGGCTGATGTTTTATGAATATATTATTAATTTTACCATTTGACAAACACTTATTATAAAAATAATATAATGTACATAAGAATTCTTTCTTATGTTTTCGAATTGATACAACAACATTCTAATAATTGACTGTAAAGAGAGGATTTCACTTTAGTATCTATCATAATAGTAAACTAACCTTTAAGAACCATACAAGCAAGGATAATGTAATAGGTAATCTAATAATTTAGTAAGAGTTAAACTATAAAAAGTTTTTTAATTAGCATAATACGTGTTGGTGTATCTGCAGTACAAGTAAACGTCACACAACACAAATGTATTACAATATAAGCACAAAATGCACAAATATATTACAATACAAGTACAAAATGCACGAATATTATGGTATTCGTGCATTTTGTACTTGTATTGTAATATATTTGTGCATTTTGTGCTTATATTGTAATAAATTTGTGTTGTGTGACGTTATTATTGTACTTGTTAAACTATTTAAATATTCTTTAAAACTATACGAAGCATTTTTACACAAGAAACCATCTGAGTTTAAACAATTCAGTCTATTGTTTCCAAAAAGGTTTCTAGATGTAAAGAACCTGTCTCTTGGTGAAAAACCCTTTCAAATAACCTTCATTTCCTGTACTTCAATTCTCCCTCGAGGCTTGGATCGGACTCCAGAATGCGTCGCATCTCCTGTTCCATCCCTGTCACCAGGTTTGCGAGTCCGCTGTTTTATGGGCACTTTTCAAAGCCCTTCACATCCACTGACTTCCACAATTCCTGGCTGGGTTTGTTGCGAAAATTCCTTTACAAGTATGACTCTAACTTCACTGCTAAAACCCCACAATTGTTTGGCGACCTTAAGGTACATCGGTATTTGCCCTGGTTGAAATACATACTCGATAATTGCTCGGAAGTTTTCAGCTTGTATCTCTTCAAACTTTCGGGTGCGACTTTCCATCTATGTAACTTGTGAAACTGTATAAAATCAGCGCACCAGCAGAATGATTGGTTTTTAATAAAGGTTTGTAAGACGTGGATGTGGTTGAATGCTGCACAGGACTTGGCAGAGTGGTATGCAGCAAATCTGACTGAACACGATCTGTGTTTGTGATTGGTACAGGAAGTGGAGATTCTTCGCAAAAGGGCATCAACCAACTCTTGAGCTTCTTCTTCATTTGACATGGGAATACTATCGTGGATAAGGCTTTTCTCTGATCCTCGAATCTCATTATATCCTGCAAGAAGTCTATTCCGTATGGTCGATTGGTATACAGACGGCTACAATCAACATCTTGAAAACCCCACTTTAAGGCCTTTTCACACCGAGATCTGTCACATAATGTCCAGTAACGTAACGTAACAGGTGGCCAATTCACACCACCGCAGACGTCCGCAGATGTTCGCGAGGCACTGGTCTGAGTTTCCCTCGTTTTACTTAGACTAGCAATACATGGAAAACAAAGTTGTATTGTAAAATACAACTTTGTTTTCCATGTATAAAATAATTGTACATCTATTGTATTGTATTGTAAAAAGTGCTGTAACTAGTTCTCAACACTGGTCTAGAGCGCACCTCATCAATGAACTGGTCCATAGTTCTCAACTCACAAACAAAATACTATTTAAAGAAAAGGATAAAACAACTCGCACTCCTATGCGACTACCTGGAGCGACTGGAGTACAGGTGGTTTGTATGAGAAGAGGGCCAGTGCGCATGCGCGAGGCCGCCGACGCCATGTTACGTTTTGAAAAGATCGCTCACCGAGCGATCGCCGCGGATTAGTCCGCGTAGTCCGCGGACTAAGCGTTACGTTTTTTCGGCGGTGTGAATTGCCCCATATGAAACAACGGCGAGCGATCTTTTAAAAAGTCTGTCACGTCCTGTCACATAACGTAACGTTACGCCGGTGTGAAAAGGCCTTTAGAGGTTACGTCATGTCTTCTTTTTTTATTTCTTTGTGCTTGTTGTAGGCTCTTGGATAGTTCCGTTTTGGAATGAATTCCTGAAGTATATTTATAAGTATAGGTTACTCCAGTTGTTCTGTTTTTCTTCTCCACTTCTATCACATGGTCGAATATCCATTTGGCACTTTCGGGATCGTCCACTTCCCCTATATTCAGACTTTCATTGTTGGTCTTGGTAGTTTCGAAATCTGAATTGGTGTTATCATCAGATTTCTCATCTTAAGATGAACTGGACATGATCTCGGTTGTCAGAGGGCGTATTCAATCTGCTCTTCTTCCTCGTTGCTCTTGGAAATTCGTCCGACCTCACCAGCCTTGGAGATGGGTTCTAGGCGTCCTAGCTTAACACTTGTACCCTCTTCATCCTTCGATTGTTTGCCGACTTTCTTGGTGCGTTTAACCAGAGAAACGGTTGACATATTTCTTGCTCCCAAGTAGCTGTAGGTGTGTTAGATAACTTCAAGTCACTTGTAATGTAAAGTTGTCCGTGTTCTAGTTTATGGAATGGCATTATATCTTTCCCGTTGAAAGTTGTTGAATATATAGCTTGAATAACACTTACACAACAAATTAATTGCTAGATAACATGACTTCAAAATAGACTTGTTTTTAAATAAAATGCTTACTAATATAAATTCTTGCCAAGTATTTACTATACATAATCTCATGGCCGAGTATAAAAATAATTATAGATTATTCCTTTACATGAGAGCTGTAAAACAGCTCTGCACTGATTACTTGCCCATGACCCCAATAGGATCATTCATTCATGGTGACTTTCATGGTGGTTCCGACTCTCGCATGATTGTTATTGTATAACATCAACATTTATGAAGCTAACGGATTAATAAAAATATAATCTAATCTATTTAATTTAAAATAATAATATAATTAAGGTGATTATGTTTATAATTCTAAAAATAAATTAAAAATACTTATAATTTATAAACTAAATATACACTTTCCCGCCTGTATACTTGATTTTCACAGTTTTTAAAACCAATCACAAACTCTATTACAGGCTAAATAGCTATGAATTATTTATTTTTTAACTCTTATGACCAACCAATCCTTGTACAGTACGCGCGCTGAAGGTCCGGCCTCCTGGCTGGCCTACTAGTCATATAAAAACATCGACTCGACCCTTACGAGGCGTTCACTGACAGATTGTAAAGGTTGATTGTTTAGGTGTTTACGGAGTATTTGTATTTTGGTATTTCTTATAATTAGACCAGTATTTAAAATAAAAACATATAAAACAGGTTAAGTGTTGGAAAGATAAACTATTTAAACGTATAATAATATCAACAATAATAAATGTTGAAAATATTAATGTCGTAAGTTCGTTAGTAACTTTAATTGAAATAAAGTAACTGTGAACTATATACTTCTTATAGTTTGAAAAAATGCCATGCTTCTTATTGTGACTTAGAAAAATATTTCTGTGATTTCCGGTTCCGTTAAAATACATATCACTTTTATTTAAATTCTCGTTTGGATTTTCTTTTAAATAAATCATTTCTGTTTGAAATTTTTATTTGAAGAAAATGTTTTAGAGAAATGGAGGAGACAACTAATCACTGAATTATTAATTGGTAATGCTTAAACATTAATAACTTCAACTGTAATTATTTATTTAGTTTCTAATAATTATTTAACAGACACAGACTAATTTAAATGGGTTCCATATATTTATTACACTACAGTAGTTAAAAAAAACAACCATCAAAACCACTAAATAATTGTTTTCCGCACTCTTAAGTACTGTAAAAATTCTGAAGAACCCTAGACCACAGGTAAATATATCGCACGCAGTCTGGAAACGTACTTAAGGTGGATCCAAAGGTAAAAATTAACTCATCTTATTTTACAAGCAAGAATGGGAAAGACTGGCAGTAGCAAATGTTTCCAGGACTGCAGGCATATCGGGCCCTCCACCCGTCCCCTGCCTATCAGTGCTCGGTGAGCTCGAGGTGTATGTATGTATATATATATATATATATATATATATATATATAAATCGTATGCTTTTTTGACAGCTAGCATTTTTTGTATTTAAAATTATAAAAAACTTGGAAATACTCTAAAAGTCATTAATAAGAGGGTAAAATCATATCAGTAAAAAAATAACGAGTGATCTCCTGTCACAAAGCTAAATCCAATCCATCAAGCAATTTTAGACCTTCCTTCCTTATTCTAAGTATGCTAGCTAATCACCCCGTAAAACATTCCAAGGGGCACTATGAAACTATGTGATCCATTGTTTTATAGACTCCTCGCAATCACATGACTGTCAATCCCCATTTGCATTTCAATTAGTTACATCTGTCACTCCGGTTCGGAACCGATTCAACAATATCTACTCCCTACGTGGGAGGTTCATCCCAGCTACAGGTATTGACGGATCGTTAATAAGGAGCTTATTTCGTCCATCTGAACTGTTCCATGATACGGCCCAGCAAATATTGGGCGAGAAGTTTGATCTGCTCATATAGAAAGCAGTACGTAAAGGTGGGTTTCCAGATTTTAATCGACCGTTCTGACGTGGAAGATCCTCGGTAATGGGGACAGCGAGACACTCAATATCTTATTGAATTCTTTAAGTAGTGCCTCCTGACATCTTATCTCTGGAGTAGCTATATTGCACAGCACTGGGAGCCAAGGTAGTGGAGTTTCCATGAGAGTACCACTAATAGCTCTCATTGCTCTCTTAAATTGGATGTCAATAACTTTTGTATGTGCGCTATTCAGCCATACCGGAGAACCTAATACCTGTGATACAGTACTGTAATTTTGGAACAAATTTGCTAAACTTATTATTCTATAAGACCTTACCAACATTACTTCTGGTCAATATAATATATATTAATTTAATTTTATTAGATTGCATGAAATGAGGTTGACATATTCAATATAGGAAAAAGCTTGTCTGCATTGTGTAAAGACCAGACTGATGTATTTATAGTGGCCACATGTATCGTGGGGCTGAGGGTAATTATCACGGACTGGCCAGGGAACATGCCATCAATAACACTCAACACCCATTAGTGGCCTAATGGCTTGTAACCAACGAGATACAATTGATAATTGATACGGTAATCAAAAAGTGATTGTGAAGAAAAAGGAAAATATTGATCGAAATCCCTCTTAGTCTACATATTATTTCCCAGTTAAAAAAGCAATGTTGTTTCAGTTTGTTTAAAATGTGTCTAATAGGTTTTTATTATTTTGACTCTATTTATTGATTGTACTAATATTATCTTAAGTATAGTTAGTATAATATCCTGACAGTCAAGTTAGCCAAATATAAAAGTAAACTTGTGTTTTACGTCGTCGATTCACATACTACGGACTGTATACTTCATTTAATAAGTATTATTATTGTTTTCATTATTTTTTAATTCTAACTTAAAATTAGTTATATTCCAAAGTGAAATATATAATTTTATAAAAAGAAAAGACTACAAACACACTAGAAATTGGGTAACTAATCAGACTTCACGTACTCATGAAAAATAACCACCCACTCCTTTTTTTATTTTTCGTAAGTTTTATTTTTATTAAAAATGAGTTTCTAATTCACAAATATATGAACTTAGGTAATTACCCATAAGTTAATACGACCCTCTCTTTATGAGTTAACGGATAGGTTAATAAAAATATGCATGTCTTTTGTATCAAAATAATTATTAGTACCTTGGTCAATGTGAGTTAATCCTAACTAATAATAATACTAGGTAGATTATATTATTCTTTAGATTGCGTATTTTAAAGAAAATTAGAATGATTACGTTAGTGTTCAATGAGTTTACATAAACCTTGTAGTCTGGTTACAAAGTAAAATCGACTTATGCTCACAAACAGTAACTTCCACCAAGCGCAATATTCAGGACATCTAACAATAATACTGAACAGTAACTTCCATCAAGCGCAATATTCAGGACAGCTAACAATAATACTGAACAGTAACTTCCATCAAGCGCAATATTCAGGGCAACTAACAATAATACTGAACAGTAACTTCCACCAAGCACAATATTCAGGGCAGCTAACAATAATACTGAACAGTAACTTCCACCAAGCGCAATATTCAGGGCAGCTGACAATAATACTGAACAGTAACTTCCATCAAGCGCAATATACAGGGCAGATAACAATAATACTGAACAGTAACATCCACCAATCGCAACATTCAGGGCAACTAACAATAATACTGAACGGTAACTTCCACCAAGCGCAATATTCAGGGCAGCTAACAATAATACTGAACCGTAACTTCCACCAAGCGCAATATTCAGGGCAGCTAACAATAATACTGAACAGTAACTTCCATCAAGCGCAATATACAGGGCAGATAACAATAATACTGAACGGTAACTTCCATCAAGCGCAATATTCAGGGCAGATAAAAATAATACAGACCAGTAACTTTCATCAAGCGCAACATTCAGGGCAGCTAACAATAATACTGAACGGTAACTTCCATCAAGCGCAATATTCAGGGCAGATAACAATAATACAGACCAGTAACTTTTATCAAGCGCAACATTCAGGGCAGCTAACAATAATACTGAACGGTAACTTCCATCAAGCGCAATATTCAGGGCAGATAACAATAATACAGATTAGCAACTTTCATCAAGCGCCAACATTCAGGGCAGCTAACAATAATACTGAACAGTAACTTCCATCAAGCGCAATATTCAGGGCATATAACAATAATACTGAACAGTAACTTCCATCAAGCGCAATATTCAGGGCAGCTAACAATAATACTGAACAGTAACTTCCACCAAGCGCAATATTCAAGGCAGCTAACAATAATACTAAACAGTAACTTCCATCAAGCGCATTATTCAGGGCAGCTAACAATAATACTGAACAGTAACCTCCATCAAGCGCAATATTCAGGGCATATAACAATAATACTGAACAGTAACTTTCATCAAGCGCAATATTCAGGGCAGCTAACAATAACACTGAACAGTAACTTCCATCAAGCGCAACATTCAGGGCAACTAACAATAATACTGAACAGTAACTTCCGTCAAGCGCAATATTCAGAGTAGATAACAATAATACTGAACAGTAACTTCCGTCAAGCGCAATATTCAGGGCAGCTAACAATAATACTGAACAGTAACTTCCATCAAGCGCAATATTCAGGGCAGCTAACAATAATACTGAACAGTAACTTCCATCAAGCCCAATATTCAGGGCAGCTAACAATAATACTGAACCGTAACTTCCATCAAGCGCAATATTCAGGGCAACTAACAATAATACTGAACAGTAACTTCCATCAAGCGCAATATTCAGGGCAGATAACAATAATACTGAACAGTAACTTCAATCAAGCGCAATATTCAGGGCAGCTAACAATAATACTGAACAGTAACTTCCATCAAACTCAACATTCAGGGCAACTAACAATAATACTGAACAGTAACTTCCATCAAGCGCAATGTTCAGGGCAGATAACAATAATACTGAACAGTAACTTCCATCAAGCGCAATATTCAGGGCAGCTATCAATAACACTGAACAGTAACTTCCATCAAGCGCAACATGCAGGGCAGCTAACAATAATACTGAACAGTAAATTCCATCAAGCGCAATATTCAGGGCAGCTAACAATAGTACTGAACAGTAACCTCCATCAAGCGCAATATTCAGGGCATATAACAATAATACTGAACAGTAACTTCCATCAAGTGCAATATTCAGGGCAGCTAACAATAATACTTAACAGTAACTTCCATCAAGCGCAATATTCAGGGCAGCTAACAATAATACTGAACAGTAACTTCCGTCAAGCGCAATATTCAGGGCAGGTAACAATGATACTGAACAGTAACTTCCATCAAGCGCAATATTTAGGGCAGCTAAAAATAATACTGAACAGTAACTTCCATAAAGCGCAATATTCAGGGCAGATAACAATAATACTGAACAGTAACTTCCATCAAGCGCAATATTCAGGGCAGCTAACAATAATACTGAACAGTAACCTCCATCAAGCGCAATATTCAGGGCAGATAACAATAATACTGAACAGTAACTTCCATAAAGCGCAATATTCAGGGCAGATAACAATAATACTGAACAGTATTCTATAATAATAATAAATCTTTATTTGTTTTTGACAACAAATTGTTGTATACAAAACGTCATATTGTGCTATAACAAAATCTAGATAAATATAAACATGAAACAAACATGAACATGAAACAAACATGAAAACACACCACTCATTCTCTCACTCACACATACATGTTCAATATCCATTCACACCTTCATTCATACTCTGGCAATTTCCGTCCCAACTTCGAGCCGAGATTAGCTCTCCCAGTTGTATTGGAGAAACTCCCCCACCGAGTAGAAGGCCTTTTGAGTCAAGAAACTCTTCAGTATGACTTTTAGTGCCTGGGGCTCAGGAACGTTTTTCATTGAGTCAGGTAGGCTGTTGATAAACGTAGCACCCACCTGCGACGGTAAGCGCTCGTATATCGCCGTTCTGTGCTGTCCAATTCTGTAATCGTCCCTGCCTCTGGTTCCGTACGTATGTATGTTACTACCTCGCATAAGGTGACACTTGATCATACAGAGGAGAGTAGTTTCAAGGATTTAGAGACAGGGTGTTAGTAATCTCAGCTAATAATAGTTGGTTTACACGACTCTCTAGAATTCAGTTTTGATATAATAAGTACTGCTTTTATTTGCAGTCTAAAAATTCGGAGGAATTTGGTGCTTGAGCATCCACCCCATACTGGGATTCCATAGGTAAGGTGGGAATGAATTAGACCAAAGTAGGCCATGAGAAGAACTTGAGTTGGACAAATAATGAGTAACGTTGACAGTTTCCTCAGGGCGTAAACGCCTGATGAAACTTTGGCACAGACATGTGAACTTTGGTTTACATGGCTAGTCCAGGTCAAACTTCGATCAAAGTATATCCCAAGGAACTTTGCTGACTCAACCTCTTGTAAGACGGTGTTGTCTGCCATTACTAATGGACTATTTACTAAGGCCTCGGGTCTCAAGCAGAATTGCAAATAATTTGTTTTTGAACTATTGGTATTTAAATTTAATTTTCTAAAATGTTGGACGCAACTGTTCAAATCAAGAAACGATTGAATTTCCAAGAGTTCAGTTGAGACTGATTTGTAGAGAAGAGTCGTGTCATCGGCCTACTGGACTAAATGTCCATATTGTAAAGCCGAGCCAACGTCATTAACGTAAATAAGAAACAATAGTGGACTGAGTATAGATTCCTGTGGTACCCCATACTTCAACTTTAAATTTGAAGATGAATGAACTGAGATACTCACATATTGTGTTCTGTTGTTGAGGTACGAGACAAGCCACGCTAGTGGCACTCCTCGGACTCCATAGTGTTTGAGTTTTGTAACAGAATTTTATGAACCACACAATCGAAGGCTTTCGAGAGATCGAGAAATACACTGAGTGTATGTTACTTATTTTCAATAACTTCAACAATGAAGTCAACGAGACTCATTACTGCATCCGTTGTGGACTTTCCTGCCCGGAACACAAATTGGTCCCGAAAGCAGATTGTATTTCTCTAGAAATTTTGAGAGTTTTACGAGAAAAAGTTTTTCAAAGATCTTGCTAAAAACTGGGAGAATTGAGATAGGGCGGTAATTATTTATTAGGTGTGGGTAATCTTTTTTGAATATTGGTACAACTTTAGCCTTTTTCAATGCATTTGGGAATATTCCAACCTGAAAAGAATCGTTGACTAGGGCTGTTAGGGGGCTGACTATGTTTTTTACACACTTTTTTATTAGCCACGTTGACATATAATTGGTGTCATATGTATTTTGGAGGGAAGCTGTTGTATGACACGAGCGACTTCTTACTCAGTAACTGGGGCTAGCATCAGAGTCCACGGGGCTCCAGTCTTTGGTAACGCTGTATGGTTCTGAAAATTGGTTGTTACACCCAGCAACCTCGGAAAAAACTTGTTGAATTCGTTAGCTACTCTGACAGGGCTGCTAACAAACTCAGAGTAGCTAACAAACATTTAAGTATTATAGCCCTTGACCTATTTCTACCTAAATGTACTTGATACTGTATCTTATGTATTTGATATAATTGTAAATATTAAAATAATTAATCATAGGCCATTCAATAAACTGAAAGTACACTATTTCAAATCTAGAGTGATGGTAAACTTCTAGTTCTGCTGATGACATCCTTGCTGAGGACACTGTCTTAGTAAAATCCATTTAACTTCTACTTAACTGACGTCACACTGATATTGTTTCCTTCTGTAACCCATTGATCTTGTATGTAATCTTTTGTCACTTGTCTGAACTTTATTATTTAATTAGTAATTAATTATATGAACACTTAGGTCATTTGTTATACAACAAGATGTTTGTTAAAAGTGTCATTGTTTTTTTTCTCAAATCACCGGCTTATAGTTTTATTTCGATTTTTAAAGTACAATTTCATATACATACATTATTTATATTACTGTAAATACACATTTCAAAGAATTACTGTAGTAGATAATATTTTAGGAAGGGACAACAACAAAAACATCATAAAAGTATATTAGGAACCCAAAAGTTGATAGTTAATATATAATTAATTTCAAAACAAATATGCAACAAAAAAACAAAATGCTATAGCCTACACCGCCAAATTTGATAAAATTTAAATGAACCAATGAATATTTAATAAGGATATTGAAAAACATAAGTTTAAAGTAATTATAAAATCTGCAGTATGATTAATCAGTACAAGTAAACGTCACACAACACAAATTTATTACAATATAATCACAAAATGCACAAATATATTACAATACAAGTACAAAATGCACAACTATTATGGTGATCGATTTCGGTGAACCACGCTCACCTTCCTCAGACCAGAGGGATTCACAAAAGAATATCAACATTGTGTGACGTTTACTTGTACTGTATATGTACCAACACGTATTAGGCTAATTAAAAAACTATTTATAATTAATCACCCAGGATCAGTAAAATAATGTCCCAAACAGAAAAAAAACTACTAACAAAAGAAATGTTATCTGTATAAATACCTAAATATATCTAAATTGTCATTCATCAAAGTATCGACATACATTTTTGCGATTATTATTAGTTGAATTAGTCATTAAGTCATAATAAGTAGGTCTTGTATATAGTCATACATTTCAGTCATTACGTTAGTTATGGTTGTAACTAGTGATTAATACTATGATTATTTTAAGTAAAATAAATGTATTGTTGTGTTAAGCAATACATCTTGTGGTTTGATTTTAATCAGTTGGGAGTTTTAAACTTTTTCCAGAGTATGCACACCTTGAAACTGGAATAAGTACATGTATTTTATGATTATTTAATAAATACATTAGTAATAATTCTACTCGAAAATAATAATTTTATAATAATTAAATTTATAGATTAAATGATCTAATTATTTTTTTAGTTTCATTTGTCAAATTTTAACTAAACTTATAAATTAAAAGTATTACTTTTTTTGTAAACTGAGTAAGAAGTCGCTGAACTAAATCGACATCACAAAAATATGCTCAGCCGTTCCTGTGAAAAATCAGACAGTAAGACTGGGGTGCCTTTTTCTTGTAACTTCGAGTAAACATTAGTAAAATATTAAAGAGTCAATTAGGACTGGACCTTTTAAGATGATAACGTAAACAAATCGCAGTATAATGGGAATTATTATAAAACAACAATAATATACAATCGTTACATAAGTTAAATATCACAAGTAGTTTACGGCTGAACGTGGATGTTCAACATAATGATATTGAAATCAGTCAGAAAAGGAAAAATGAATGTTTATTTAACAAATATACATTGTTCATAATTATTAAATGTAATGTATTATATCTTTACCACAGGTTTTAGTATTCGATAGCATTATACAAGAAAATTGTATATTTTATATAAAGTTCAATTTCTTAATTTAAATAAGCAAATATTGATATTTTTTATTGTAAATGATTTCCTTTCAAACAAAGTTTCAGAGAGTAACTTTAGTTTGATAATCTAGAAGTCGTAGAAGAGAAAACCTGTACATATGGGTTTACAAAATTGTCAATAATTGTTTTAATTACTATACATATAAATTTAGTAATTAGAAACATAATGTAATATAGTACAATGGCTCTACAACAAATAATTACAGGGTCTCAGGCTGCAATCCCTCTATCACTGTAAGATCTTTTTCCAAACTTTTATTTGGTGATACACCCGCACTGATATAACATTTATGCCTTTTCCTCCAAACCTGTGTTTTTATAGCAATGTAATCTTCCTCACACTACTCTGCACTTTTTTGACATTGACGGTCCTTCCTTCCACCCTACACTTTCTTTAGATTGACGGTTCTCCCTCCCACCCAGCATATTTACGGTCTTCACTCCCATATTGCACCAATATATAATTGACGGCTCTCCATCCCATTCTGCAGTTATGAGATGTATTTGGCTCTCACTCCCACTCAGCCCTTTTTTGATATTGATGCTTACTCCTCCATCCTGCAGTTTATTTATTTACACCTCTATCCTTCCCACCCTGCACTTAAATGATTTTGGTGCCTCTTCATCCCACTCTGTACTTTTTGTACATTTACGGCTTTCTCTCCCATTTTGTACTTATATGATACTAGTTGATCCTTCTCCCGCCCTTCACTTGGGAATTTCTCACGATATATACACATTCGGCTCATTGTTAGTATTCTCAGTTTCAATATTTTTAAAGTATTTATTTTGCAATAATATTTCAGTTTATTAAGGAATTTTTTCCGTAAATATAAATTGATTTAGAGGTAGATGGTTTACACGACGTCACAGATGTATGTAGAGGTAGATGGTGTACATGACGTCACAGATGTATGTAGAGGTAGATGGTGTATACGCCGTCACAGATGTATGTAGAGGTAGATGGTGTACATGACGTCACAGATGTATGTAGAGGTAGATGGTATACACGACGTCACAGATGTATGTAGAGGAATATGGTGTACACGACGTCACAGATGTATGTAGAGGTAGATGGTGTACACGACGTCACAGATGTATGTAGAGGTAGTGGTGTACACGACGTCAAAGATGTATATAGAGGTAGATGGTGTACACGTCACAGATATATGTAGAGGTAGATGGTGTACATGACGTCACAGATGTATGTAAATGTTGAAGGTGTACAGACGTCACAGATGTATGTAGAGATAGATGGTGTGCACGACGTCACAGATGTATGTTGAGGTAGATGGTGTACACGACGTTACAAATGTATGTAGAGGAAGATGGAGTACATGACGTCACAGATGTATCTAGAGGTGGATGGTGTACACGACGTCAAAGATGTATATAGAGGTAGAAGGTGTATACGACGTCACAGATTTATATTGAGGTTGATGGTGTACACGACGCCACAGATGTATGTAGAGGTAGAAGATGTACAAGACGTCACAGATTTATGTAGAGGTAGATGGTGTACACGACGTCACAGATGTATACGTAGAGATAGATGGTGTACACGACGTCACAGATGTATGTAGAAGTAGATGATGTATACGACGTCACATATGTAAGTAGAGGTAAATGGTGTACACGACGTCACAGATGTATGTAGAGGTAGATGGTGTACACGACGTTAGAAATGCTTAGTGCTGAGAACCTTTTATTACTTTTGTAAATACGTTTGTAAAGCAATATTTTATTAGGATTCATGTTAGTTAATTAATTAACTTTATTAAATGCTACAGTTCAATAGCAGATGCGTGACATATATTACATGGAATGGCGAGAGTAAACTGTCACTAAGGTCGTTATCATATGCCATTACCCAAAGAACGATTTATAGGTGACGTAGCACTGGTAACAACTTACCGTAATATCGCAATCTTGGCCAGACACCCATTATGGATCCATATGCGTTATTTTCACTAAGATTTCGTTTAAACACCATCAGATACGATTTAAGCTAGTTATATAAATTTAAAGTCAAACTTAATTAAAATATTAAATGTATTAATAGTTCAAGTTTTAAGGGGTCACTTATATTTAAAAATATCACGTGTACATGTATAATGTATTATAGTATAATTGTAATGATAATATTATTTAAAAATTAAAGATACATTAAAACAGTTATTTATGTTTTGTAATTTAATCCATAAATTAACTCAATAAAGTCTAAAATTAATAAAGCTTATTATACTTGTATTTAAAATGTACGGATTTTTTTATTTTTTATTTATCAAGTGACAATATACCTTTAACTAAAAATGTTGATATTGTTATATTTTAAATTTTAACATTAACGCAAACCTGTTAGTGGATAAAAACAATTGAAATTATAATTAAAAACATAACAAAATGTATGTTTTGAGAAAATGAAAAGGAATATAGATGTATTTCCTTTTACCTGTCAATAAATTATTGAAATGATAATTGTTTTCATTAATTAGCCTAAGATACGAGGCTTTATTAATGAAGACTTTATGACTCGTACTTTATCTATACTTCCTTCTTGTGTAAGATTCCCTAGATACGTTCTAAATGTTAGTTTTTTTATACCAAACGCTTCGAAATTATGAAACTATGTCATCTTCAGGTGCTACTGACTACATTATTCTACATATTAAACTATCCTTTTGAACACTACTTAACTAACCTGTATTAATGTAGAAAATAAATAAAAAACCATGCTTTTTGATTACGAGAGACTTCTTGGATTTCGATAGAAAATCACGTGTTCTTAATGTACAAGCTATTCAACTTATCCTACAATGAACGATTTGCCAACTCCACTTGCTACTGGGGATAAGGTATCCTGAACCACTACACTCACGGTCGGAACTCGCCACGAGCATCAATCACCAATTGGATCTCCGTGGCAAGCCGATTCATGATAAGTGGTGGCAGGCACTCCCTTCAAGAAATGTTTATGTTGGCTGCCCCCACCCCCCGCCACCAATCTTATCATTAACTACCCCCTTCCCTGATATTTTTATAGTTGTGTGAATTGCCCCATGGCCCATGATTTAAAAATTCTGTTGTATTCTAAAAACGTTGTTAATTTGGTATTTCCTAATAACGAACCTGTAAGCTATTGTTTCGAGAGACAACGTAAAACCTCCCTCCAAGCGGATCTATGGTCACTGGCGTCAGGAGTTTGATTGATGCTAATCTGTGAAGTAATGTTTTTTTTTTTTTTTTAAGTTGGTAGCCTAATGTCAGAACTTGCCTCCAAGCTAGTATTCTCAGAGACCATTTAAAAAATGCTCCATCCAAGCGGAACATTGGGTACTGGCATGTCAGCTTCATTGGGTGTGGTGTACATATGGGGGCATGAGTCATATCTTATATGTGTGCTCTTCGTTGTTGCTGAAGTGAGACTTTACCAGAGGTTACCTAAGTTATTTTTACCTCTATGCTTCTCTGGCTCATTGGGTGTGGTGTACATGTGGGGGTAGGTTTAGTCCTATCTTATATGTGTGCTCTTCGTTGATGCTGAAATGAGACTTTACCAAAGGTTACCAAAGTTATTTTTACCTGTATGCTTCTCTGGCTCATTGGTTGTGGTGTACATGTGGGGGCATGTTTATTCATATCTTATATGTGTGCTCTTCGTTGTTGCTGAAGTGAGACTATACCAGAGGTTACCAAAGTTATTTTTACCTGTATGCTTCTCTGGCTCATTGGGTGTGGTGTACATGTGGGGGCATGTTTAGTCCTATCTTATATGTGTGCTCTTCGTTGTTGCTGAAATGAGACTTTACCAGAGGTTACCAAAGTTATTTTTACCTCTATGCATCTCTGGCTCATTGGCTCCTGAATTAATTTAATTCTGCTATAAACTTTCTCCTTTTGTAACAATGTGGCTCATGATGTAATATATTTGCCCGGTTTCATAAAAATGTGTGTTCAATATCTTATGGATGCTTATCTAATTTATAATTATGCTGTAAATTGTTTTATTTAGTTTTTATTTTTGTGTATGTGCGGTCAGGAAGTGGATTTTTGTTTCTACAATGTGTTCTCTATGACATTTACACTTTATTATAACAGTTTACTTAAGTAGAAAAAAAGAGTAATAAATCTAAAAGGTCAAGTCGTGGCAGTACTACTTCTAAGCTGTGCCACACCCATTCATTTTACCAATAACTGGGTCAACAATCCATTTCCCTGTCATACTATTTTTGTAACTACTTCACACGAACCCTGAAAGAACCTACTGCATTTAACTATGACAATTTTATGATTATATCAAATATATTTATGTTTGTTGTAATTTAACTGTTGGTAGACTTTAGTTTAAAAGGATAAGAAATATAATAACATACAATATTATGTATTTTGGTAAAATAAAGATCAAACCCAAAAACTCTTGAGAAAATATTTTTATATTGTTTTCTAGTAGAATATTTTAATTCTAAAAATGTATCAATATGAAAATTAATTACCAAGGAAACATAAATATACCCAAACTATTCTCTGACAATTTACTTATATAATTTATTATCTATTAAATTACTCTTTACATTCAGCAGTAGTCGTTGCCATATCAGAAAAATATAGATATAAAACATTTTAGTAATGAATGATATTTGTTTAAAACTAAAATAAACATCATTGTTACCAGCTGCCATAATTCATATAAATGTTCGTTCAGTTATTCGTATAATTATTTCTGTGTATACTAAATATATTAGTTATCAGTTTGGATATTTTTACTTCACAATTAAAACACATATACTTTAGGTGACTATAAATTATTCACTATTCCTGGCATGAAATTATAGACCTAACGTAAAACTTCTGTTGTGATTTTTTGTAATGTATAAAAAATTATAAGTATAAAGGTTATAAAACATTAAAAAGATAATTTTACAAATGATATTTATTTTTTTATTGGAATTCAGTAGAAGAAATTAGAATATTGGCACTTTAGCTGTATTATAATATACAAATGTATTCCACTAATTAAAACATGCTACTGTATGTCAACAACAGTCGTATATACTAGCTTGGTCAAATACGTAGTACAAATGTATTTAATTTCATCCCTTGAATAATTCACTGTCTTTGATCATTAAAGAATTATCTAAGAATAGTGATTTATCTTCTGCCAGTAATTTTCTATAGAAGAACTTCGGAAAAAAATAATATAAACTTTAAACTCATAAATACTGTTCTAAAATTGTAAATTCCGAATATATTTAAATAAATTATACTATTTTTATTTTTATTTATAATACTTTACCTACCGACTCAATTTATTAGAGGAAATTTTAAGTTTACTTGTGGTAAAAACTAATTTTTGCTTATAATTTGTTTAAACATATTAAAAAATTATTCATGTAGCGTATAGTACAGTATTAAAATATTAATATCTGGACAGATGTATGAAATATCTGTTTATTTAACATGAACAAACAGATAAATACTGTTCAATATCAAAAGGCTGTTTTCAGGTAATTATATTTGGGCTCCTAATAACATGTCTTGATTCTGTATAAAATCCCTCAGCCAAAGAAACTGGTGTAAAAAGAAATCACTTTATTCCATTAGAGCAGTCAGGAAAGTAACAGGCTGGAAAATTATATTAACAGCCATGACCAAAGTGCCCTTATGGAAGCCTTCTATTGGAAAATATGTACTTTGTGAGGTAGAAGAAGCTCTGAAATATCTCCTTCCCATTTGTAAAGGTAATTAAGAAAGTATGTTTCATCATTAAAGTAGTAAATGTTAGTACTGATACTATTTTTGTTTTTGAAGTAGTATTAGTGCAATGCTTAAACACCTAAAATAGGTTGTGAATTTTATAAATATAAAACTAGAGTGTTTTATTTATTTATCTATACAACCTAAAATTTACGAATCTGTTAAATATTTGTTAATGATTTTTCTCAAAATCCATTACTGTTTTGAGGAGTTGATAATATTCTACTTTATAATATTTTACTTCACTTAATGCTGAATATTACATGGATTAAACATTATTAATTAAAAATTAGTAATGTTTAAAATAATAATGATAATTTAATATCTCTTTGATATAGTAAACATTAATCTGTGTTAATTTAAATTTAATGTTAACCTTTTTGTATTCTCATAAAATAGAAATACTTCCAACTGTTTTTACAATAAATAGTTCTGTCTTAATTGACTAATAAAGCATTTTCGTTCTATACAAAATATGTACATTAAAGCTTCTAAAAAAACTAAAAATATAGCATGAAAAGGAAAACATGTTTAAGCTGTACTAAAAAAATAATATATTATAGTCCTTTGAAAATTGTTAAAAGATTTACACCATGTTTATTTTACTTACAAACGTAGCAAGTTATATAAATTTAATTTCCTACGTAATATTCAAGAAATAATAAAGAAATTAGCATGCTTGCAGTAGTCTTTAATAGTTGGTGTTCCTTTGTTTAATATATAGATCTAAAAACACAACTAGAAATTATGCTATACTGTTGGATCACAGTAAAATTTATAAATCTTCATTCCAGTTTTACTTTCAGTTATTTTATTTATGAAAATACAACTATTTTTATAAGCAAACCATTTTTCTTTACGATGGTAAACTTTAAATTTTTCTATTTTATAGTAAAAATGAAATATAGATGAAATAATATTTATTAAAATAAGCAATTTACAGCTGTTTCACAATTTATTTCACCATTAATTCAGGTAAAAAAATTGCTACTGATTTATTTCATTAAATAAAGCGTGGTTCAAAATATATAAGTGCAGTTTTTTATTCCAATTAATATTTACTATGCAATATTATTAGCTTCGTTTTCATTTTTTATAATAATAATATTAATTTAGGTATTGTTCGTCTACTTTAAATTAAAAAGAAAATACTTCCTCTTTTCCTAAGTCATATATTAAATTAAGTTAGGAATGCAAAGGTTCATAAAATTCTTTTTCTGGTAATTTAATTATTCACCCCAATCAAAAGTTCTTTCAGTAGTATTCCGTTGTTTTTATGACATGAACAGTTTTTTTGCCGTTTCTTTAGTTGGCGTTTTGAGATATTGTTAATTTTAATGTGTTTTTGGAGAACCAACTAACGTTCCGGTTAGTAAAAGGAATAGCACAAAAGACGCTACCACGAACGATCACAGGGATATTCGTTTTATATGTAGAAATTAATGAAAAGAACTAACTGTACCTTCAGAGGAGTTAGTGCATATCTTGGAGCGAAGGCCTGAGAGGATGAGAGATAACCGTAGATATGGATCCACGAGCCTAGGATGTCGATGTTGTCTAGTGGTCAGTTCGGAGCGTAACACAACACTCTTGAGAGTTCACAAGACACTTTAGAATTTTGAAAAATATGCTGGGTAGATTGATAGAAGAGATTGAGAAAAAACACGATCACTGGTTATTGAAATAAGACTTTATAATAGAGAGTCGCGGCAATCGTGACGCGAGGACCGGGAGTAACGTCCTGCGTACCATCATAATCATGTTCAACTGGTGTTTTTATTTTAGGTCGAGGGGTGAAGTGTGCTTGACGGGGTTAGACAATGTCACCTGATATTTGACTTTTAGCAAGTGTATAGAGGCCAGTAAGATTATTTAAATTTCAATATAGTAACAAGTGAATATATGTCGAGTAGGACTATGTGAGTTACAATTTATGCTTAAGAGTTTATATAAAACATATAAGAGGAACAAACTTTTAATTTACTTAATTATGAATTATAATTAATTATATGTACAATATGTATTACTAAGTACGAAACAATCACCTCATTCTTATCATATTACAAAGTATTATTTGAGGATGAAATGTTATTGCAAATAGTAATATAATGAAATATAATTTTAAAAATTATAGATTTGTAAGTACAATATAAATATATTAGAGCCTTTACTTACCACTGTATAGAAATTGTGTTATATTGAAATAATTAAAATGAAATAAATATAACATTAAAACGAGTTAAATATGGTACATTCAAGTTAACATGCTTGAAACATCAAAATTGAAAAGTCCCAACCAGAATACAACATTCTATCCAGACATTAAAGATATATGCTGTATGTATATAAGTGAAATACTGTTAGAACTAACATGTGCTATTTTAATGATGAAACATACTTTCTTAATTACCTTTACAAATGGGAAGGAGATATTTCAGAGCTTCTTCTACCTCACAAAGTACATATTTTCCAATAGAAGGCTTCCATAAGGGCGCTTTGGTCATGGCTGTTAATATAATTTTCCAGCCTGTTACTTTCCTTATTGGTCTGAAGGAATAAAGTAATTTCTTTTTACACCAGTTTCTTTGGCTGAGGGATTTTATACAGAATCAATATATGTTATAAGGAACACAAATATACTTAATTAAAAATATTCATTCGATGTTGAGAAGTATTTATCTAGTCAAATATTAAATAATGCTCAAGTAATCCAGATATTTTTATTTTTAGTGTAGAATTAATTTTATAATAAATGTAATATCTCAAATACTCAAATTTATGCAAATAATAAGACTAAAAAAAGCAATGAATGTAGATCATTTACATAAATTTGCGTATTTGCAAGGCTATACATGTATTCTTTGTAGGCTTACTAGCATGACCAATGTATTAGGTAGCTGAAAAAAGGAAGCCAAATAAATGTCTTCAAATCTTACATTCTGTTTTTACTTATTTTGGTACAGCGATATTTTTATTTTCATTTTCTTATAAAAATGAGTGTATTCATTATAAGCTTGTTATGGAAGTCGGTAATTGGCCCAACATTAAAGGCAAAGGGTGGATCATGTTCAGTGATACAATGAGTTTATTGACGTAAATGAAGAATATTGAGGTGTTATTGGCGTGCCAAAACGCCAAGACAATTCCTCTTATCACAATTAAATAAATATTTATATAATATTTTTTAACTCTTTTCTACTACCATCTGGGTCTTGTATTGGCCTACCAAGTATTTTCTCATATTGTAAATACAAAGGAACCCTTTAGTGGTAAAAGTGAAGAGGAACCCTCTGTTACAGTAAGAATGAGCGATCTTTATCAAACTAAATTATTGAGAAAGGACTATCTGAAAACACATGTCACCATTGCTTAGTACTTATTGTGTATGAACCACTAATATTAAAGTGCATTTCTCGTATTTACAAGTAAAATTTTTATAATACGATGCATTGCTTTTCTACGATAATTTTTTTTATTTATGTTATTAACTATAATTTATAAATTTACTAAGATAAGTTAAAAAACGTATAGAAAACCAAAAAGTGTAGATTTTAAGTACATTTTATAAAGTAGTAGCACTTCAACAACAAAACTGGAATGCAGTATAGGGAGAAAAAACATCGTTTTATTTTATAATGTTGAAATATAATTGTTAGAAAAAAATTAATTCGGTAGTAAATATAAAAGAATTTAGCTGTAATGTGGTAGATTTTTCATTTATTTACGTAAATTATGAGATATTTATATAGTCACTTAAAAGTATAAGAAACGATAAAAATTCAGTACATTCAAACAGTATTACACTACTCTTCAACATTCACAACTTGTCAACACACCATCAAAGTTAACTGTGCTTGGCCGCACGTACTACACACCTCATGTACAGTCGTATAGTAATAACACAGAATCTGTTATATTACCACAAAATTTCAATGACATAATAATATAAACGATTGATGTATATTAATCAACTTTGGATGTAAATTGTATATTAGTTTGGTATAACTAAATGTGTTACATATATTAATTCTCTTATCCTCTTAATTTTTAGGTTTGGAAATACTGAAGTGTGTTTGTGAAATAGCATTATAATGGCATGTTCCAAATAAAATATTGAATAACCAAACAAAATGGTAAAAAGCATATACAGTTCGTAAATTTGCATTTTCTGTCCCATTCAATTTGTCGCTTACAACTGGTCGCTGTCTAGTGTGGTAGTGCCTACACTTAGAAGACGCTAATGACATTTTAACGACCCTGCTGGCCACATGCTAACCACTCATAATTACCACAACAGATTACTATGCTTTCAATTTTTTTCCGGATCATAGATCCTTTATATTTTAAACTGCGTATGTCTTGAATTTTGGAAATGAAAACATGTTTATTTTCGTATAATAGTTTAAATTTAAATCCAAAAGCTATAGAAGTTTTAGCGTAGTGAAAGTAAAACTTATTAACTGAAAAAAGAAATAAAAGCTAAGAAGTTACCAAGTATAATAGTAATGATAAATATGTAATGTTCAAGTAAAATAAGTTATGAATATTTTAAATAATAATTCTTACTTAGAAATGAATATAGGGGTTATATAAAAATAAGGTAATAAATGAAGTAAAATAATCACACACACACACGCAAGCACGCACGCACGCACGCACACACGCACGCACGCACGCACGCACGCACACACGCACGCACGCACGCACGCACGCACGCACGCACGCACGCACACACGCACACACGCGCACGCGCACGCACACACA
Source organism: Stictocephala bisonia (assembly GCA_035578905.1). NCBI lineage: Eukaryota > Metazoa > Arthropoda > Insecta > Hemiptera > Membracidae > Stictocephala > Stictocephala bisonia. The sequence continues at coordinate 247,024 of JAQJVL010000891.1, forward strand.
CACACACACACACACACACACACACACACACACACACACACACACACACACACACACACACACACGTGATGGGATTTCAACGTGAACGTTTTAGACCTCCGTTGCCCTATGACAAGGAAATTCGCTGACTTGCTCTAATCCTTTGACCTTTCTTGGTCGATCAATTCACCAACGAGAGTGACAAATACGTCAGCCACCTCTATTGACAACGTCATAACAAACCTGACTAACGTGAGGGTTTCGGTGATCAACACAGCCATTTCAGACCACCATGGCCAACAAGTCATCATTGACGGCCATGAACCAGAACGGGATCCAATTAAAGAAAAAACAATCAGAGACACACGGCCCGCGAACGTTGCACTCCTCAACTCCTTCATTTCTAGGGAGAGTTGGCACTTTCTAAATTTCCGCGATCCCATAGAAAATCAATTTCAATGTTTTCAATCTACCCTAAATTATCATCTAAACGTGAGC